>JACEFZ010006215.1:0-208543 GCA_014155875.1 Cepaea nemoralis | reverse complement strand
AATGTGTGATGTGTCAGCCCTCTATGTTGTATGTGTGATCAATCCAATGTGTGATGTGTCAGCCCTCTATGTTGTATGTGTGATCAATCCAATGTGTGATATGTCAGCCCTCTATGTTGTATGTGTGATCAATCCAATGTGTGATATGTCAGCCCTCTATGTTGTATGTGTGATCATCCAATGTGTGATGTGTCAGCCCTCTATGTGTACGTGTGATCAATCCAATGTGAGATATGTCATCCCTCTATGTTGTATGTGTGATCAATCCAATGTGTGATATGTCAGCACTCTATGTTGTATGTGTGATCAATCCAATGTGTGATATGTCAGCCCTCTATGTTGTATGTGTGATCAATCCATTGTGATGTGTCAGCCCTCATATTTGTACGTGTGATCAATCCAATTGGGATATGTCAGCCTCTATGTTGTATGTGTGATCAATCCAATGTGTGATGTGTCAGCCCTCTATGTTGTATGTGTGATCAATCCCAATGTGTGATATGTCAGCCCTCTATGTTGTATGTGTGATCAATCCAATGTGTGATATGTCAGCCCTCTATGTTGTATGTGTGATCAATCCAATGTGTGATGTGTCAGCCCTCTATGTTGTATGTGTGATCAATCCAATGTGTGATGTGTCAGCCCTCTATGTTGTATGTGTGATCAATCCAATGTGTGATATGTCAGCCCTCTATGTTGTACGTGTGATCAATCCAATGTGTGATATGTCAGCCCTCTATATTGTATGTGTGATCAATCCAATGTGTGATGTGTCAGCCCTCTATGTTGTACGTGTGATCAATCCAATGTGAGATATGTCAGCCCTCTATGTTGTATGTGTGATCAATCCAATGTGTGATATGTCAGCCCTCTATGTTGTATGTGTGATCAATCCAATGTGTGATATGTCAGCCCTCTATGTTGTATGTGAGATCAATCCAATTTGTGATGTGTCAGCCCTCTATGTTGTATGTGTGATCAATCCAATGTGTGATGTGTCAGCCCTCTATGTTGTATGTGTGATCAATCCAATGTGTGATGTGTCAGCCCTCTATGTTGTATGTGTGATCAATCCAATGTGTGATATGTCACCCCTCTATGTTGTATGTGTGATCAATCCAATGTGTGATATGTCAGCCCTCTATGTTGTTTATGTGATCAATCCAATGTGTGATATGTCAGCCCTCTATGTTGTATGTGTGATCAATCCAATGTGTGATATGTCAGCCCTCTATGTTGTATGTGTGATCAATCCAATGTGTGATATGTCAGCCCTCTATGTTGTATGTGTGATCAATCCAATGTGTGATGTGTCAGCCCTCTATGTTGTATGTGTGATCAATCCAATGTGTGATATGTCAGCCCTCTATGTTGTATGTGTGACAAATCCAATGTGTGATATGTCAGCCCTCTATTGTATTTGTGATCAATCCAATGTGTGATATGTCAGCCCTCTATGTGTATGTGTGATCAACCCAATTGTCGTATGTAAGCCCTCCATGTTGTATGTGTGATCAATCCAATGTGTGATATGTCAGCCCTCTATGTTGTATGTGTGATCAATCCAATGTGTGATGTGTCAGCCCTCTATGTTGTATGTGTGATCAATCCAATGTGTGATGTGTCAGCCCTCTATGTTGTATGTGTGATCAATCCAATGTGTGATATGTCAGCCCTCTATGTTGTATGTGTGATGAATCAATGTGTGATATGTCAGCCCTCTATGTTGTACGTGTGATCAATCCAATGTGTGATATGTCAGCCCTCTATGTTGTATGTGTGATCAATCCAATGTGTGATATGTCAGCCCTCTATGTTGTACGTGTGATCAATCCAATGTGTGATATGTCACCCTCTATGTTGTATGTGTGATCATCCAATGTGTGATATGTCAGCCCTCTATGTTGTAGTGTGATCAATCCAATGTGTGATATGTCAGCCCTCTATGTTGTATGTGTGATCAATCCAATGTGTGATGTGTCAGCCCTCTATGTTGTATGTGTGATCAATCCAATGTGTGATGTGTCAGCCCTCTATGTTGTATGTGTGATCAATCCAATGTGTGATGTGTCAGCCCTCTATGTTGTACGTATGATCAATCCAATGTGAGATATGTCAGCCCTCTATGTTGTATGTGTGATCAATCCAATGTGTGATATGTCAGCCCTCTATGTTGTATGTGTGATCAATCCAATGTGTGATATGTCAGCCTCTATGTTGTATGTGTGATCAATCCAATGTGTGATGTGTCAGCCCTCTATGTGATGTGTGATCAATCCAATGTGTGATATGTCAGCCCTCTATGTGTATGTGTGATCAATCAAGTGTGATGTGTAGCCCTCTATGTTGTACGTATGATCAATCCAATGTGTGATATGTCAGCCCTCTATGTGTGTATGTGTGATCAATCCAATGTGTGATATGTCAGCCCTCTATGTTGTATGTGTGATCAATCCAATGTGTGATGTGTCAGCCCTCTAGTTGTATGGTGATCAATCCATGTGTGATGTGCAGCCCTCTATGTTGTATGTGTGATCAATCAATGTGTGATATGTCAGCCCTCTATGTTGTATGTGTGATCAATCCAATGTGTGATATGTCAGCCCTCTATGTTGTACGTGTGATCAATCCAATGTGTGATATGTCAGCCCTCTATGTTGTATGTGTGATCAATCCAATGTGTGATATGTCAGCCCTCTATGTTGTATGTGTGATCAATCCAATGTGTGATATGTCAGCCCTCTATGTTGTATGTGTGATCAATCCAATGTGTGATATGTCAGCCCTCTATGTTGTATGTGTGATCAACCCAATGTTCGATATGTCAGCCCTCCATGTTGTATGTGTGATCAATCCAATGTGTGATGTGTCAGCCCTCTATGTTGTATGTGTGATCAATCCAATGTGTGATGTGTCAGCCCTCTATGTTGTATGTGTGATCAATCCAATGTGTGATGTGTCAGCCCTCTATGTTGTATGTGTGATCAATCCAATGTGTGATATGTCAGCCCTCTATGTTGTATGTGTGATCAATCCAATGTGTGATGTGTCAGCCCTCTATGTTGTATGTGTGATCAATCCAATGTGTGATGTCAGCCCTCTATGTTGTATGTGTGATCAATCCAATGTGTGATATGTCAGCCCTCTATGTTGTATGTGTGATCAATCCAATGTGTGATATGTCAGCCCTCTATGTTGTATGTGTGATCAATCCAATGTGTGATATGTCAGCCCTCTATGTTGTACGTGTGATCAATCCAATGTGTGATATGTCAGCCCTCTATATTGTATGTGTGATCAATCCAATGTGTGATGTGTCAGCCCTCTATGTTGTATGTGTGATCAATCCAATGTGTGATGTGTCAGCCCTCTATGTTGTATGTGTGATCAATCCAATGTGTGATATGTCAGCCCTCTATGTTGTATGTGTGATCAATCCAATGTGTGATATGTCAGCCCTCTATGTGTACGTGTGATCAATCCAATGTGTGATATGTCAGCCCTCTATGTTGTATGTGTGATCAATCCAATGTGTGATGTGTCAGCCCTCTATGTTGTATGTGTGATCAATCCAATGTGTGATATGTCAGCCCTCTATGTTGTATGTGTGATCAATCCAATGTGTGATATGTCAGCCCTCTATGTTGTATGTGTGATCAATCCAATGTGTGATATGTCAGCCCTCTATGTTGTATGTGTGATCAATCCAATGTGTGATGTGTCAGCCCTCTATGTTGTATGTGTGATCAATCAATGTTTGATGTGTCAGCCCTCTATGTTGTATGTGTGATCAATCCAATGTGTGATATGTCAGCCCTCTATGTTGTATGTGTGATCAATCCAATGTGTGATATGTCAGCCCTCTATGTTGTACTGTGTGATCAATCCAATGTGTGATATGTCAGCCCTCTATGTTGTACGTGTGATCAATCCAATGTGTGATGATGTCAGCCCTCTATGTTGTATGTGTGATCAATCCAATGTGTGATGTCAGCCTCTATGTTGTATGTGTGATCAATCCAATGTGTGATATGTCAGCCCTCTATGTTGTATGTGTGATCAATCCAATGTGTGATATGTCAGCCCTCTATGTTGTATGTGTGATCAATCCAATGTGTGATGTGTCAGCCCTCTATGTTGTATGTGTGATCAATCCAATGTGTGATGTGTCAGCCCTCTATGTTGTATGTGTGATCAATCCAATGTGTGATGTGTCAGCCCTCTATGTTGTATGTGTGATCAATCCAATGTGTGATGTGTCAGCCCTCTATGTTGTACGTAGTGATCAATCCAATGTGTGATATGTCAGCCCTCTATGTTGTATGTGTGATCAACCAATGTGTGATATGTCAGCCTCTATGTGTATGTGTGATCATCCAATGTGTGATGTGTCAGCCCTCTATGTTGTATGTGTGATCAATCCAATGTGTGATGTGTCAGCCCTCTATGTTGTATGTGTGATCAATCCAATGTGTGATATGTCAGCCCTCTATGTTGTATGTGTGATCAATCCAATGTGTGATATGTCAGCCCTCTATGTTGTATGTGTGATCAATCCAATGTGTGATGTGTCAGCCCTCTATGTTGTATGTGTGATCAATCCAATGTGTGATATGTCAGCCCTCTATGTTGTATGTGTGATCAATCCAATGTGTGATATGTCAGCCCTCTATGTTGTATGTGTGATCAATCAATGTGTGATATGTCAGCCCTCTATTTTGTAGTTGTGATCAATCCAATGTGTGATATGTCAGCCCTCTATGTTGTATGTGTGATCAATCCAATGTGTGATATGTCAGCCCTCTATGTTGTATGTGTGATCAATCCAATGTGTGATATGTCAGCCCTCTATGTTGTATGTGGGATCAATCCAATGTGTGATGTCAGCCCTCTATGTGTAGTGTGATCAATCCAAGTGTGATATGTCAGCCCTCTATGTTGTATGTGTGATCAATCAATGTGTGATATGTCAGCCCTCTATGTTGTATGTGTGATCAATCCAATGTGTGATATGTCAGCCCTCTATGTTGTATGTGTGATCAATCCAATGTTGTGATATGTCAGCCTCTATGTTGTATGTGTGATCAATCCAATGTGTGATGTGTCAGCCCTCTATGTTGTATGTGTGATCAATCCAATGTGTGATGTGTCAGCCCTCTATGTTGTACGTGTGATCAATCCAATGTGAGATATGTCAGCCCTCTATGTTGTATGTGTGATCAATCCAATGTGTGATATGTCAGCCCTCTATGTTGTATGTGTGATCAATCCAATGTGTGATGTGTCAGCCCTCTATGTTGTATGTGTGATCAATCCAATGTGTGATATGTCAGCCCTCTATGTTGTATGTGTGATCAATCCAATGTGTGATATGTCAGCCCTCTATGTTGTATGTGTGATCAATCCAATGTGTGATATGTCAGCCCTCTATGTTGTACGTGTGATCAATCCAATGTGTGATATGTCAGCCCTCTATGTTGTATGTGTGATCAATCCAATGTGTGATATGTCAGCCCTCTATGTTGTATGTGTGATCAATCCAATGTGTGATGTGTCAGCCCTCTATGTTGTATGTGTGATCAATCCAATGTGTGATATGTCAGCCCTCTATGTTGTATGTGTGATCAATCCCAATGTGTGATATGTCAGCCCTCTATGTTGTACGTGTGATCAATCCAATGTGTGATATGTCAGCCCTCTATGTGTATGTGTGATCAATCCAATGTGTGATATGTCAGCCCTCTATGTTGTATGTGTGATCAATCCAATGTGTGATGTGTCAGCCCTCTATGTTGTATGTGTGATCAATCCAATGTTGTGATATGGTCAAGCCCTCTATGTTTGTTATGTGTGACATACAATGTGTGATGTGTCAGCCCTCTATGTTGTATGTGTGATCAATCCAATGTGTGATGTGTCAGCCCTCTATGTTGTCGTGTGATCAATCCAATGTGTGATGTGTCAGCCCTCTATGTTGTATGTGTGATCAATCCCAATGTGTGAATGTCAGCCCTCTATTGTATTGTGATCAATCCAATGTGTGATATGTCAGCCCTCTATGTTGTATGTGTGATCAATCCAATGTGTGATATGTCAGCCCTCTATGTTGTATGTGTGATCAACCCAATGTTCGATATGTAAGCCCTCCATGTTGTACGTATGATCAATCCAATGTTAGATATGTCAGCCCTCTATGGTGTATGTGTGATCAATCCAATGTGTGATATGTCAGCCCTCTATGTTGTATGTGTGATCAATCCAATGTGTGATGTGTCAGCCCTCTATGTTGTATGTATGATCAATCCAATGTGAGATATGTAAGCCTCTATGTTGTACGTGTGATCAATCCAATGTGTGATTATGTCAGCCCTCTATTGTACGTGTGATCAATCCAATGTGTGATATGTCAGCCCTCTATCGTGTATGTTTGATCAATCCAATGTTCGATAGTAAGCCCTCCCATGTGTATGTGTGTCATCAATCCAATGTGTGATATGTCAGCCCTCTATGTTGTATGTGTGATCAATCCCATGTGTGATGTGTCCAGCCCTCTATGTGTATGTGTGATCAATCCAATGTGTGATGTGTCAGCCCTCTATTTGTATGTGTGATCAATCCATGTGTGATAGTCAGCCCTCTATGTCGTGTGATCAATCCAAGTTTTTATTTTGTGGTGATATGTCAGCCCTCTATGTTGTACGTGTGATCAATCCAATGTGTGATATTCAGCCCTCTATTGTATGTGTGATCAATCCAATGTGTGATGTGTCAGCCCTCTATGTTGTACGTGGATCAATCCAATGTGATGATAGTCACCCCCTATGTTGTTATGTGTCGATCAATCCAATGTGTGATATGTCAGCCCTCTATGTTGTATGTGTGATCAATCCAATGTGTGATATCAGCCTCTCTGTTGTAGTGAGATCAATCCAATTGTGATGTGTCAGCCCTCTATGTTGTATGTGTGATCAATCCAATGTTGTGATGTGGTCAGCTCTATGTTGTATGTGTGATCATCCAATGTGTGATGTGTCAGCCTCTATGTTGTACGTGTGATCAATCCAAATGTGAGATATGTCACCCCTCTATGTGTATGTGTGTCAATCCAATGTGTTATGTCAGCCCTCTATTTGTATGTGTGATCAATCCAATGTGGATTATGTCAGCCCTCTATGTTTTATGTGTGATCAATCCAATGTGTGAGTGTCAGCCCTCTATGTTGTATGTGTGATCAATCCAATGTGTGATATGTCAGCCCTCTATGTTGTATGGTGATCAATCCAATTGTGATGTGTCAGCCCTCTATGTTGTACGTATGATCAATCCAATGGAGATATGTAGCCCTCTGGTGTGATGTGTGATCAATCCAATGTGTGATATGCAGCCCTCTATGTTGTATGTGTGATCTAATCACATGTGTGATGTGTCAGCCCTCTATTTGTATATGTGATCAATCCAATGTGTGATGTGTCAGCCCTCTATGTTGTATGTGTGATCAATCCAATGTGTTATATGTCAGCCCTCTATGTTGTAATGTGTGATCAATCCAATGTGTGATATGTCAGCCTCTATATGTACGTTTGATCAATCCAATGTGTGATATGTCAGCCCTCTATGTTGTACGTGTGATCAATCCAATGTGTGACATGTCAGCCCTCTATGTTGTATGTGTGATCAAATCCAATGTGTGATGTGTCAGCCTCTATGTTGTATGTGTGATCAATCCAATGTGTGATATGTCAGCCCTCTATGTTGTATGTGTGATCACACAATGTTTCGAGTGTCAGCCCTCCATGTTGTGTGTGGATCAATCCAATGTGTGATGTGTCAGCCCTCTATGTTGTATGTGTGATCAATCCAATGTGTGATGTGTCAGCCCTCTATGTTGTATGTGTGATCAATCAATGTTGATGTGTCAGCCCTCTATGTTGTTTATGTGATCAATCAATGTGTGATATGTCAGCCCTCTATGTTGTATGTGTGATCAATCCATGTGTGATATGTCAGCCCTCTATGTTGTATGTGTGATCAATCCAATGTGTGATATGTCAGCCCTCTATGTTGTATGTGTGATCAATCCAATGTGTGATATGTCAGCCCTCTATGTTGTGTGTGATCAATCCAATGTGATATGTCAGCCTCTATGTTGTATGTGTGATCAATCCAATGTGTGATATTCAGCCCTCTCTGTTGTACGTGGATCAATCCAATGTGTGATATGTCAGCCCTCTATATTGTATGTGTGATCAATCCAATGTGTGAGTGTCAGCCCTCTATGTTGTATGTGTGATCAATCCAATGTTGATATGTCAGCCCTCTATGTTGTATGTGTGATCAATCCAATGGTGATATGTCAGCCCTCTATGTTGTATGTGTGATCAATCCAATGTGTGATATGTCAGCCTCTATGTTGTATGTGTGATCAATCCCATGTGTGATGTGGTCAGCCCTCTATATTGTATGTTTGATCAATCCAATGTGGATATGTCAGCCCTCTATGTTGTATGTGTGATCAATCCAATGTGTGATATGTCAGCCCTATGTTGTATGTGTGATCAATCCAATGTGTGATATGTCAGCCCTCTATGTTGTATGTGTGATCAACCCAATGTTCGATATGTAAGCCCTCCATGTTGTATGTGTGATCAACCCAATGTGTGATGTGTCAGCCCTCTATGTTGTATGTTGATCAATCCAATGTGTGATGTGTCAGCCCTCTATGCGTATGTGTTGATCAATCCAATGTGTGATGTGTCAGCCCTCTATGTTGTATGTGTGATCAATCCAATGTGTGATATGTCAGCCCCTCTATGTTGTATGTGTGATCAATCCCAATGTGTGATGTGTCAGCCCTCTATGTTGTATGTGTGACAATCCAATGTGTGATATGTCAGCCCTCTATGTTGTATGTGTGATCAATCCAATGTGTGATATGTCAGCCCTCTATGTTGTCTGTGTGATCAATCCAATGTGATATGTCAGCCCTCTATGTTGATGTGTGATCAATCCAATTTGTGATTATGTCAGCCCTCTATGTTGTACGTGTGATCAATCCAATGTGTGATATGTCAGCCCTCTATATTGTATGTGTGATCAATCCAATGTGTGATGTGTCAGCCCTCTATGTTGTATGTGTGATCAATCCAATGTGTGATGTGTCAGTCCTCTATGTTGTATGTGTGATCAATCCAATGTGTGATGTGTCAGCCCTCTATGTTGTACGTATGATCAATCCAATGTGAGATATGGCAGCCCTCTATGTTGTACGTGTGATCAATCCAATGTGTGATATGTCAGCCCTCTATGTTGTATGTGTGATCAATCCAATGTGTGATGTGTCAGCCCTCTATGATGTATGTGTGATCAATCCCATGTGTGATGTGTCAGCCCTCTATGTTGTATGTGTGATCAATCCAATGTGTGATATGTCAGCCCTCTATGTTGTATGTGTGATCAATTCAATGTGTGATATGTCAGCCCTCTATGTTGTATGTGTGATCAATCCAATGTGTGATGTGTCAGCCCTCTATGTTGTATGTGTGATCAATCCAATGTTTGATATGTCAGCCCTCTATGTTGTTTATGTGATCAATCCAATGTGTGATATGTCAGCCCTCTATGTTGTATGTGTGATCAATCCAATGTGTGATATGTCAGCCCTCTATGTTGTACGTGTGATCAATCCAATGTGTGATATGTCAGCCCTCTATATTGTACGTGTGATCAATCCAATGTGTGATATGTCAGCCCTCTATGTTGTATGTGTGATCAACCCAATGTTCGATATGTAAGCCCTCCATGTTGTATGTGTGATCAATCCAATGTGTGATATGTCAGCCCTCTATGTTGTATGTGTGATCAATCCAATGTGTGATGTGTCAGCCCTCTATGTTGTATGTGTGATCAATCCAATGTGTGATGTGTCAGCCCTCTATGTTGTACGTATGATCAATCCAATGTGAGATATGTCACGCCCTCTATGTTGTCTGGTGTGATCAATCCAATGTGTGATATGTCAGCCCTCTATGTTGTATGTGGTGATCAATCCAATGTGTGATGTGTCAGCCCTCTATGTTGTATGTGTGATCAATCCCATGTGTGATGTGTCAGCCCTCTATGTTGTATGTGTGATCAATCCAATGTGTGATATGTCAGCCCTCTATGTTGTATGTGTGATAAATTCAATGTTTGATATGTCAGCCCTCTATGTTGTATGTGTGATCAATCCAATGTGTGATGTGTCAGCCCTCTATGTTGTATGTGTGATCATCCAATGTTTGATATGTCAGCCCTCTATGTGTTTATGTGATCAATCCAATGTGTGATATGTCAGCCCTCTATGTTGTATGTGGATCAATCCAATGTGTGATATGTCAGCCCTCTATGTTGTAGTGGTATCAATCCAATGTGTGATATGTCAGCCCTCTATATTGTACGTGTGATCAATCCAATGTGTTGATATGTCAGCCCTCTATGTTGTATGTGTGATTCAACCCAATGTTTCGAATGTAAGCCCTCCATTGTTGTATGTGTGATCAATCCAATGTGTGATATGTCAGCCCTCTATGTTGTATGTGTGATCAATCCAATGTGTGATGTGTCAGCCCTCTATGTTGTATGTGTGATCAATCCAATGTGTGATGTGTCAGCCCTCTATGTTGTATGTGTGATCAATCCAATGTGTGATATGTCAGCCCTCTATGTTGTATGTGTGATCAATCCAATGTGTGATATGTCAGCCCTCTATGTTGTATGTGTGATCAATCCAATGTGTGATATGTCAGCCCTCTATGTTGTACGTGTGATCAATCCAATGTGTGATATGTCAGCCCTCTATATTGTATGTGTGATCAATCCAATGTGTGATGTGTCAGCCCTCTATGTTGTACGTGTGATCAATCCAATGTGAGATATGTCACCCCTCTATGTTGTATGTGTGATCAATCCAATGTGTGATATGTCAGCCCTCTATGTTGTATGTGTGATCAATCCAATGTGTGATATGTCAGCCCTCTATGTTGTATGTGAGATCAATCCAATTTGTGATGTGTCAGCCCTCTATGTTGTATGTGTGATCAATCCAATGTGTGATATGTCAGCCCTCTATGTTGTATGTGTGATCAATCCAATGTGTGATGTGTCAGCCCTCTATGTTGTATGTGTGATCAATCCAATGTGTGATGTGTCAGCCCTCTATGTTGTACGTGTGATCAATCCAATGGAGATGTAGTCAGCCCTCTATGTTGTATGTGTGATCAATCCAATGTGTGATATGTCAGCCCTCTTGTTGTATGTTGATCAATCCAATGTGTGATATGTCAGCCCTCTATGTTGTATGTGTGATCAATCCAATGTGTGATGTGTCAGCCCTCTATGTTGTTTGTGTGATCAATCCAATGTGTGATATGTCAGCCCTCTATGTTGTATGTGTGATCAATCCAATGTGTGATATGTCAGCTCTCCACATTATGTGTGTGTGTGTATGCGTGCTTGCGTGTGAATGTGTGTGTGTGCATGCTTGCGTGTGTGTGTGTGTGCATGTGCGAGCCAGTTGTCTGTGAAAGGTCACATACAAGTACCTGACAGACAGCACAACTCACCAGTCCAGCAACCACAACGGCTCCCAAAGTGGACCTAGAGGTCAGTGAGGCAAACATGGACAGCACGGATATGAGCACCTCGTTGTCGCTGCCACTGGCCAGGGAGTGGAGGCTGTCTCCAGCAGACGGCCCCACAAAACTGTCACTGGTCTGAAAGCACACAGAGACATCACTGAGCCATGTCTATGATATGGCATTATTACAGTACCAACAGCTGACATGCTAAATGTGACATAGCATTTAAACTGTACCAACACCTGACATGCTAAATGTGGCATGTGACTGTACCGACACCTGACATGCTAAATGTGACATGTGACTGTACCGACACCTGACATGCTATATGTGACATGTGACTGTACCAACACCTGACAT
The DNA here is from genome assembly GCA_014155875.1 of Cepaea nemoralis. NCBI lineage: Eukaryota > Metazoa > Mollusca > Gastropoda > Stylommatophora > Helicidae > Cepaea > Cepaea nemoralis. Next base: position 196,568 of record JACEFZ010006215.1, on the reverse strand, counting down.
GCTAAATGTGACTGTACCGATACCTGACTGCTAAATGTGACATGTGACTGTACCAACACCTGACTGCTAAATGTGATATGGCATTATGACTGTACCAACACCCAACATGCTAAATGTGACTGTACCAACATCTGACTGCTAAATGTGATATGGCATTATGACTGTACCGACACCTGACATGCTAAATGTGACATGTGACTGTACCAACACCTGACTGCTAAATGTCACATGTGACTGTACCGACACCTGACATGCTAAATGTGACATGTGACTGTACCGACACCTGACTGCTAAATGTGATATGGCATTATGACTGTACCGACACCTGACATGCTAAATATGACATGTGACTGTACCAACACCTGACTGCTAAATGTGATATGGCATTATGACTGTACCAACACCTGACATGCTAAATGTGACATGTGACTGTACCAACACCTGACTGCTAAATGTGACATGTGACTGTACCGACACCTGACTGCTAAATGTGATATGGCATTATGACTATACTGACACCTGACATGCTAAATGTGACATGTGACTGTACCAACACCTGACATTCTACAGGATCTAGTTCAAATCAACAAATGGACAGCACATAATCAATCACAAGTACATACATATGAACATAATCAATCACAATTACATACACATGAACATAATCAATCACAAGTACATACACATGAACATAATCAATCACAAGTACATACACATGAACATAATAAATCAGAAGTACATACACATGAACATAATCAATCACAAGTACATACACATGAACATAATCAATCAGAAGTACATACACATGAACATAATCAATCACAAGTACATAAACATGAACATAATCAATCAGAAGTACATAAACATGAACATAATCAATCAGAAGTACATAAACATGAACATAATTAATCAGAAGTACATACACATGAACATAATCAATCACAAGTACATACACATGAACATAATCAATCACAAGTACATACACATGAACATAATCAGAAGTACATAAACATGAACATAATCAATCAGAAGTACATAAACATGAACATAATCAATCAGAAGTACATACACATGAACATAATCAATCACAAGTACATACACATGAACATAATCAATCACAAGTACATACACATGAACATAATCAATCACAAGTACATACACATGAACATAATCACAAGTACATAAACATGAACATAATCAATCAGAAGTACATAAACATGAACATAATCAATCAGAAGTACATACACATGAACATAATCAATCACAAGTACATACACATGAACATAATCAATCACAAGTACATACACATGAACATAATCAATCACAAGTACATACACATGAACATAATCAATCACAAGTACATACACATGAACATAATCAATCACAAGTACATACACATGAACATAATCAATCAGAAGTACATAAACATGAACATAATTAATCAGAAGTACATAAACATGAACATAATCAATCACAAGTACATAAACATGAACATAATCAATCACAAGTACATAAACATGAACATAATCAATCACAAGTACATAAACATAATCAATCAGAAGTACATAAACATGAACATAATCAATCAGAAGTACATAAATATGAACATAATCAATCACAAGTACATACACATGAACATAATCAATCAAAAGTACATAAACATGAACATAATCAATCACAAGTACATACACATGAACATAATCAATCACAAGTACATACACATGAACATAATCAATCACAAGTACATAAACATAATCAATCACAAGTACATACACATGAACATAATCAATCACAAGTACATACACATGAACATAATCAATCACAAGTACATACACATGAACATAATCAATCACAAGTACATACACATGAACATAATTAATCACATGTACATAAACATAATCAATCAGAAGTACATAAACATAATCAATCACAAGTACATACACATGAACATAATCAATCACAAGTACATACACATGAACATAATCAATCACAAGCACATACACATGAACATAATCAATCACAAGTACATACACATGAACATAATCAATCACAAGTACATACACATGAACATAATCAATCACAAGTACATACACATGAACATAATCAATCACAGGTACATACACATGAACATAATCAATCACAAGTACATACACATGAACATAATCAATCACAAGTACATACACATGAACATAATCAATCACAAGTACATACACATGAACATAATCAATCACAAGTACATACACATGAACATAATCAATCACAAGTACATACACATGAACATAATCAATCAAAAATACATAAACATGAACATAATCAATCACAAGTACATACACATGAACATAATCAATCACAAGTACATACACATGAACATAATCAATCAAAAGTACATACACATGAACATAATCAATCAAAAGTACATAAACATGAACATAATCAATCAGAAGTACATACACATGAACATAATCAATCACAAGTACATACACATGAACATAATCAATCAGAAGTACATACACATGAACATAATCAATCAGAAGTACCTAAACATGAACATAATCAATCAGAAGTACATACACATGAACATAATCAATCAGAAGTACATACACATGAACATAATCAATCACAAGTACATACACATGAACATAATCAATCAGAAGTACATACACATGAACATAATCAATCAGAAGTACCTAAACATGAACAGAGTTGAATCTAGTCACAAACATAATAACCCAATAATTTTGGATACTGTAAAGAAAAACGCGCACACAATAATGTTGAATCTATTAACCCTTTACAAGGCATATCGTCTGATTCCGGCCGATGCGAGAAAACGATCGTAGCGGCCGATTCCGGCCGATACTATTATGCATTGTAAAATCGCGATCTCTCGGCTTTCCGACATTTCCGACGGCTACTTTCGCTTTCGCCTACAGCTTGACAACGTGGCCGCCATTTGTAAATGCGATAGTATCAATTTAAACGGACTTTTAAGGACAATTTTTGATAGTTTTCGGGATTTTTACGCTGTTTTTCAAAATGGATTTCGGCGATTCTTCAAGTGATAGCCGAGATTTCGCTAGGTTCATTTTAAATGACATTAAAGGGCACGAAGTTGACTATTAATCGGAGCTAGATATCAGTGCAAAGCGTTACTTTGCATTAGCAGTCGTGAGTCGGACTTTAAAGAAAGTGATTATGATTCTGAAAATGTGTTTGTATATTGCCGTATAAGTGACGGAAAATCACAAACAACATGCCGTATTTCGTAAATATTTGTGTTCATGTATGGATTACCGGCAACAATCACGTGAGTAACATATTCTGCATGCTTTTCCCTTCATTGTGTTGTTTATTTAAAACTAAAATCGGTTGACTAACACCTTATTTGTGATGTTTTTACTAACGCGACCCGAACTTTTTCCAAACCTGAAAAAATCTTGCCCGTTCAGGGCTACAAAATGGACAAGCGTCTGCCCTGTAAAGGGTTAACTATCTATGTGCCATGCCGGTAAGCGTGGGTGGTCATGACTCGCCATTTCATTCGATCACTACAGTCGTGGATCAGCTCAGTGTTTTTTTCTTGACCATGCCACATGGTTAAGCCATCCAGGTATTTACTTCTCTGTCTTCTCCTTGTTCTCTTCCCCTCGATCTTGCAAGTTATCACCAAGTTCTCTAATTTATTTCGTCTTATAACATGTCCAAACAATTTTGACTGTCTACGTCTAATGTCTCTAATCAGTTTACAATTTTCATTTGTTTCTTGTAAGACTTGTTCGTTGGTTTTTCTGTCTGTCCATGGTATTCTTTGCATTTTCCTCAGAAACCACATTTCAACATACATCAGATGTGTTTCAGCTTGACTGCTCATCGTCCACGCTTCTCGTCTATTAACTTAATACATAATCATTTTGAATCTATTGCCAAACATATACACAATAGTGTTCACTTTATTTATAAACATATGCAGACAATAATGTTCAATCTACTCATAAACAGATTGTAAGAAGATTGAGACAGGGAACTGTCAAATGGTGACAGCAGATTGTAGGAAGATTGAGACAGGAAACTGTCACATGAGGGCAGCAGTTTGTAGGAAGATTGAGAGAGGAAACTGTCACATGAGGGCAGCAGATTGTAGGAAGATTGAGACAGGAAACTGTCACATGATGGTAATAGATTGTAGGAAGATTGAGATAGGAAATTGCCACATGATGGCAATAGATTGTAGGAAGATTGAGATAGGAAGCCGTTATATGCTGGTAATAGATTGTAGGAAGATTGAGATAGGAAGCCGTTATATGCTGGTAATAGATTGTAGGAAGATTGAGATAGGAAACTGTCACATGATGGTAGCAGATTGTAGGAAGATTGAGACAGGAAACTGTCACATGAGGACAGCAGATGGTAGGAAGATTGAGACAGGAAACTGTCACATGAGGGCAGCAGATGGTAGGAAGATTGAGACAGGAAACTGTCACATGAGGGCAGCAGATGGTAGGAAGATTGAGACAGGAAACTGTCACATGAGGGCAGCAGATGGTAGGAAGACATGTGGATATAGATGCTAACCTGTGGAACTTTCCCCAGTGAGATCTGACCCCTGGTGCCCAAGAACCTCTGCATGAGGGCGGCCGGGCTCAAGGAGAATCGGAACTGGATGTCCTCCCTGAAGCCAGCACACAAGTTGCGACAGTCCAGGCGGTAGGCAATCTCAAAGTCTCGCTTTGGCAGCAGGTTCATCAGCTGAGCTTTGGACTCTTCAGGCAAGATCTCAGACAGTCGCTCTGTGTGGACATGGGGTTGTTTGAGGTTAGTCAACAGGTCACAGTGTTCCAGAACACACTCCCAGTCAGTCAGCAGAGACAAAGTTACTGTCAACAGTCTAGAGTACAGCTACAGAACACATTGATGGACTGAACTTTGCGTGTGGATAAGCTTTCCCTATTAATAGTGTCCCTCGCCATCAGGCGAACCCACTCCGACTTCAGAGGTACTTGTAATTAACGTCCCCAAGTCAAGGACGACAGGTCAACATTTTAGTCCAGCTGCCCGGTGTAGGGCTTGAACCCCTTACCTCGGCATCAGGACAACGAATGTTTAAGAACACGCGTTCTTACCCATTCGACCATGCTGACCTGCGTATTCTATTTTGATATCCTCATCTATGCCTCCATCTGTGTCTTCACTGCTACCTACAGAGGTGTCTGATTCTGATGAGGTGTCACTAAGGGAGATCAGGTTATCGAATGCTTCGTGTACTCCCATCATCTCCATCTTTCCCCTACAAATTGTGACACCTGATTGTTGTGACCTCCCAACCAACATTATTAGTTCATATGGATGTGATTGTGTAGGTGAGACAGGAGGGCAATGTTGTCAGCCGTGTGATTGTGTGAGTGAGACAGGAGGGCAATGTTGTCAGCCGTGTGATTGTGTAGGTGAGACAGGAGGGCAATGTTGTCAGCCGTGTGATTGTGTAGGTGAGACAGGAGGGCAATGTTGTCAGCCGTGTGATTGTGTAGGTGAGACAGGAGGGCAATGTTGTCAGCCGTGTGATTGTGTGGGTGAGACAGGAGGGCAATGTTGTCAGCCGTGTGATTGTGTAGGTGAGACAGGAGGGCAATGTTGTCAGCCGTGTGATTGTGTGGGTGAGACAGGAGGGCAATGTTGTCAGCCGTGTGATTGTGTGGGTGAGACAGGAGGGCAATGTTGTCAGCCATTTCTGGCAGAGCTGCTTGTTGTCTATAGACAGGATTATGTAGACAGGAGCAAGCACTGCCGGGCATGAAATATAATCAGTAAGGCTGACAGAGGTGACAAAAGGCATCCCTGCCTTACTCTGTTCTTATTTTGATCTGAGTCTGTTAGTTTCCCCTCATGGAGAACTCTGCACCTCATGTCTCTATATGTTGTCTTGATTAAGTTAACGATTGTCTGTGGGATCCCAGTTTCCAAAGAGATTCCCTATTAATGCTATGAAGGCCTTTTCATAATCCACAAAATGGTGAGTTCAATCTGATGCTTTGCTCTATTATTAGTTAGTTAGTTAGTTAGTCGACAGATCATCCTCGTTGCACATCGGACCATTCAGTCCATAAGTGCTCGGATCCCCTCCTCAGCAAATCCCTCTGTTATTATGTGCAATGACTATCAGGTCTGTGCAGGATCTATTTGGTTGGAAGCCTACCTGTTCATCCCTTAGTTGTTTATCAATGGCATCTCTTTGCCTCTCCAGAAAGATCCTGTTCAGTATTTTCCCAGGAACCAACAGTAAAATCATTCCTCTATAAGTGTTACACACCTGCAGATTCCCATTCTTTTGGTAGCTTCACCAGATATCCTTCTCTCCAGTCTGCTGGTATTTCTTAAGTTTTCCAGATAAGGGGGGAATCATTTGTGTAGTATTTCAGCTGAGATGTCTTATGTTTAACAGTCTCTGCTGGGATATCATCTGAACCAGGAGCTTTCCCATCCTTCAAAAGCTTGACACGTTTACTAATCTCTTCATTAAATGATTTCTCGCAGCTGATTTACAGCCCCACTCTCTTCATCAGCTAACTGTTGTAGGGCCTTGTACCTTATTTGAGACGGTGACCGTAAATTATTTGTGAGTTGCTAGATTTCTGAGATCTCGTACATTGTATTATTTACGTTTATAACGTGTCATGTGTCTACTGATTTTCAGTTTAATTGTACTTATCAGCAGACAAGACAAATGTAGACCAACATCTATATGTGAATGTAGACACAGAAGCCAGAAACAATATATTGCACAATTCCTTGCCTGGTGTATTTCTCTGCATCTCGCCAGGTGTATACTGCAGAGGCATATGTATCACATGAATCTGAGACTAACATGAGAAAAACATGTTGCAGATTCAAACAATATCAGTATGTTTAAAGTATTTTAGCCAAGGTATACTTCATCTATTCACTTTATATGATATATAAATCTGCAGTATGCGACGAGACGTAGTGAAATACGTCAGTTCAGGAATCATGTAATTACTGTTAATGGCTTCTGTGTTCCAAATGTATATGTCAAACACAATAGAGCAATATTTACAGTAAAGCTGAACAAATATCCACATATCAGCATGCACCATAAGAGCAGCATCAGTGGTGGTGGCTGCACCAGCAAATCTCTGGCTGGTAGACCAACAACTCAACCACCAGCTCACAGAAATGTGCATACATGTACAGTGGGCTATGCTACAGCACAGGATGCCACAATAAAGTTTGTAACCAAACAAAGCTGAATGCTACACTGAACACAGATGCCACAATGAACATAGATAACCAATATATTAATACACGAGGGAAAGTCATTAAGTGCCAGGAATTAACCGAATAATTTTGTTTTCTTTTACAATAGTGCGAACCAGAAATGATGTTTGTGTATATCTCAACCCAGTCCCCTACCTGGCAGCACACATAGTCCACCTATCCACTAGCTTGTTGATGCCTTCTAGAGAGAAGATGGGCAGAATGTCAGGCAGGCCTGTGTGCCCACTTCATAACCCTTTAAAAATAAAGTTTGTTCAGTCTTCAAGGAAACAGTTTTCATGCATGGTCTTAAACCAATTCTGCACCGCCTCCATGACCTTGTTTTCTGCAAACCACTGACTCCACACAAGAGTCCAGACAAGAGTAAGTCTGATGGTGAAATCAGGACTGTATGCTGGATGTTTCCAGGCCTCACATTTCACAGCATGTAGTGAATCTACTGTGGAGACTGTATGCTGGATGTTTCCAGGCCTCACGTTTCACAGCATGTAGTGTATCCACTGTGGGGACTGTATTCTGGATATTTCCAGGCCTCACATTTCACAGCATGTAGTGTATCCACTGTGGGGACTGTATGCTGGATGTTTCCAGGCCTCACGATGCACAGCTTGTAGTGTATCCACTGTGGGGACTGTATGTTGGATGTTTCCAGGCCTCACTTTTCAGAGTATGTAGTGTATCCACTGTGGGGACTGTATGTTGGATGTTTGCAGGCCTCACATTTCACAGCATGTAGTGTATCCACTGTGGGGACTGTATGTTGGATGTTTCCAGGCCTCACATTTCACAGCATGTAGTGTATCCACTGTGGGGACTGTATGCTGGATGTTTCCAGGCCTCACATTTCACAGCATGTAGTGTATCCACTGTGGGGACTGTATGCTGGATGTTTGCAGGCCTCACATTTCACAGCATGTAGTGTATCCACTGTGGGGACTGTATGTTGGATGTTTCCAGGCCTCACATTTCACAGCATGTAGTGTATCCACTGTGGGGACTGTATGTTGGATGTTTCCAGGCCTCACATTTCACAGCATGTAGTGTATCCACTGTGGGGACTGTATGCTGGATGTTTCCAGACCTGACATTTCACAGCATGTAGTGTATCCACTGTGGGGACTGTATGCTGGATGTTTCCAGGCCTCACATTTCACAGCATGTAGTGTATTCACTGTGGGGACTGTATGCTGGATGTTTCCAGGCCTCACATTTCACAGCATGTAGTGTATCCACTGTGGGGACTGTATGCTGGATGTTTCCAGGCCTCACTTTTCAGAGTATGTAGTGTATCCACTGTGGGGACTGTATGCTGGATGTTTCCCGGCCTCACATTTCACAGCATGTAGTGTATCCACTGTGGGGACTGTATGCTGGATGTTTCCAGGCCTCACTTTTCAGAGTATGTAGTGTATCCACTGTGGGGACTGTATGCTGGATGTTTCCCGGCCTCACATTTCACAGCATGTAGTGTATCCACTGTGGGGACTGTATGCTGGATGTTTCCAGGCCTCACATTTCACAGCATGTAGTGTATCCACTGTGGGGTATCGCTTTAGAACCAGTTTGTATCCTAAAATAAGATTTTCCGTTGTCCACACTCTTTCATGCACTTTATAATAGAATTCCTGTTATTTAATGACTTTCCCTCATGTAATTACCTGAAGGTAGACAATGTATGATCTCCCCAAATTGTGAGCTCACTCAAACTGGACACAAGCTCAAGGAATGTAAAAATCACTCTTACTGGACCCAAGCTCAAGGAATGTAAAAATCACTCTTACTGGATCCCAGCAAAAAGAATATAAATAAATCACTGAAACTAGACCCCAGCAAGAATGTATATAAATCACTGAAACTAGTCCCCAGCAAGATTGTATATAAATCACTGAAACTAGACCCCAGAAAGAATGTACATAAATCACTGAAACTAGACCCCAGCAAGAATGTATATAAATCACTGAAACTAGTCCCCAGCAAGAATGTATATAAATCACTGAAACTAGACCCCAGCAAGAATGTATATAAATCACTGAAACTAGACCCCAGCAAGAATGTATATAAATCACTGAAACTAAACCCCAGCAAGAATGTATATAAATCACTGAAACTAGACCCCAGCAAGAATGTATATAAATCACTGAAACTAGACCCACGCAAGAATGTATATAAATCACTGAAACTAGACCCCAGCAAGAATGTATATAAATCACTGAAACTAGACCCACGCAAGAATGTGTATAAATCACTGAAACTAGACCCCAGCAAGAATGTATATAAATCACTGAAACTAGACCCCAGCTAGAATATATATAAATCACTCAAGTTGGACCCGAACCCAATGAATGTAACACCCAGTTAACACAAACAGTAGCAAACCTGTCATGTGGGCCTGGGCAGTGTCCACGGCGTGAACCACCAAGGATGAACAGCGCGAATGAAGGTTCCTGCCTAAAGTTTGTTCTATATGCTCATGAAGCTCCTGTCGTCACATGCATGATGGAAATGGGTTGTTGCACACACGATGAAATGAGACGAGAAAACATCAAGAACAATGAAAGCAAATAAAAAGACTACACATGTAGAAAATAAACAATGCAAAGTTAGGTGCACATCTAGCAAGAGAAACCAGAAAAACTTACCTGCGATATGAAATAATATAGCACAGGGGGACACATACAACATCTGTTTTCTACTTGTCTGTGTGCATCACAATGTTTGTGCACTGTGGGAGGACTGACCATTGGTCCGCTTCAATGTTAATGATGACCATTTGACACACTGGTTGAAATGTTTGGTGGAACTATCTATCATTGGGTGATATAATTGTTGGAACTATCTATCATTGGTTGAATTGTTTGGTGGAACTATCTACCATTGCCTGATATAACTGTTGGAACTATCTATCATTGGTTGATATAACTGTTGGAACTATCTATCATTGGTTGAATTGTTTGGTGGAACTATCTATCATTGGTTGATATAACTGTTGGAACTATCTATCATTGGTTGATATAACTGTTGGAACTATCTATCATTGGTTGATATAACTGTTGGAACTATCTATCATTGGCTGATATAACTGTTGGAACTATCTATCATTGGCTGATATAATTATTGAAACTATCTATCATTGGTTGAAATGTTTGGTGGAACTATCTATCATTGGTTGAAATGTTTGGTGGAACTATCCATCATTGGTTAAAATGTTTGATGGAACTATCTATCACTGGCTGAAATGTTTGGTGGAACTATCTATCATTGGCTGAAATGTTTGGTGGAACTATCTATCATTGGTTGAAATTTTTGGTGGAACTATCTATCATTGGTTGAAATGTTTAGTGGAACTATCTATCATTGGCAGAAATGTTTGGTGGAACTGTCTATCATTGGTTGAAATGTTAGGTGGAACTATCTATCATTGGCAGATATAATTGTTGGAACTATCTATCATTGGCGGATATAATTGTTGGAACTATCTATCATTGGCTGATATAATTGTTGGAACTATCTATCATTGGTTGAAATGTTTGGTGGAACTATCTATCATTGGCTGATATAATTGTTGGAACTATCTATCATTGGCTGATATAATTGTTGGAACTATCTATCATTGGCTGATATAATTGTTGGAACTATCTATCATTGGCTGATATAATTGTTGGAACTATCTATCATTGGCTGATATAATTGTTGGAACTATCTATCATTGGCTGATATAATTGTTGGAACTATCTATCATTGGCTGATATAATTGTTGGAACTATCTATCATTGGCAGATATAATTGTTGGAACTATCTATCATTGGCTGATATAATTGTTGGAACTATCTATCATTGGCTGATATAATTGTTGGAACTATCTATCATTGGCTGATATAATTGTTGGAACTATCTATCATTGGCTGATATAATTGTTGGAACTATCTATCATTAGCTGATATAATTGTTGGAATTATCTATCATTGGCTGATATAATTGTTGGAACTATCTATCATTGGCTGATATAATTGTTGGAACTATCTATCATTGGCTGATATAATTGTTGGAACTATCTATCATTGGCTGATATAATTGTTGGAACTATCTATCATTGGCTGATATAATTGTTGGAACTATCTATCATTGGCTGATATAATTGTTGAAACTATCTATCATTGGCAGATATAATTGTTGGAACTATCTATCATTGGCTGATATAATTATTGAAACTATCTATCATTGGCTGATATAATTGTTGGAACTATCTATCATTGGCAGATATAATTGTTGGAACTATCTATCATTGGCAGATATAATTGTTGGAACTATCTATCATTGGCTGATATAATTATTGAAACTATCTATCATTGGCTGATATAATTGTTGAAACTATCTATCATTGGCAGATATAATTGTTGGAACTATCTATGATTGGCTGATATAATTGTTGGAACTATCTATCATTGGCAGATATAATTGTTGGAACTATCTATGATTGGCTGATATAATTGTTGGAACTATCTATCATTGGCAGATATAATTGTTGGAACTATCTATCATTGGCTGATATAATTATTGAAACTATCTATCATTGGCTGATATAATTGTTGGAACTATCTATCATTGGCTGATATAATTGTTGAAACTATCTATCATTGGTTGAAATGTTTGGTGGAACTATCTATCATTGGTTGAAATGTTTGGTGGAACTATCTATCATTGGCTGATATAATTGTTGGAACTATCTATCATTGGCTGATATAATTGTTGGAACTATCTATCATTGGCTGATATAATTGTTGGAACTATCTATCATTGGCTGATATAATTGTTGAAACTATCTATCATTGGCTGATATAATTGTTGGAACTATCTATCATTGGCGGATATAATTGTTGGAACTATCTATGATTGGCTGATATAATTGTTGGAACTATCTATCATTGGTTGAAATGTTTGGTGGAACTATCTATCATTGGCTGATATAATTATTGAAACTATCTATCATTGGCTGATATAATTGTTGGAACTATCTATCATTGGTTGAAATGTTTGGTGGAACTATCTATCATTGGTTGAAATGTTTGGTGGAACTATCTATCATTGGCTGATATAATTGTTGGAACTATCTATCATTGGCTGATATAATTGTTGGAACTATCTATCATTGGCTGATATAATTGTTGGAACTATCTATCATTGGCTGATATAATTGTTGGAACTATCTATCATTGGCTGATATAATTGTTGAAACTATCTATCATTGGCTGAAATGTTTGGTGGAACTATCTATCATTGGTTGAAATGTTTGGTGGAACTATCTATCATTGGCTGATATAATTGTTGGAACTATCTATCATTGGCTGATATAATTGTTGGAACTATCTATCATTGGCTGATATAATTGTTGGAACTATCTATCATTGGCTGATATAATTGTTGGAACTATCTATCATTGGCTGATATAATTGTTGGAACTATCTATCATTGGCTGATATAATTGTTGAAACTATCTATCATTGGCTGATATAATTGTTGGAACTATCTATCATTGGCAGATATAATTGTTGGAACTATCTATGATTGGCTGATATAATTGTTGGAACTATCTATCATTGGTTGAAATGTTTGGTGGAACTATCTATCATTGGCTGATATAATTATTGAAACTATCTATCATTGGTTGAAATGTTTGGTGGAACTATCTATCATTGGTTGAAATGTTTGGTGGAACTATCCATCATTGGTTAAAATGTTTGATGGAACTATCTATCACTGGCTGAAATGTTTGGTGGAACTATCTATCATTGGCTGAAATGTTTGGTGGAACTATCTATCATTGGTTGAAATTTTTGGTGGAACTATCTATCATTGGTTGAAATGTTTGGTGGAACTATCTATCATTGGCTGATATAATTGTTGGAACTATCTATCATTGGCTGATATAATTGTTGGAACTATCTATCATTGGCTGATATAATTGTTGGAACTATCTATCATTGGCTGATATAATTGTTGGAACTATCTATCATTGGCTGATATAATTGTTGAAACTATCTATCATTGGCTGATATAATTGTTGGAACTATCTATCATTGGCTGATATAATTGTTGGAACTATCTATCATTGGTTGAAATGTTTGGTGAAACTATCTATCATTGGTTGAAATGTTTGGTGGAACTATCTATCATTGGCTGATATAATTGTTGGAACTATCTATCATTGGCTGATATAATTATTGAAACTATCTATCATTGGCTGATATAATTGTTGAAACTATCTATCATTGGCTGATATAATTGTTGGAACTATCTATCATTGGCTGATATAATTATTGAAACTATCTATCATTGGCTGATATAATTATTGAAACTATCTATCATTGGTTGAAATGTTTGGTGGAACTATCTATCATTGGCTGATATAATTGTTGGAACTATCTATCATTGGCTGATATAATTGTTGGAACTATCTATCATTGGATGATATAATTGTTGGAACTCTCTAGCAATGGCTGATATAACTGTTGGAACTACCTATCAAAGGTTGATTTGACTGTTGGAATTACCTATCAAAGGCTGATTTGACTGTTGTAACTATTTATCAAAGGCTGACATGATTATTGAAATAATACACTGATTGTAACATGGTCTATCTGCTCACTTAATACCCTTGTTGACAACTTTTGTTTGTTCACGCAGCTGACTTGAGACACTTGCAGTGTCATTTGACCATCTCAGATTGTATCTGCAGTCTTCCTCAAGTGGAAACATTGTGACACAGGCTTATAGAAAACAAAGCAGATCATATTTAGCAAATACAGTACAACTTTGATTAACCGTCACCGTCGGGACCAAGGCCGTGGCGGATAACTGAGTAGACTGATAACAGAAATCTCTTAATACATATGTACAGTTATGTGATTTCACTGCGGGCTTGGGACGAAAATTAAAATAATATCCTTTGATTGATTGATTGATCGATTTAGGAACCGACATCACAGCATTCGGGACATTCCCATAAGCGCTCCGTCTCCATCCTCAGCAGCCAGCGAAGAGTTCCAACACTAATAGTTCCAGTAGCAATCTGATTATATGTCCGTTTCGCCTTTCCTCCGAGCGCCGAGCGTCGGCCAGATCCCCTCGTCACACCTCGTTGTCTCATTCTTACCAGACCATGGTGCTCCATCTGCTCCTCCGAGGTGTACACGTGCTCCCACAAGGCCGCAACCACGTCTGCCTTGTCATGCATCAATACTCCACCAAATTTTGCCGAGCCAGCCAATCTGTCCGCCTGTTCATTCCCCAGCACACCGGCATGCCCAGGAGAAAAGATCCAGGTGATGCTTACTACCCGTGACCTCCGAAGCGAAGCAAGCCACTCTGCACGAAGCCTACCTGTTCTCACCCTTCTCAGCATGCTTTCTGAGTCAGTTACAATCACAATGTGTGTATGTATCGTGTTTTCTATCCAGCGGAAAGCTGCACTGACCGCCTCCACCTCCATTCTTAAGCTAGATGTAGTGTTATCATACGCCAGGCTCTCCTGCACCAAACGCCGACCATTAGTTTTTGCCAAGAACCCCCAGGCACTTCTCCTACCTCTCAACACTGACCCATCCGTGTAGATAATCACATCACCCGGGCGAGAATTTTCCTGAATTAGTTGCTGAATTTCCACTTCCGTGGCCCCTGCTGGCCACTCCCTGCACTCCCGGCTCAATGTTATTACAACTCTGCACAAGTCTGACTGCACGGCTGGCACTCTGACCCACTCCTCTCCTCGCCTGATGTTCTCCAAGGGGCACACCTGTCTGATCGTATCCTCCGCCTGAGCCATCCATGATTTCCCTCTTATCAGTCTCTGACCCTTAACTACGTCCAGCGCCTCATGCAACGGGTGATCTGTGTCTGCAGCTACTCTGAGGTATGCCTTCGCTTGCATCACCTTGTGCCTACTAGCAACAGTAGGAAGACCAAGGATGTAACGCATACACACTACTGGAGTGTCTCTGGTGCATCCCAGAATGACCCGCATCGCTTCATTCTGTATGCGCTCTAATTTCACCAGCTGACTCTTTGAGACAGTGAGCATTCCTAGTCCATAATCAATCACTGAGAGGATCAAGTGCTGGTATAGTGTGAAGAGCATTCTCTGCTCTGTGTCCATTGCAGCCATAGTTTTAAGTGCATTGAGTCCCTTTTGAGATCTTGTCACAACCGTCTCCACATGGTCCTTGAAGGACAGACTCCTGTCAAATGTGATTCCCAGATACTTCAGTTTGTTCTCTCTGTTGACGCATCTATCGTGAGGCTTGGGGTATCATCTCTCACAATCCTATTGTCCAGAGAGCACCACAACACCGCCGCCTTTTCCGGGTTGATGACAGCACTCATTTCAGTGCACCAGTCAATCACTTTGTCCACTGTCACCTGTAGCTCCTGGGCTGTTTGATTCCTATTTCTCCCCTGCCTGTATGCAAGAATATCATCTGCAAATGTTAGAATCCTTCCAACCCCTGGTGCTTCTAGGTATGCATATCTTGCTCGTATACACATTAAAGAGCACCGGTGAGAATAATATCCTTTAAAAGTGAATAATACATACATATTGTATTTAATTTACAAAACGATCAACATAAACTTCAATAAAAGAGTAGTAATGTACAGAAATGTATTGTAATACTGTAAACATAGATTACTTTAAAACAATCTGTCATCTCCTTCTGTGACTTTGAGGCTTGAGCTATCTGTGCGGAGATGTTCTGCATCTTACGCAGAAGTAGGGTCTGGTTGCATTTTCCTCCTCTTGCACTTCAAACCAGTCGGTGCACTTTGACAACATTGTTTCTGCTTCTGATTGCTAGTTGTAGGTTTTTGGTTAACCTTTATTGTCATCAATTTCTTCTTCTTCAATGGTAGTCACAGCATCATTCAAAATGTCAAAGCCTCCATCCATTTTGTCACATTCCAACCAATCTGTTACTTCTGGCGTAATTTTTTCACTGTTTAGTCATACATTGTTGCACAGTTGCGCAATTTCGCACACACTAACAGTCTCAGTTCTTTCAGTTTCGTCAATAGGTTCAGGCAAGAGTTTATTCCACCCATTCTTTAGGTTAGACTCTCTGAAGTCAGACTAGGCAGTAGCAACATTGAAAATAGCGTCATTTTGTTGATACTCATGCAGGTCTTTTAAAGATGTTGACGGATAACAGAAAATGACAGTTAAACGAGTGGCGGTCAATCAAAGTTGTACAGTATGAAACACATGCACAACAAGACAAATGGGGGTGCCCCTCCAGGTCAATACAAAACCACAACCACATATATCAGTGACAACAAGCAGCTCAGGCCTACACACTATGTGCACAGCAAACAGTGATCACACACGTGCTAAAGACAACCAGTCGGTCAACAACCAGTCTGCCAATTACTGCCTGCATCATCAGTCATTTATCCTGCACTTGAAGTGACCTTGACCTGAGTGACATTGTGAATTTGTACACTGAAAAACTCAGCCACTGTGAATTTGTACACAGAAACACTCAGCAAGTAATCTGGTACACTAGCCAGTAAGCTGCTGAAGCTTCTAATTTCCATATAGTTCCACAACAAACAATTAAATAACCAGCTACAATAATACTGAAACAACAACACAGTATAACTACTTATATGTCACACGTTCCATGTAGAAATCACATGTCCACTGCTGGACAACTGATGGCCAGCTGGAGGAAGAGTACTGGACACATCTTAAATGTTTGAAATTGAGCTAGCAATTTGACCAGACTTAGAGCAGACAGCAAATGGCAGCTACTGTGTTCACAACATGACACAAACAACAACTGGGAAATAACTATTCAAGTCACAAGCAAGCCAGATGATGGGCCCTGACTGCACCTGCGAAGTGAGCCTGTAAGTGGTCGAGGCTGCGCAGGATGGGACCGGTACACCGACCAGTCAGCTTCAGGCACAGTCTCTCCTCCACAAACATGTGCAGCTCCTGTAGTAGTCATAGGTCAACATAATGTACGTGTGTCACACTGTAGTATAAACACACAGTATGTCACACTGCAAGCTGACAAGGCAGACAACAACGTATGAATAGACACCACACTTCAAACTGAACAGGCACGCACACACTGATAACAATATATGCTTACACACCACACTGGCAAACACTTTTAGACTGGCAACAAAAATGGATAAATATTCATTCAAATCACACCTCAAATAAGAATACACACAATAATAATTGCATCTACACCTGCACTCCCATCAACATTATATGAATGTTGCAACATTTGCCGTTTTAACAGTGCCCAGCTGAGAGATGGTAAGAGAACTGTCAGTAGATCCCAGCAACATTTACTATTTCATGCCATGTTTGTAACATGGCGACTGCAGCTGAACCAAGCACAGAGTAATCTCCCCTGGTCATAAATCTACAGTGCAGACATCTTTGTTTCAGCCGTGATAATATTTACCTCAGAACATAAGATCACATGTATGTTCCTGTGCTGTCGTTCAACCGTTGCCTACTATTCTAGAGCAAGTAGGCCGACTGAAGTAAAACAAATCTGAGTTCACATGCATGTCAACCACCATGCTACAACATGACTGCAGCACATCAACCACGGCTCCGTCGCCCTGCTACTGAGTGAGTGCGTGGTGCGACACTGTGAGCTGTGAGTTTCGTGTGAAATGCTTTTGAATCTGCCTGAGGTTTTTTTGGAACGTGACTGCATGTTCGGAGTGATGGCAGGTGGCTATGTCCCAGAGTTGACGGGTTTTTGCTGCTGGGCTTCTGGTTGACTGCCACTGCCATCAGCGATGAACTGTATTTTCGTGGACTGTGTGGGTGAACATCTAGGAAACATTCAGATAGGAAAATGACTACCGATTCCATCAGAGATGAACAGGGTGTTTCATGGGGGACTGCCGTGTTGACATTCTGGTGGCGGCATTATGCACAGTGTATCTGTGCGGGCTGTTGTTTGTCGAGACTCCTGTCTTTTCCACTTTTCACATTGGGCAGTGGAGAGCGTTTTGTGTGATATTCACTGGCACAGGAACGGAGCATAATGAGGACGACCCGTTGCAGTGAAGTTGGAACTGCGACTAACTAACTAACTAACCACGGCCGCACTAAAGAGCTAGGTCACAGATTCACCCCAGACTGCCTCTATCTCCATTCTGATACAGCAGACATGCCTGACTCTGCCCAGACTCAAGTTTGGCAACTTGGTACACATCCATTACGTGTATACCAAAGTTTTCTCTTAGAGGATATGTCAGCAGTTTCTTACAACTGCCTTACATTGCATTTTTCTATCACACACTAATATACTGCACATACCCCCCCCCCCACAGATACACCTATCCCTTCACAGATATACACTCTCCTCACAGATACACACATACTTCCCTAAAAGATACACACACATTCCCCTCACAGATAGACACACTCCCTCACAGATAGACACACACTCCCTCACAGATAGACACACATTCCCCTCACAGATACACACAAACCAACTCACCTTCTTGTAAACATTGAGGAACATTGGATCCGGGTGGAAGGGCCGCTCAAACTCCTCCACTAGCAAGGACAATCTGCGGATCTCATCGTTGAGGGCTGCAGACACCTGAAAGTAAACACATCAGTTCAAACATGTTGTCAAAGACATCTACAAGCCACAGACAGCACTGCAGCAATCGAACATGCCCATCTGGTCAAACAATATGATTGTCAGACGAGGTCGTGTTCATGAGAGATCAACCTGGAATGTAGCGAAAGTTGGAGGAGAAAACAGTCACAATTGTCCTTGTATTGAAGAATGTGACAGCAGAATAGATGGATAGTTGACTGACGCTGTTGTTCACTGACGCTGGAATGCACAACATGTTGCATAGACTGTTCCAGGACAAGCAAGCGATGTCACAACAGGAGCACTTTTGACACCCAGGATGGCCTACTTACATGATGGCCTTGACATTATGCATTGTTACATTTCAATATTACAGTCACATGTATATATCTCTACACAAAGTTTATGTGTTGTTACATTTCAATATTAGTCACATGTATATATCTCTACACAAAGTTTATGTGTTAAGTTCCAATATTACAACAAATGTATATATCTCTACACAAAGTTTATGTGTTATTACATTTCAATATTACAGTCACTTGCATATATCTCTACATAATTTTTATGTGCTGTTAAGTTCCAATATTACAGCACATGTATATATCTCTAAAGAGGAAGACCTAGAAGCAAATACCTGGATGGCTTGGCCTTGTGGCATGGTCGAGACAGAAACACGGAGCTGATCCACGACTCTGGTGATCGAGTGAGATGGCAAAACATGACCGCCCACGCTTACCGGCACATGATGGATGGATATATCTCTACACAAAGTTTATGTGCTCTTAAGTTCCAATATTACAGCACATGTATATATCTCTACACAAAGTTTATGTGCTGTTAAGTTCCAATATTACAGCACATGTATATATCTCTACACAAAGTTTATGTGTTGTTAAGTTCCAATATTACAGCACATGTATATATCTCTACACAAAAGAGATCAACGGCAGGCTACTAATTTTCACTTTCCTTCGCTCCTGAGAGACACTAGCCAATAACCCTACTGGCTGCAGGGCCAGGCACCACCAATACTTTGCAGATCAATAAACTATTACAAGATATAAGTCACAGCCAATCAACTATCACCATGAGATATAAGTCACAACCAATCAACTATCATCACAAGAAATATCACAAGGAAAGAAACATGGAGGTTGAAGTTACCTTTCTCTCCACATCCTCCACCATCGCTCGGATCTTCTTCTTCACATCACCAGTCAACATATCCAACTCCTTGTCCAACTTACTCAACCTCTCCGACTTCTCTCTTCGCAGCTGTTGTTGGTCATCTCTGAAAGAGAGGTGCATTTCACAATAATCAAACGTCACAAATCTGATGACACATGGCTGAAACAATCATCACATTTCATAAATCTGATAACTATGATTTAGCAGTGATTTTAACAAATGTTAAAAGTATAATACTGATTTATCAATGATCCAAAGATGTCATAAAACTGATGACACATGGATCCACAATGATGATATCTGACAAAGTCCCAGTTATAAATGTAGCAGAAAATATAACTATTAACAAACAAGTCAAGACAGTTTAGGAGGTAACCAAACTCCAGCAGCAGAAGCCACACCAAAAACCCACAGATCAACCTCAAGCTGAAGCCAGCCGTCCATTCACAAAGACCAACAAGTTTTAAGACATGCCAGTTTTCACTCAGAACAAGACTGGTGGCACAGATGGGAAAGATCCTTCGAGAGATGGACGCAGCAAGAAAGGCAAAGAAACAAACCCAACGGATGAGTCCTTCTGAGGGCTGCATCTGGGAAATAACAAACAAGGAGCCGCCACTGACAGACTAAGGACTGCATCAGGGAAAAAATGAATAAGAAGCCACCACTGACAGACTGAAAAGCAGCTAGACAGCACAAAGGAAGCTGCACCAGCTGACGCTACAGGCATGAAATCTGCCACGCGTGAAAGCATAATTTGACCGATACAGAAGGAAAGAATCTAAAACCGCAAAAACCTTGAACCTCAAATATAACCATGGCTGCGCAAATGCAGGTTGAACAAAGTCAACTTTTTTGTTTTGTTTACATCGAAGCGAAACGAATAAAACCTTTACACAACATGCAACCCATTCCTATCCCAGCATTAAAAGAACCTATCCCTCTGTAGGCTGCTGAACACATTATATGATACTGGAGATATACCTCCTGAATTATGTAACTCTATATTTATTGCAATCCCAAAGAAATCAGGAACCTTGGAATGTGATCAACATAGAACAATTAGTATAATGAGTCACATCACAAAGATTTTGCTAAGAATTATCATGCAAAGAATGAGGAAGAAGATACAACCTGAAATAGGGGAAGAACAATGCGGGTTTGTAGAAGGAAAGGGTACAGTAAATGCTGTGTATATGCTGCGAACAGTTATTGAACGTGCTATAGAAGTAAACAAGGATATACATCTTTGCTTTATTGACTATACAAAGGCTTTTGATAGCGTTAGACATGTCAACATGGTGGATATGCTTGCAGATCTACAAATTGATGGGAAAGACATTAGACTTATAAAAAACATATATTGGAAACAACAAGCTGCAATAAGGATTGATAATGAAGTGGGACAGTATCATCCAATTAAGAGAGGTGTTAGGCAGGGATGTGTGATGTCTCCAGATCTTTTTTCCCTGTACAGTGAAAATATTTTCAGAAATGTAGAGGATATAAATGGAATCAGCATTGGAGGACGAAACATCAATAACATTAGATATGCAGATGATACAGTATTAATTGCAGACAATGCGCAGGACCTGCAACAATTAGTAGATGCGGTTGTTGTACACAGTGAGCAACTGGGGTTAAATTTAAATTGTAAAAAGACTCAGGTTATGGTCATCAGTAGGAAGGAAGAAGTGCCACAATGTAATATACAAGTAAATGGAAATATTCTTCAACAAGTGAATCAGTACAATTATCTTGGAACAGTTATAATATCTGATGGGAGATGCCTTGATGAGATTAGAACAAGAATCGCCATGGCGAAAGTAGCCTTTAGCAAGATGAAAAACATTCTGACCAATAAAAAGATGTCAATTGAAACGAGAAAAAGAGTGTTGAGGGGATACATAGAGCCTGTTCTTTTGTATGGACGTGAAACTTGGACAATGAGCAGTCAAGCTGAAAAGCATCTGATGGCTGCAGAAATGTGGTTTCTGAGGAAAATGCAAAGAATACCATGGACAGACAGAAAAACCAATGACCAAGTACTACAGGAGACAAATGAACATCGTAAACTGATTAGAGAAATTAGACGTAGACAGTCAAAATTTTTTGGACATGTTATGAGAAGAAATGGATTGGAGAACTTAGTGACAACTGGCAAGATCGAGGGGAACAGACCAAGAGGAAGACCGAGAGGAAAATACCTGGATGGCTTGGCCACATGGCATGGAAGAGACAGGAACACTGAGCTGATCCACGACACTGGTGACTGAGTGAAATGGCGAGTTATGACCGCCCACGCTTTCCGACATGGCACATGATTGATTGATTGATCCTTCTGTATACCAAATCCAATTAAAAAAATCGCTTAAAAGTCGACTGGCTCGACTTCATTGCACCAGGTTTTATCCCATATGGCTTGGTCTCTTTCCGCAGCGCGGAAAGCGTCGCACAAAGCACGAACTCCGTAGCTCTAGCGACCACCCACAGGAGTCTCCGAAAAATTTAACTCGTGAACCGAAGGACGCGGCCTGGAATCGAACCCACAACTTTCGGAGCCCGAGTTAAATGGCTTGACCACTTCGCCACGAAGACTCCCACCAAATCCAATTGCATTTATCAATTCACATGCAGGTGCCAGTCTGCCTATATCGACAAAACAGAGAGGCAGGTAAACAAGAGGGTGGTCAAACACATACCCAATTGGATTGACAGAATAATACACAAAGATGATGGGAACCTGGCCAAGCCAACACACCTAAATTATCCTCCAAAGTCATCGATTGGATGGGACATTCTGGAAACCCATCACGTGATTGATAGAGACAATGCGTTCTGTGCGTTGTTTAACACACAAAATAGTTGCTTGTTACAGGTCGCAGAAGCCATCATGATTAATCTGCACAGGCCAGTTTTGTGCAAACAGAAAGATGTGATAGTCAACTTAACATTACTGTGGTAGAAAATCTAAATTACTGTGCAAATATGTGCATATTTCAGCTTGAAGGATATATCTAATTACTTTATTTTATGTTGTGTGATTTCTGCAGTGTGTATCTGACGAGATGCAGTGAAATATGCCAGGCAATAAATCATGTAATCTATTGTTTGTGTCTTTGTTATTCAAATCTTCTTATAGTCCATGCTATGTGGTGTTGGTGATCACGTTTGTTCACAGCCTTCTGCCTCGTATGCTGCTAGTCTTTTCTGATACTGACATTCCTCCATGCCATGCCCAACTGTCCAGCATATTCTCTGTTGGCCTTTCTTGCCCTACAACTTTCCTGTTGTGGCGACAAACTCCAGCTCTCCCCTTCTCATGCCCAAAGACTGTGGACTATCTTCTTCTGATGCGTTTGAACTGTTCTCTCTGTGAGCTAACTTCTCTCAAGATATCTTCATTGCTCTTTCTATCCATCCACTTTGTTTCATCATTCTTCTATAACACTACAACTCCACAACCTTTACATGATTTCTCACTTTGCATATTGTCCATGATTTACTTTCGTACATCAGGTTTGGCTCAATATAGCTCTTAAGAGCGCTTTCCCTCACCTGGACTGTGAATGATACAGAGAATGTTCTTCAGCTGGTGACATGCTGAGATTTGCCAGGGCTACTCTACACGTAACTTCCTTCATACGCCTGCTATTATAAAAGTAGCCCAATACTTAAATACATTGACTTGTTTCAGATTGATTTCATTCACTTTGATGATATATTTGGGAAGACAGCATTCTGTGTTGAAACCATGACTTCTGTTTCTCTGTTATTCAGTTCTTTGTTTTGACTGTTGCAATTATATCGGTCATTTCTATCTATCAAATGATATGCTCACTGTAAAAAAACAACAAAATAAACAAACAAAAACAAATAAGTACAATGAGATAACACAGAACAGAAATCTTACTGGAGGGTCAGACTTTTGGTGTAAGCCTCCTCCATGACAGATCTCAGCTCAGAGTTGATGAGGTGGGCTCTCTTGGTGTGCTGCTCAAACTTGGTCTTCACCGCCGAGTGGGAGATGCACATCTGTAAGTGGACAACTTAGAGTGAGAGATGCACATTTGTAAGTGAACAACTTAGAGTGAGAGATGCACATCTGGCAGCAAAATTCCAACTCCTGGCCTTCATGTGGTGGAACTGTTTTAACTAACAGAAGAGGTGACTGCGAGTCTCTGGTGCCGTAAAATAACCAGATTGCTATAGATGTGTACGTACTTACATACATGTGCAGACACATGTGTACATGCATACATATCTAAACTTAAGTAAGATCAGTCTACTCCAGGAAGGAAAACAAAAAAGGGGGAGGGGGCCCTGCAGTTGGAAAATACAAAGTGTGTCGGCAGAGCATATGACCACACCTGGGATATGGGTCAAATGCATGGCACTCCAGCAAGTTAAACCACACTACAAGAGCTGGACAAGGTGCAAAATCAAGCAGCTGGAGTCACCACAGGAGGGATGAGATCAACCCCTATAGTGGAGATGGAGAAGATGGGAAGGACCCAATCACTGAGAGAGTGCAGAGATACAAAAACACTAATACAAGCAGAAAAGTTTCTCAGCTTGCCAGGCCGTCCTATGAAGAACAGATTTGAAAACCTAGCTATGGAGTGGTTGAAAAGAAGTAGTTTTATCCACCAGGCCAAACAACTCTGCAGAGAAACCACCGATCTGCCCACAGTTGGTATTCCCCCTACAACTATTCCAGAGCGAACTCCATGGAAAGATGAGCATAGACTTATCACTTACAAATCCAGACAAAAGTGAGAGGAATATTTGACAAGGAAGAACAGAACAGTGTACAGCGCAGAACAGCCACTCTCAGCTTTCTTGATGACGAATACCCACAGGACCTTTGGATCCGAGTCTACACAGATGGGTCAACACAAAATGTCCTTTTGTGTAACTTGCAAGCACGTGTCTGATGAAAGCACATGTCTGAGATGTGTCATTCCTAACTACTAGCAGCTGGTTATTTCTGTATGCAATCCATGATATGATAGGAATCAAGACATCTTAGTTATCCATAATTTTTTTTTATATGACAGATTAAGATGTTTTAGTCACAAATATTTAATAAGACAAATATTAGTAATTTCAGTAATATCATATTTCTTGTCAGTACAGATTAAGAGATTTTAGAAGAAGGTAACTAATGGTGTGGATTATAATCAGACAAGAGTGTGAGCAGCAGCAATGACTACAGCCAATACTTGCCTCAAATTCCTTCTCAAAGTTGGCAAATTCGAAAAGTCTGGCCTGGAACCCAGGAAGGAGAACTCTCTCTGTGAAGGGAAACAACTCTCAGGTCAACATACCATACACTAGCAAAACGATGAATGCAATGTCAAGGTATACAGGCATTCCATATCCCATTCTGCCACCGCCTCACACTGCCACCTAAGCTAGCCATATAGCACTCCCAGAGTCTGACATCCTGCAACAGCCAGCCAACTACTGCTACCTCATCTGACCACACCCAGTCTACTACTGCTACTTCACACCCAGCCTACTACTGCTACCTCATCTGACCACATACACCCAGTCTACTACTGCTACCTCATCTGACCACATACACCCAGCATACTACTGCTACCTCATCTGACCACACACACCTAGCATACTACTGCTACTCATCTGACCACACACCTAGCATACTACTGCTACTCATCTGACCACACACACCCAGCCTACTACTGCTACTCATCTGACCACACACACACCCAGCCTACTACTGCTACTCATCTGACCACACCTAGCATACTACTGCTACCTCATCTGACCACACACCCAGCCTACTACTGCTACCTCATCTGACCACACACCCAGCATACTACTGCCACTCATCTGACCACACACCCAGCATACTACTGCTACCTCATCTGACCACATACACCCAGTCTACTACTGCTACCTCATCTGACCACATACACCCAGTCTACTACTGCTACCTCATCTGACCACATACACCCAGTCTACTACTGCTACCTCATCTGACCACACACACCCAGCCTACTACTGCTACTCATCTGACCACATACACCTAGTCTGCTACTGCTACCTCATCTGACCACATACACCCAGCATACTACTGCTACCTCATCTGACCACATACACCCAGTCTACTACTGCTACCTTATCTGACCACATACACCCAGTCTACTACTGCTACCTCATCTGACCACATACACCCAGCCTACTACTGCTATCTCATCTGACCACATACACCCAGCCTACTACTGCTATCTCATCTGACCACATACACCCAGCATACTACTGCTACCTCATCTGACCACACACTAGCATACTACTGCTACTCATCTGACCACACACCCAGGATACTACTGCTACTCAGCTGACCACACACCCAGCCTACTACTGCTACTCATCTGACCACACACACACACCCAGTCTACTACTGCTACCTCATCTGACCACACACACCCAGCATACTACTGCTACTCATCTGACCACACACATACACCTAGCATACTACTGCTACTCATCTGACCACACACCTAGCATACTACTGCTACTCATCTGACCACACACCCAGCATACTACTGCTACTCATCTGACCACACACCCAGCATACTACTGCTACTCATCTGACCACACACCCAGCCTACTACTGCTACTCATCTGACCACACACACACACACCCAGTCTACTACTGCTACCTCATCTGACCACACACACCCAGCATACTACTGCTACTCATCTGACCACACACCCAGCCTACTACTGCTACTCATCTGACCACACACCCAGCATACTACTGCTACTCATCTGACCACACACCTAGCATACTACTGCTACTCATCTGACCACACACCCAGCATACTACTGCTACTCATCTGACCACACACACCCAGTCTACTACTGCTACCTCATCTGACCACACACACCTAGCATACTACTGCTACTCATCTGACCACACACCCAGCATACTACTGCTACTCATCTCACCACACACACCTAGCATACTACTGCTACTCATCTGACCACACACACCCAGCCTACTACTGCTACTCATCTGACCGCACACCCAGCATACTACTGCTACTCATCTGACCACACACACCTAGCATACTACTGCTACTCATCTGACCACACACCCAGCATACTACTGCTACTCATCTGACCACACACACCTAGCATACTACTGCTACTCATCTGACCACACACCCAGTATACTACTGCTACTCATCTGACCACACAGCTAGCATACTACTGCTACTCATCTGACCACACACCCAGCATACTACTGCTACTCATCTGACCACACACACCTAGCATACTACTGCTACTCATCTGACCACACACCCAGTCTACTACTGCTACCTCATCTGACCACACACCTAGCATACTACTGCTACTCATCTGACCACACACCCAGCATACTACTGCTACTCATCTGACCACACACCCAGTCTACTACTGCTATCTCATCTGACCACACATCCAGCCTACTACCTCATCTGACCACACACCTAGCATACTACTGCTACTCATCTGACCACACACCCAGCATACTACTGCTACCTCATCTGACCACACACACCCAGCTTACTACCTCATCTGACCACACACCCAGTCTACTACTGCTACCTCATCTGACCGCACACCCAGCATACTACTGCTACTCATCTGACCACACACCCAGTCTACTACTGCTACCTCATCTGACCACACATCCAGCCTACTACCTCATCTGACCACACACCTAGCATACTACTGCTACCTCATCTGACCACACACCCAGTCTACTACTGCTACCTCATCTGACCACACACACCCAGCCTACTACCTCATCTGACCACACACCCAGTCTACTACTGCTACCTCATCTGACCACACACACACCCAGCCTACTACCTCATCTGACCACACACCCAGTCTACTACTGCTACCTCATCTGACCGCACACCCAGTCTACTACTGCTACCTCATCTGACCACACACCCAACCTACTACTGCTACCCTGTATAACAACACACCCAACCTACTATTGCTACCTCATCTGACCACACACACAGCCTACTATTGCTACCTCATCTGACCACACACCCAGCCTACTACTGCTACCTCATCTGACCACACACCCAGCCTACTATTGCTACCTCATCTGACCACACACCCAGCCTACTATTGCTACCTCATCTGACCACACACCCAGCCTACTACTGCTACCTCATCTGACCACACACCCAGCCTACTACTGCTACCTCATCTGACCACACACCCAGCCTAATACCGCTACCTCATCTGACCACACATCCAGCCTACTACCCTGTATAACCACACACCCAGCCTACTACTGCTACCTCATCTGACCACACACCCAGCCTACTACTGCTACCTCATCTGACCACACACCCAGCCTACTATTGCTACCTCATCTGACCACACACCCAGCCTACTACTGCTACCTCATCTGACCACACACCCAGCCTACTATTGCTACCTCATCTGACCACACACCCAGCCTACTATTGCTACCTCATCTGACCACACACCCAGCCTACTATTGCTACCTGATCTGACCACACACCCAGCCTACTACTGCTACCTCATCTGACCACACACCCAGCCTACTATTGCTACCTCATCTGACCACACACCCAGCCTACTACTGCTACCTCATCTGACCACACACCCAGCCTACTATTGCTACCTCATCTGACCACACACCCAGCCTACTATTGCTACCTCATCTGACCACACACCCAGCATACTACTGCCACTCATCTGACCACACACCCAGCATACTACTGCTACCTCATCTGACCACATACACCCAGTCTACTACTGCTACCTCATCTGACCACATACACCCAGTCTACTACTGCTACCTCATCTGACCACATACACCCAGTCTACTACTGCTACCTCATCTGACCACACACACCCAGCCTACTACTGCTACTCATCTGACCACATACACCTAGTCTGCTACTGCTACCTCATCTGACCACATACACCCAGCATACTACTGCTACCTCATCTGACCACATACACCCAGTCTACTACTGCTACCTTATCTGACCACATACACCCAGTCTACTACTGCTACCTCATCTGACCACATACACCCAGCCTACTACTGCTATCTCATCTGACCACATACACCCAGCCTACTACTGCTACCTCATCTGACCACATACACCCAGCATACTACTGCTACCTCATCTGACCACACACCTAGCATACTACTGCTACTCATCTGACCACACACCCAGGATACTACTGCTACTCAGCTGACCACACACCCAGCCTACTACTGCTACTCATCTGACCACACACACACACCCAGTCTACTACTGCTACCTCATCTGACCACACACACCCAGCATACTACTGCTACTCATCTGACCACACACCCAGCCTACTACTGCTACTCATCTGACCACACACCCAGCATACTACTGCTACTCATCTGACCACACACCTAGCATACTACTGCTACTCATCTGACCACACACCCAGCATACTACTGCTACTCATCTGACCACACACACCCAGTCTACTACTGCTACCTCATCTGACCACACACACCTAGCATACTACTGCTACTCATCTGACCACACACCCAGCATACTACTGCTACTCATCTCACCACACACACCTAGCATACTACTGCTACTCATCTGACCACACACACCCAGCCTACTACTGCTACTCATCTGACCGCACACCCAGCATACTACTGCTACTCATCTGACCACACACACCTAGCATACTACTGCTACTCATCTGACCACACACCCAGCATACTACTGCTACTCATCTGACCACACACACCTAGCATACTACTGCTACTCATCTGACCACACACCCAGTATACTACTGCTACTCATCTGACCACACAGCTAGCATACTACTGCTACTCATCTGACCACACACCCAGCATACTACTGCTACTCATCTGACCACACACACCTAGCATACTACTGCTACTCATCTGACCACACACCCAGTCTACTACTGCTACCTCATCTGACCACACACCTAGCATACTACTGCTACTCATCTGACCACACACCCAGCATACTACTGCTACTCATCTGACCACACACCCAGTCTACTACTGCTATCTCATCTGACCACACATCCAGCCTACTACCTCATCTGACCACACACCTAGCATACTACTGCTACTCATCTGACCACACACCCAGCATACTACTGCTACCTCATCTGACCACACACACCCAGCTTACTACCTCATCTGACCACACACCCAGTCTACTACTGCTACCTCATCTGACCGCACACCCAGCATACTACTGCTACTCATCTGACCACACACCCAGTCTACTACTGCTACCTCATCTGACCACACATCCAGCCTACTACCTCATCTGACCACACACCTAGCATACTACTGCTACCTCATCTGACCACACACCCAGTCTACTACTGCTACCTCATCTGACCACACACACACCCAGCCTACTACCTCATCTGACCACACACCCAGTCTACTACTGCTACCTCATCTGACCACACACACACCCAGCCTACTACCTCATCTGACCACACACCCAGTCTACTACTGCTACCTCATCTGACCGCACACCCAGTCTACTACTGCTACCTCATCTGACCACACACCCAACCTACTACTGCTACCCTGTATAACAACACACCCAACCTACTATTGCTACCTCATCTGACCACACACACAGCCTACTATTGCTACCTCATCTGACCACACACCCAGCCTACTACTGCTACCTCATCTGACCACACACCCAGCCTACTATTGCTACCTCATCTGACCACACACCCAGCCTACTATTGCTACCTCATCTGACCACACACCCAGCCTACTACTGCTACCTCATCTGACCACACACCCAGCCTACTACTGCTACCTCATCTGACCACACACCCAGCCTAATACCGCTACCTCATCTGACCACACATCCAGCCTACTACCCTGTATAACCACACACCCAGCCTACTACTGCTACCTCATCTGACCACACACCCAGCCTACTACCTCATCTGACCACACACCCAGCCTACTACTGCTACCTCATCTGACCACACACCCAGCCTACTATTGCTACCTCATCTGACCACACACCCAGCCTACTACTGCTACCTCATCTGACCACACACCCAGCCTACTATTGCTACCTCATCTGACCACACACCCAGCCTACTATTGCTACCTCATCTGACCACACACCCAGCCTACTATTGCTACCTGATCTGACCACACACCCAGCCTACTACTGCTACCTCATCTGACCACACACCCAGCCTACTACTGCTACCTCATCTGACCACACACCCAGCCTAATACCGCTACCTCATCTGACCACACATCCAGCCTACTACTGCTACCCTGTATAACCACACACCCAGCCTACTACTGCTACCTCATCTGACCACACACCCAGCCTACTACTGCTACCTCATCTGACCACACACCCAGCCTACTACTGCTACCTCATCTGACCACACACCCAGCCTACTACTGCTACCTCATCTGACCACACACCCAGCATACTACTGCTACTCATCTGACCACACACCCAGCCTACTACTGCTACCCTGTATAACCACACACCCAGCCTACTACCGCTACCTCATCTGACCGCACACATCCAGTCCATCAAGTTCTTACACAGCACTACCTTGGGTGACCATACACCCAGTCTACCATTCCATCAAATGACACTAGAAAAAAAAAACACAAACACACACACCACACCCAGAAACAGCTTTTAGTAAATACATGATGTCACACGTTTTCTTGATGATATTATCACAAAGTTCTTATGATGATATGCTCATGATATTATTGTGTGATGGTCGTTGTCTAGGTAACGATACTCATGGTGTGTCAATGGAGATATCTGTCTTGCAATGTAACTCACCCCCGCAGTGCATATTCACCAGGCATTAAACAAGATTCCGTTGGCGCACATAATCCTTTATTACAGAAATAAGACGGACAAACGGAACATGTTTATACATCCAGAAACATATGTAATCCATAGAATATAAATATCCTCCTCACAATTTAACCAGCACACATCAATGCCTTCTCACGGCCTGCTCTAATCTCAATTCACAAGACAGGTAATCCAGCTACTATCCACGGCTGGATCTCCCACAATACAACCCACACATTGGGTTGGAGCCACTGCTCAACTATAGAACCCACTCTGGGTTCAGGCCTGTCTTCACAACTAGAAGAACAACACAACACGGAGCTCTCTCTTAAACGACCTGACCCGCAGTCGGTCTCTTCTCTCACTGACTTTTCAGTCTCCTCACTTCACACAACACACAACTCTCTTTCGACCCATCCCCCTGGGGTTTTTCCCCTCTATCCCTCACTATTTATTTCTCAGGACTGGCTGTCTTCTCATAGCCAGGTCAGTCACTTTACTGTCTCCCACTCTCATCTCCATTCTTCCTCATGCCCGGTCACTCACCTCAATGTCAATGACCCAGGCTTATGTCATCACCCCCCTCTTAAAAGAAAACTTCGTTTTCAAATATTGGGAGACAAAACTTACTAAACATGTGACCCAGACATATAGCCTGGGTAGCCCTAAGTATGGCTGCACCTTACTCTAGCTACCACACTACATAATACATCAAATGCTCATATTACACTCCTATATTCATCACACATAAATACAACCATCTATCTTGTGTATCAATGCATGCACTAATACATTACATAATAATAATAATACATCATAGAAAAGCATTATACTTATGTACCCACAGGTCTCTTACTACTTCACGACCACACAATACTATTTGTGTACCGACCCTATATCAGGTGGTTCTGTTCTTGCATTAACCCACCTCTGATTCCTGTCGATGCTGTGTCTACCTTTCATGTACCCATGACTCATGGTACCTCTACAATTACAACATCTGTTTGCTATCCCTAGCCCTGGGTCAGTAATGTCGCGAAAACTCTTTTGACCTGACTCAACTTTCCTATCTGCATATTGCACCGTTACACTTGAGTCTCTGTTTAGTCTGAACTCTTTATTCAATCTTGGCCCATATACCTGGCACCTTGCTTTCTGCTGCATACGCCTTATGCCTATGTGCCCTGCACATGCACTATCCTGAGCTGTTCTAGTATATCGGTCTCTATGTGCTAAAGGTACTGCTCCTTGCCCACGTGCAGTTCTGCTATCTGAAAACCTGCGAGTGAGAACATTGTTCTTCCTCTCGAAGCACCATCTACCTTTCTTTGACTGCCTATGTTCTACTCTCCTACACCCTTGGGAACATTTGTTCAGAGTAGTATCTTGTCTCTGGGATTCACTAGCACTATATATGGGATCCATTCTCATCTGCTCCGCTGTACTATCCTTGTCCTGAGTTCCTGTGTCTACTTCAAGTGCCTCTTCTACCTCAGCTATACTCTCTAATTTAGGTTCTCTTGTGGTAACTACCTCGTTACTGCTTACACTATATTTTCGGTCCCAATAAACTACTTCCTCTTCTGTACAATCTTTAACTCCTATAACATTTCCTATGATCAAATCAGCCACTGGTGAGTCCAGAACACACGCTGTCACTCTTCCAGTGATATATGGTGTTTTTACTGTTATTATGGCTACTGGGTAGAACTCTACTGTGCCGTTGAATGTTATGCATCTAATCTTTTTCCCTGTATAATCCGAGGGATCTATTAAACTTCTCCTCACTCCGATAGACGTACATCCGGAATCCCTAATTGTTAACGCTGGTCTATCATTGACAAATCCCTGATGCAGCTTCAGACTTCCTCCTTCATGCACTGCTGATCCTGCTTTTACTGTATGACCACATATTAGGACTGGCTGACTGTCTTTTTCAAAAAGAGGTTTGCACCCACTACAATCTTCATTGTTCAGCGTCTCAATTACTTGCGCTGCATTTGAGTGCTCTGTTTCTCTCATCCTACATTGATGGCTGATATGCCCCTTCTTTCCACATTTGAAACAAGTAATCTCCCTTTTAGTGTTGTTCGTTGGTCCATCTGATGGTTGTGCATCACACTCTGCTGCCTTGTGTCTCCAGCTCCCACAATTCCAACATCCGGCATAATTTGGACGTCTCTGGAAGTTCCCTCTTCTATATGGGTACCGTCCTACTCTACCAACATTGTTTCCTCGGAAACCATTATCTTGAAGTTCTTGCTGCTCACCTTTCTGTGCTGAATCCACACTTTTCGCCCTTGGTCTGATGACTGGATTCTGGTCCTGTTTAGTGTACGCTGCACAGACTATTTCCTCACTCATTAGTTTCCCAATAGAACTGTTAGGATGTGCAGTCATATAGTTTTGCCCTAACTGAGACATTGTGTCTATGTCCTTTGGCTTCCGTTCCTCAAAGAACGCCACTAAATTAGAATTGCATGCAGATACTACCTTGTCTCTTAACATTAGATCTACTAATTTATTAAAATCTTTCCCTACTTCTGCAAGCTCCATCCATTTGTTAAATGTGTTCTTTACTGTGTTAACAAAGTCTGTGAAATCTTGATTTGTCTCTGGCACTAACTGTCTAAACTTTGTCCTATATCCATGCTCAGTGAGTTGGAACTTAGTCAGCAAACGTTGACGTAAGATAGTGTAGTTGTTCCTTTCTTCTACAGGTAAATTGAACATGGTGTCTAGTGCCTTGCCCGTAAGAAATTCGCCAAGTCTCATCGCATACTCTTCTCTGGAATGCCTAATGTTTTACAGACGATTCGAATCTCCCAAGATAGGATTCAAGGCAATCCCGGTCCGTAAAATATGGCAGTTTTAATCTCTGTGACGACTGCGACGGTTTTCTACTTTCCTCACTTTGACCCTTCGATGCAAATTCTAACTTTTTAATAGCAATTTCCGCTTCCATCTTAATCTTCTCTTTCTCAATTTCCATTCTCATGTGTGTGTCTCTCTCTCTTCCTGTAGACGCTTGTTTTCTATTTCAGCTAGTTTTACTTGTGTCTCTTTCTCTTCCTGTAGACGCTTTGCCTCGCGTTCATTATGCCTCTCCTCTCTTTCCGTCTGCTTTTGTTCTTTCGCTTCTGCATACTCCTGTAACTCTTTACCTTTCAGGCCTATTCTTTCACCTGCTTCAATATAATCCATTAAAGTAGGCATCTTGTACTTGTGGACACGTTGCTGTGAATCAGCCAACTATAAATGTACAGACTCTGCTGTTAGTCTTTGTGTCACTTCCCTAAGTACACCCGCACTCCCTGTGTACATAAATCCGTAGTGCTACAATATCACTCTGTACTCACCCAGTCACTCTATAAGCACTAGGTAGTGAGGGGGGAAGTATCACCTATACTCCCTTATATCTATATATCTATGACCACAAGTTCATGAAGTCCCTGGAAATATTGTTAAACATACATATAAATACATATACAAACAAATGGATGATAACACTAAGTGATGACTATCCAACGCTAGACTTCACAAGCTGAGTACACGGAGACGATGATCACACAGAAAATAAACCACAGTAACAACCACAAGCTTGTGTAGAGACACCCACAGTGCGCGTAAAATATAAATATAAATTGACCAAGACCACTAGACAGCAGAAATGACGAAAGATCACAATAAAAACATATATCCGAACACAACAAATATTATATGTAAATATAACGAAAAGAAAGAGAAACAAAAACAATTTATAGCATCAACATATACACAAATCTGACGTCAGACAACTCGGCTCTAGATATTGGTTAAGACTATTTCAATGCCCCTGCACAATACGTCAACTCATTAACGTTTTTCTTACAAAAATATCGTAAGCACCAGAAAGAATATATATTTGTGTGCTGTATCCCGACTCTCGAGAAACACCCCAAAAATCTCCTACTCTTGACAAACACTGGACCACATACAAGTAACAGCTTAACAACCGAAAACAATATTTATAAGACAATGAGCAGCAAACAGAATGTCCAACTCGTTGGCCGACAAACATGTGCCCATAAATCCGTCGCCAAAAGTTCTTATTTTGCTGTTAATAGTTTTTCACAATATGCTGGAAATGTCTGTGTTACATTCTCCGAAATGATTACGACGCTAGATTTCAAAGCGACTTGTTGTTTTGTTGAGTGGTTCCTGAATTCACGTGGTGATCAAAAGTTCCAACTGTCGGAAACGTTGACGGTAATAATAATTATCCAAAGTGTTCTTTCGATATGTTGTTACTCTCGTTGCGGAGATGGCGCTTTGCTGTATCATATATGTTATAGATTCACCAAAAGAAAAGACCAAAATAATGGCAATAAATGTTCAACGCTTTCACTCTGTACAGTCAGTTCTTTTTGGCAACTGTATGCAACTATGTTCGCGGAGATGCCACGTCATCAATCGTTGACAAAATGTTTGCTGATTATAAGGTAATGAACACAAAGGGCTTTTAACAAAGCCGAACATAAAGTCTTGTTTCACACAAAAACAGCTTGTTTATCCAGTTCCACTATGGAACATCTCAGTAACTTTCCACTGTCCACGGCCTTGACCTTGCCGGACACCTCCAGTCAGTACCTCAGTAACTGCTTACTGTTAAACAGCCTTGCCTTCCAAGGTCAACCTAATTTCTCTTTATCACTCTCAGTGAAAAATTCCTCCGTAAAACAGTTTTCACACAAACTTGACAGCCCCACCCGGCTGCGGTAGGGGTACCGTTACTATCCCCTTCAGTCAACTGTCCGTCAAATCAGCGACTGCCAATTTTTCTCTGTTTTCCAAACATGTACTTCCCCAGTACCTGGACGCTGGTGTACCCACCCGTCCTATTTACTGCGTCGAATAATCTTGACCAGTCAACTTGCAACAACACAGTGCGCTTGCCTCCAGCACACACACACCTGTCAATTATCTTTGGTTCCCAATCCTGTCATTATCACCGACAGCGGATGTTCTACACACACACACGCTGCCCTCGCCACTCTGGATTCAACACTGGTCTTTCATCGCCACGTCTGCTAGTTTCAGTCACTCCTGCCTGGTATCAAATTTACCTGTCACCGTAATGGACTCTCCCGGTTAGTCTGTATGGCGTGTCTTTATCACCGACTTTTGTGCTGCCGCTGTTTTTTGACACCCCCACTCGCTTTAGCGATATGGTTGGTTCCAATTCACCTGTAGTGGGCTTGACGTGAACTGCTGTAGGCAGTTCCCGCACGGAGACAAACTCAGTGTTTATACGGTGGACACACTCCGCTGTCCACCCTCTCTCCGCGAAGAGCCCACAAACATCTCAGAATGACAACACTGTCTATAATGTTCTTAATCGGACGTAGCCCTCAGATACTCCTTACTAAGTGACGAGCGCCCAGATGTCACACGTCGTTCTTGATGATAATATCACGAAGTTCTTACGATGATATGCTCATGATATTATTGTGTGATGGTCGTTGTCTAGGTAACGATACTCATGGTGTGTCAATGGAGATATCTGTCTTGCAATGTAACTCACCCCCGCAGTGCATATTCACCAGGCATTAAACAAGATTCCGTTGGCGCACATAATCCTTTATTACAGAAATAAGACGGACAAACGGAACATGTTATATACATCCAGAAACATAATGTAATCCATAGAATATAAATATCCTCCTCACAATTTAACCAGCACACATCAATGCCTTCTCACGGCCTGCCTCTAATCTCAATCCACAAGACAGGTAATCCAGCTACAATCCACGGCTGGATCTCCCACAATACAACCCACACATTGGGTTGGAGCCACTGCTCAACTATAGAAC
Source organism: Cepaea nemoralis (assembly GCA_014155875.1). Lineage (NCBI taxonomy): Eukaryota > Metazoa > Mollusca > Gastropoda > Stylommatophora > Helicidae > Cepaea > Cepaea nemoralis. Next base: position 158,678 of record JACEFZ010006215.1, on the reverse strand, counting down.
CCACTCTGGGTTCAGGCCTGTCTTCACAACTAGAAGAACAACACAACACGGAGCTCTCTCTTAAACGACCTGACCCGCAGTCGGTCTCTTCTCTCACTGACTTTTCAGTCTCCTCACTTCACACAACACACAACTCTCCTTCCGCCATCCCCTGGGGTTTTTCCCTCTACCCTCACTATTTTATTTCTCAGGACTGGCTGTCTTCTCATAGCCAGGTCAGTCACTTTACTGTCTCCCACTCTCATCTCCATTCTTCCTCATGCCCGGTCACTCACCTCAATGTCAATGACCCAGGCTTATGTCACATGAACAAAGGAGAAACATGCATGACAGAAACAACAAACAGCCTCACAGAAAAAAAACAGCCCAAGAAACTACAAACAGCCCAACACAAACCAACAAACAGCCCAACACAAACCAACAAACAGCCCAACACAAACCAACAAACAGCCACACACAAACAACAACCCAAGACCAACAAACAGCCCCACACAAGCAACAAACAGCCCCACACAAGCAACAAACAGCCCAACCCAAACAGTTGCAACATTACCTGGAGTAGCTATGCCCTTGTCACAGCTTAATCTTGAAGCCAAGGCTTCCCGGGCTGAAACGAAGAACACCCTGTCTTTGGCCGCCTTCCTGTCAGTGACGTTGAGCTCATCGGCCAAGAAGGCTGTGTTCCTGTCGATATGCTGCTGTCGGACCTGGTGGATGGCAGACATCACATGTCAGTGACAAACATTCTAGCATGGCAGACATCACATGTCAGTGACAAACATTCTAGCATGGCAACAACAAACAGAATGCCAGGGTGAAGCCATGACATGATGTACTTCATGTCCTCACACATTCCAGCCATTCACATATTACACCAGCCATTCACATATTACACCAGCCATTCACATATTACACCAGCCATTCACATATTACACCAGCCATTCACATATTACACCAGCCATTCACATATTACACCAGCCATTCACATATTACACCAGCCATACACACATTACACCAGCCATTCACACATTACACCAGCCATTCACACATTACACCAGCCATTCACATATTACACCAGCCATTCACATATTACACCAGCCATTCACATATTACACCAGCCATTCACATATTACACCAGCCATTCACATATTACACCAGCCATTCACATATTACACCAGCCATTCACATATTACACCAGCCATTCACATATTACACCAGCCATTCACATATTACACCAGCCATACACATATTACACCAGCCATTCACATATTACACCAGCCATTCACATATTACACCAGCCATTCACATATTACACCAGCCATTCACATATTACACCAGCCATTCACATATTACACCAGCCATTCACATATTACACCAGCCATTCACATATTACACCAGCCATACACATATTACACCAGCCATTCACATATTACACCAGCCATTCACATATTACACCAGCCATTCACATATTACACCAGCCATTCACATATTACACCAGCCATTCACATATTACACCAGCCATTCACATATTACACCAGCCATTCACATATTACACCAGCCATTCACATATTACACCAGCCATTCACATATTACACCAGCCATTCACATATTACACCAGCCATTCACATATTACACCAGCCATTCACATATTACACCAGCCATTCACATATTACACCAGCCATTTCACATATTACACAGCCATTCACATATTACACCAGCCATACACATATTACACCAGCCATTCACATATTACACCAGCCATTCACATATTACACAAGCCATTCACATATTACACCAGCCATTCACACATTACACCAGCCATACACACATTACACCAGCCATTCACACATTACACCAGGCCATTCACATATTACACCAGCCATTCACATATTACACCAGCCATTCACATATTACACCAGCCATTCACATATTACACCAGCCATTCACATATTACACCAGCCATTACATATTACACCAGCCATTCACATATTACACCAGCCATTCACATATTACACCAGCCATTCACATATTACACCAGCCATACACATATTACACCAGCCATTCACATATTACACCAGCCATTCACATATTACACCAGCCATTCACATATTACACCAGCCATTCACACATTACACCAGCCATTCACACATTACACCAGCCATTCACACATTACACCAGCCATTCACACATTACACCAGCCATTCACCATTACACCAGCCATTCACATATTACACCAGCCATTCACATATTACACCAGCCATTCACACATTACACCAGCCATTCACACATTACACCAGCCATTCACACATTACACCAGCCATTCACACATTACACCAGCCATTCACACATTACACCAGCCATTCACACATTACACCAGCCATTCACACATTACACCAGCCATTCACACATTACACCAGCCATTCACACATTACACCAGCCATTCACATATTACACCAACCATTCACATATTACACCAACCATTCACATATTACACCAACCATTCACATATTACACCAGCCATTCACATATTACACCAACCATTCACACATTACACCAGCCATTCACACATTACACCAGCCATTCACACATTACACCAGCCATTCACACATTACACCAGCCATTCACACATTACACCAGCCATTCGCACATTACACCAGCCATACACATATTACACCAGCCATACACACATTACACCAGCCATTCACACATTACACCAGCCATTCACACATTACACCAGCCATACACATATTACACCAGCCATACACATATTACACCAGCCATACACATATTACACCAGCCATTCACATATTACACCAGCCATTCACATATTACACCAGCCATACACATATTACACCAGCCATTCACATATTACACCAGCCATACACATATTACACCAGCCATTCACATATTACACCAGCCATTCACATATTACACCAGCCATACACATATTACACCAGCCATACACACATTACACCAGTCATTCACATATTACACCAGCCATACACACATTACACCAGCCATTCACACATTACACCAGCCATTCACACATTACACCAGCCATTCACACATTACACCAGCCATTCACATATTACACCAGCCATTCACATATTACACCAGCCATTCACACATTACACCAGCCATTCACACATTACACCAGCCATTCACACATTACACCAGCCATTCACATATTACACCAACCATTCACATATTACACCAACCATTCACATATTACACCAGCCATTCACACATTACACCAACCATTCACACATTACACCAGCCATTCACACATTACACCAGCCATTCACACATTACACCAGCCATTCACACATTACACCAGCCATTCACACATTACACCAGCCATACACACATTACACCAGCCATTCACATATTACACCAGCCATACACATATTACACCAGCCATACACACATTACACCAGCCATTCACACATTACACCAGCCATTCACACATTACACCAGCCATACACATATTACACCAGCCATACACATATTACACCAGCCATACACATATTACACCAGCCATTCACATATTACACCAGCCATTCACATATTACACCAGCCATACACATATTACACCAGCCATTCACATATTACACCAGCCATACACATATTACACCAGCCATTCACATATTACACCAGCCATTCACATATTACACCAGCCATACACATATTACACCAGCCATACACACATTACACCAGCCATACACATATTACACCAGCCATACACATATTACACCAGCCATAAACCCCTGTGATCTCTAGTGTAGTGAGACTGGATACCAAGCCTTCCCAGATAAGGGTGAAAAACTGGAGGTCCATGCACCAATTGTACATATTAAAAATCCATTGTCAGCTGGGCATGGCACAGAGTAGATCATAAAGCCACTGCTCTGGCAACATTGGTAGGAGAGACAAACCTGCCCACGGGTAAACACAATCCGTGACCTTAGATGGGATCTGTCTAGAGGTCAACCTGACACAAATTTATGTGGAATCCAGACATGGAAAGACAGACAGTTGAAAGAAACTGATGTCAAGACAAATATGAATATGAATGAGCACAAGACATGACATCGATGTAGAGACGCTGGCTGACCTGGTCGATGTCCTCCTCCATCTCAGAGACGTCCCAGCGGTTCTGCAGCACAAAGACATTGGGCTGGGACAGGCGAGAGCTGACTTTGTGGAAGAAATTCTTCTCCTGTTGACAGATCACAAGGTTCAGGTCAGCAACATTCATGTCCAACAAACAACAACACACATCTACATCTGTGTCAACATTCATGTCCAACAAGTAAGAACAAACATCTACATCTGTGTCAACATTCATGTCCAACAAGTAACACACATCTACATTTGTATCCAACAAGTAACAACATGTCTACATCTGTGTCAACAAGTAACAACACACATCTACATCTGTGTCAACATTCATGTCCAACAAGTAACAACACTCATCTACATCTGTGTCAACATTTGTGTCCAACAAGTAACAACACTCATCTACATCTGTGTCAACATTCATGTCCAACAAGTAACAACACTCATCTACATCTGTGTCAACATTTGTGTCCAACAAGTAACAACATGTCTACATCTGTGTCAACATTTGTGTTCAACAAGTAACAACATGTCTACATCTGTGTCAACATTGTGTTCAACAAGTAACAACACACATCTACATCTGTGTCAACATTTGTGTTCAACAAGTAACAACATGTCTACATCTGTGTCAACATTTGTGTCCAACAAGTAAAACACACATCTACATCTGTGTCAACATTGTGTTCAACAAGTAACAACATGTCTACATCTGTGTCAACATTTGTGTCCAACAAGTAACACCACATGTCTACATCTATGTCAACATTTGTGTTCAACAAGTAACAACACACATCTACATCTGTGTCAACATTTGTGTTCAACAAGTAACAACATGTCTACATCTGTGTCAACATTTGTGTTCAACAAGTAACAACATGTCTACATCTGTGTCAACATTTGTGTCCAACAAGTAACAACACACATCTACATCTGTGTCAACATTTGTGTTCAACAAGTAACAACATGTCTACATCTGTGTCAACATTTGTGTCCAACAAGTAACAACACACATCTACATCTGTGTCAACATTTGTGTTCAACAAGTAACAACATGTCTACATCTGTGTCAACATTTGTGTCCAACAAGTAACAACACATGTCTACATCTATGTCAACATTTGTGTTCAACAAGTAACAACACACATCTACATCTGTGTCAACATTTGTGTCCAACAAGTAACAACACACATCTACATCTGTGTCATCATTCATGTCCAACAAGTAACAACACACATCTACATCTGTGTCAACATTCATGTCCAACAAGTAACAACACATGTCTACATTTGTGTCCAACAAGTAACAACACATGTCTACATCTGTGTCAACATTTGTGTTCAACAAGTAACAACACACATCTACATCTGTGTCAACAAGTAACAACACACATCTACATCTGTGTCAACATTTGTGTCCAACAAGTAACAACACACATCTACATCTGTGTCAACATTAGTGTTCAACAAGTAACAACACACATCTACATCTGTGTCAACATTTGTGTTCAACAAGTAACAACACACATCTACATCTGTGTCAACATTTGTGTCCAACAAGTAACAACACACATCTACATCTGTGTCAACATTTGTGTCCAACAAGTAACAACACACATCTACATCTGTGTCAACATTTGTGTTCAACAAGTAACAACATGCATACATCTGTGTCAACATTTATGTCCAACAAGTAACAACACATGTCTACATCTGTGTCAACATTCGTCTACATCTGTGTCAACATTCATGTCCAACAAGTAACAACACACATCTACATCTGTGTCAACATGGTTATCCAACAAGTAACAACACACATCTACATCTGTGTCAACATTTGTGTTCAACAAGTAACAACATGTCTACATCTGTGTCAACATTTGTGTCCAACAAGTAACAACACATGTCTACATCTGTGTCAACATTTGTGTCCAACAAGTAACAACACACATCTACATCTGTGTCAACATTTGTGTTCAACAAGTAACAACACACATCTACATCTGTGTCAACATTTGTGTCCAACAAGTACCAACATGTCTACATCTGTGTCAACATTTGTGTTCAACAAGTAACAACACACATCTACATCTGTGTCAACATTTGTGTTCAACAAGTAACAACATGTCTACATCTGTGTCAACATTTGTGTCCAACAAGTAACAACACACATCTACATCTGTGTCAACATTTGTGTCCAACAAGTAACAACACACATCTACATCTGTGTCAACATTCATGTCCAACAAGTAACAACACACATCTACATCTGTGTCAACATTTGTGTTCAACAAGTAACAACGTGTCTACATCTGTGTCAACATTTGTGTCCAACAAGTAACAACACACATCTACATCTGTGTCAACATTTGTGTCCAACAAGTAACAACACATGTCTACATCTGTGTCAACATGCATGTCCAACAAGTAACACACATCTACATTTGTATCCAACAAGTAACAACACACATCTACATCTGTGTCAACATTTGTGTTCAACAAGTAACAACATGTCTACATCTGTGTCAACATTTGTGTTCAACAAGTAACAACACACATCTACATCTGTGTCAACATTTGTGTTCAACAAGTAACAACATGTCTACATCTGTGTCAACATTTGTGTCCAACAAGTAACAACACACATCTACATCTGTGTCAACATTTGTGTTCAACAAGTAACAACATGTCTACATCTGTGTCAACATTTGTGTCCAACAAGTAACAACACATGTCTACATCTATGTCAACATTTGTGTTCAACAAGTAACAACACACATCTACATCTGTGTCAACATTTGTGTTCAACAAGTAACAACATGTCTACATCTGTGTCAACATTTGTGTTCAACAAGTAACAACATGTCTACATCTGTGTCAACATTTGTGTCCAACAAGTAACAACACACATCTACATCTGTGTCAACATTTGTGTTCAACAAGTAACAACATGTCTACATCTGTGTCAACATTTGTGTCCAACAAGTAACAACACAAACACATCTGTGTCAACATTTGTGTTCAACAAGTAACAACATGTCTACATCTGTGTCAACATTTGTGTCCAACAAGTAACAACACATGTCTACATCTATGTCAACATTTGTGTTCAACAAGTAACAACACACATCTACATCTGTGTCAACATTTGTGTCCAACAAGTAACAACACACATCTACATCTGTGTCAACATTTGTGTCCAACAAGTAACAACACACATCTACATCTGTGTCATCATTCATGTCCAACAAGTAACAACACACATCTATCTACATCTGTGTCAACATTCATGTCCAACAAGTAACAACACATGTCTACATCTGTGTCAACATTTGTGTCCAACAAGTAACAACACATGTCTACATCTGTGTCAACATTTGTGTTCAACAAGTAACAACACACATCTACATCTGTGTCAACAAGTAACAACACACATCTACATCTGTGTCAACATTTGTGTCCAACAAGTAACAACACACATCTACATCTGTGTCAACATTAGTGTTCAACAAGTAACAACACACATCTACATCTGTGTCAACATTTGTGTTCAACAAGTAACAACACACATCTACATCTGTGTCAACATTTGTGTCCAACAAGTAACAACACACATCTACATCTATGTCAACATTTGTGTCCAACAAGTAACAACACACATCTACATCTGTGTCAACATTTGTGTTCAACAAGTAACAACATGCCTACATCTGTGTCAACATTTATGTCCAACAAGTAACAACACATGTCTACATCTGTGTCAACATTCGTCTACATCTGTGTCAACATTCATGTCCAACAAGTAACAACACACATCTACATCTGTGTCAACATGTGTATCCAACAAGTAACAACACACATCTACATCTGTGTCAACATTTGTGTTCAACAAGTAACAACATGTCTACATCTGTGTCAACATTTGTGTCCAACAAGTAACAACACATGTCTACATCTGTGTCAACATTTGTGTCCAACAAGTAACAACACACATCTACATCTGTGTCAACATTTGTGTTCAACAAGTAACAACACACATCTACATCTGTGTCAACATTTGTGTCCAACAAGTACCAACATGTCTACATCTGTGTCAACATTTGTGTTCAACAAGTAACAACACACATCTACATCTGTGTCAACATTCTGTGTTCAACAAGTAACACACATGTCTACATCTGTGTCAACATTTGTGTCCAACAAGTAACAACACACATCTACATCTGTGTCAACATTTGTGTCCAACAAGTAACAACACACATCTACATCTGTGTCAACATTCATGTCCAACAAGTAACAACACACATCTACATCTGTGTCAACATTTGTGTTCAACAAGTAACAACGTGTCTACATCTGTGTCAACATTTGTGTCCAACAAGTAACAACACACATCTACATCTGTGTCAACATTTGTGTTCAACAAGTAACAACACACATCTACATCTGTGTCAACATTTGTGTTCAACAAGTAACAACACACATCTACATCTGTGTCAACATTTGTGTTCAACAAGTAACAACACACATCTACATCTGTGTCAACATTCATGTTCAACAAGTAACAACACACATCTACATCTGTGTCAACATTCATGTTCAACAAGTAACAACACACATCTACATCTGTGTCAACATTTGTGTCCAACAAGTAACAACACACATCTACATCTGTGTCAACATTTGTGTTCAACAAGTAACAACATGCCTACATCTGTGTCAACATTTATGTCCAACAAGTAACAACACATGTCTACATCTGTGTCAACATTCGTCTACATCTGTGTCAACATTCATGTCCAACAAGTAACAACACACATCTACATCTGTGTCAACATGTGTATCCAACAAGTAACAACACACATCTACATCTGTGTCAACATTTGTGTTCAACAAGTAACAACATGTCTACATCTGTGTCAACATTTGTGTCCAACAAGTAACAACACATGTCTACATCTGTGTCAACATTTGTGTCCAACAAGTAACAACACACATCTACATCTGTGTCAACATGTGTATTCAACAAGTAACAACACACATCTACATCTGTGTCAACATTTGTGTCCAACAAGTACCAGCATGTCTACATCTGTGTCAACATTTGTGTTCAACAAGTAACAACACACATCTACATCTGTGTCAACATTTGTGTTCAACAAGTAACAACATGTCTACATCTGTGTCAACATTTGTGTCCAACAAGTAACAACACACATCTACATCTGTGTCAACATTTGTGTCCAACAAGTAACAACACACATCTACATCTGTGTCAACATTCATGTCCAACAAGTAACAACACACATCTACATCTGTGTCAACATTTGTGTTCAACAAGTAACAACGTGTCTACATCTGTGTCAACATTTGTGTCCAACAAGTAACAACACACATCTACATCTGTGTCAACATTTGTGTTCAACAAGTAACAACACACATCTACATCTGTGTCAACATTTGTGTTCAACAAGTAACAACACACATCTACATCTGTGTCAACATTTGTGTTCAACAAGTAACAACACACATCTACATCTGTGTCAACATTTGTGTCCAACAACTAACAACATGTCTACATCTGTGTCAACATTTGTGTCCAACACGTAACAACACACATCTACATCTGTGTCAACATTTGTGTTCAACAAGTAACAACACACATCTACATCTGTGTCAACATTTGTGTTCAACAAGTAACAACACACATCTACATCTGTGTCAACATTTGTGTTCAACAAGTAACAACACACATCTACATCTGTGTCAACATTTGTGTCCAACAAGTAACAACACACATCTACATCTGTGTCAACATTCATGTTCAAAAAGTAACAACACACATCTACATCTGTGTCAACATTCATGTTCAACAAGTAACAACACACATCTCAAGTAACAACACATGTCTACATCTGTGTCAACATTTGTGTCCAACAAGTAACAACACACATCTACATCTGTGTCAACATTCATGTCCAACAAGTAACAACACACATCTACATCTGTGTCAACATTCATGTCCAACAAGTAACAACACACATCTACATCTGTGTCAACATTTGTGTCCAACAAGTAACAACACACATCTACATCTGTGTCAACAAGTAACACCACACATCTACATCTGTGTCAACATTCATGTTCAACAAGTAACAACACACGCATAAGTACTTGGTGTGATGAAGCTGGGGCAATGGTCAACCCAACAAAGGCAACAGTGACTTGGTTCTCGTTGAATAATCATATTGTCAACAATCCAACACCAACTGTAATGCTGTGTTCAGAGACGGTGGAAAGAACGCAGGCAATGAATTACCTGGGGATACGGTTTGATCGAAGCCTTGCTTATAATGTGCACATAGACCAGGTGATAACAAAGGCCAAGCGGGGCTTGGCAGCGATGCGGGTGATGGCGGCAGCAAACTGCGAGCAGCGCCATCTATGTCTTCTGTACGAAGGGCTGGTCATGTCTGTTTTGGAGTATGCAATGGCAATCCTGACTCTCAGCCATAAGCAGATAGAAAGGATACAGAATGAAGCTATGCGCATTATTCTTGGATGTACAAGAGATACAGCATGCAGGGCGATGCGCTACCTTCTTGATTTTCCAACCATTGAAGAGAGAATGCAAGTTTGCAGGGCACGCGCCTACCTCAGAATTAACGCAAACACACAGCATCCACTGCATAGTGAAATTAGGAAGGTGAAGGGCAGCAGGTTAAAAAGAGGACGGTCGTGGATGGGTTAAGCCGAAGACATTCTTCAACAGGTGTGTTCACTTGAGGACTTAGAACCTGGCGAGGAGTGGGTGCAAGTGCCAACAGACTTCTGCACATCCTTTTCAGTTTGCATCCAACTAGATAGAAAATGCAGACAAGAAAATCCGGCTGCTGTGGAGGCTGAAGTACAAGCGTTGATTTTCGAGAATTCGCTAGACAGTGACGCGGTCATCTACACAGATGGGTCGGTCGTCCGACATGTGAGAAGCTCATGGGCCTTTACAGCTCGGGCCGGAGGGAGAATTGTGAAGGAGGACTCTGGTGCTTTCACTGAAACCACAAGTAGCCTGACCATGGAAGTCATGGCAGTAAGTAAAGCAATAACATGGCTCGAGACACAGACATTCACTAGGGCTTGTTTCCTTAGCGACTCAATGAACATGATCAAGAGGATAGAGGAGGGGTTGATCCGAAGAGAATGGTTGCTGCCTCTGGAGCGGTCTCGGCTGGCAAAGATTAGTTTCATCTTCGTGCCAGGTCATGCGGGAGTACAAGGAAATGAGCGGGCTGACAAGCTCGCAAGTGAGGCTACTGTGGAGGGCGGACGCGCCATGGACCAGGCTGACATTCTGAATGCTCTACGAGAAGTGAGACTTTTGCAAGAACCAAGTGATGACTGTGAATCTACAACAATGGCCAGACTGCGAGAGCAGCAAATTAAAAGAGGGGTGGCCAAACAAGAACACTACGCAGGAAGCCAAAGAAGATTGATAAACCAACACAGAACTGGCGTCGTTAGCCGCTACACGCTGCGGGATTTGCTGAGGAGGGGATCCGAGCACTTATGGACTGAATGGTCCGATGTGCAACGAGGATGATCTGTCGACTAACTAAGTAACAACACACATCTACATCTGTGTCAACATTTGTGTTCAACAAGTAACAACACACATCTACATCTGTGTCAACATTTGTGTTCAACAAGTAACAACACACATCTACATCTGTGTCAACATTTGTGTCCAACAAGTAACAACACATGTCTACATCTGTGTCAACATTCATGTTCAACAAGTAACAACACACATCTACATCTGTGTCAACATTTGTGTTCAACAAGTAACAACACACATCTACATCTGTGTCAACATTCATGTTCAACAAGTAACAACACACATCTACATCTGTGTCAACATTCGTGTTCAACAAGTAACAACACACATCTACATCTGTGTCAACATTTGTGTTCAACAAGTAACAACACACATCTACATCTGTGTCAACATTTGTGTCCAACAAGTAACAACACATGTCTACATCTGTGTCAACATTCATGTTCAACAAGTAACAACACACATCTACATCTGTGTCAACATTTGTGTTCAACAAGTAACAACACACATCTACATCTGTGTCAACATTCATGTTCAACAAGTAACAACACACATCTACATCTGTGTCAACATTTGTGTTCAACAAGTAACAACATGTCTACATCTGTGTCAACATTTGTGTCCAACACGTAACAACACACATCTACATCTGTGTCAACATTTGTGTTCAACAAGTAACAACACACATCTACATCTGTGTCAACATTTGTGTTCAACAAGTAACAACACACATCTACATCTGTGTCAACATTTGTGTTCAACAAGTAACAACACACATCTACATCTGTGTCAACATTTGTGTTCAACAAGTAACAACACACATCTACATCTGTGTCAACATTTGTGTCCAACAAGTAACAACACACATCTACATCTGTGTCAACATTTGTGTTCAACAAGTAACAACACACATCTACATCTGTGTCAACATTTGTGTCCAACAAGTAACAACACACATCTACATCTGTGTCAACATTTGTGTCCAACAAGTAACAACACACATTTACATCTGTGTCAACATTTGTGTCCAACAAGTAACAACACGCATCTACATCTGTGTCAACATTCATGTTCAACAAGTAACAACACACATCTACATCTGTGTCAACATTCATGTTCAACAAGTAACAACACACATCTACATCTGTGTCAACATTCATGTTCAACAAGTAACAACACACATCTACATCTGTGTCAACATTTGTGTTCAACAAGTAACAACACACATCTACATCTGTGTCAACATTTGTGTTCAACAAGTAACAACACACATCTACATCTGTGTCAACATTTGTGTTCAACAAGTAACAACACACATCTACATCTGTGTCAACATTTGTGTTCAACAAGTAACAACACATGTCTACATCTGTGTCAACATTCATGTTCAACAAGTAACAACACACATCTACATCTGTGTCAACATTTGTGTTCAACAAGTAACAACACACATCTACATCTGTGTCAACATGTGTGTCCAACAAGTAACAACACACATCTACATCTGTGTCAACATTTGTGTTCAACAAGTAACAACACACATCTACATCTGTGTCAACATTTGTGTCCAACAAGTAACACACATCTACATCTGTGTCAACATTCATGTCCAACAAGTAACAACACACATCTACATCTGTGTCAACATTTGTGTCCAACAAGTAACAACACACATCTACATCTGTGTCAACATTTGTGTCCAACAAGTAACAACACACATCTACATCTGTGTCAACATTTGTGTCCAACAAGTAACAACACGCATCTACATCTGTGTCAACATTTGTGTCCAACAAGTAACAACACACATCTACATCTGTGTCAACATTTGTGTCCAACAAGTAACAACACACATCTACATCTGTGTCAACATTCATGTCCAATAAGTAACAACACACATCTACATCTGTGTCAACATTTGTGTCCAACAAGTAACAACACACATCTACATCTGTGTCAACATTTGTGTCCAACAAGTAACAACACACATCTACATCTGTGTCAACATTCATGTTCAACAAGTAACAACACACATCTACATCTGTGTCAACATTCATGTCCAACAAGTAACAACACACATCTACATCTGTGTCAACATTTGTGTCCAACAAGTAACAACACACATCTACATCTGTGTCAACAAGTAACACCACACATCTACATCTGTGTCAACATTCATGTCCAACAAGTAACAACACACATCTACATCTGTGTCAACATTTGTGTCCAACAAGTAACAACACACATCTACATCTGTTTCAACAAGTAACACATATCCACCACTGTATTAATAGGACGGCAACAACATGCATGTATATCAGTGTGTCGGCAATTTGTCTGTCTGTAAAACTTGACACAAACATCACAATTGTCTATCTGTAAATCAAACTTGACAAACATCAAGATTGTGTCTGTCTGTAAAACTTGATACAAACATGACAATTGTCTATCTGTAAGTCAAACTTGACCAACATCAAGATTGTGTCTGCCTGTCAATACTATTTGCAGTGTAGCATAAATGATTGTGTCCCAACCAGATGTGTACTATCTGTTATCACTTAACGTAACAAGTCACATAATGTCTGTTTCACTAACATAACAAGCTATGTGCTATCTGCCACACGTAATACAAACAGGTACGTACAGTCTGTCACATGTAACACAAGCAGGTACGTACAGTCTGCCACACGTAACACAACCAAATACTATAGTCTGCATCAGCGTGGACTCTGCATTCGCAACCAGCACAAAGACATCAAGCTATGAGCAACAGGTAACACAAGCAGGTGCGTACAGTCTGCCACATGTAACACAAGCAGGTACGCACAGTCTGCCACATGTAACACAACCAAGTACGTACAGTCTGCCACATGTAACACAACCAAGTACGTACAGTCTGCATCAGCGTGGACTCTGCGTTCGCAACCAGCACAAAGACATCAGCATCCAGGCAGAACTTGTCAATCCAGAGGTCCAGGTCTGGAGTGACATCGATGCCAGGACTGTCCACGAGGACGACGTCCTCTCTCAGCAGCCGACACTTCTCTTTGGGCCACAGGATGCGAATGAGAGAATTCTCCGATAGCTTCACTGAACTCAAGGCACTGGCCAGCTGCTTGATGTCCTGCAAGTGACCACAAGTTCCATTTTCCAGTAATTAATTACCCTCAGTTTTCTTTAGTACAATTTCAATTACAGGAAAGAAAATTATTTGCTTAAACAATAATATAGTTCTGAGATGTTTATATTTTATTGTCATTATCATTGTAGATGTCTCTATTGCATGCATTTATTGCGGGACAATCATCTGATGGGCAATATGTCATTATATATCCACTTTTAAATAAATCACTTCAAATTTCACATCAATTATATCAACTTTCACATCAATTATATATATCAACTTTCACATCAATTATATATATCAACTTTCACATTATATCAATTTTCACATGAATGATATCAACTGTCACATCAATCATATCAACATTCACATCAATTATATATATAAACTTTCATACCAATTATATCAACTTTCACAATAATTACATCAACTTTCACATCAGTTACACTAACTTTCAATTCGACATATCAGACACAGTGAACTGACTGACTGACAAGTAAACACAGATAAACATATCCACATATCCCACACAGTGAATTGACTGACAGACATTCATCTTACAGTGATGCTCTTGGGTTTATCCGTGTCCTCTGTCAGTAGGAAGCCCTCCTTGCTGTCGGAGCCCTCCACCTGGATGAAGCAGTGGGTGGTGTGTCCGATGCCACTGGGCAGGATCTTGTCTCGCAACATGGCATTGATCACCGTACTCTTTCCATTTGATGTTCTGTTCATCAATAACATGAGATAAATTATCTATAGAACAAACTTGAGCTTACCCACCCTGATCTACACAACAGAAGACAAATTATCTGTAGAGCAAACATGAGCTTCCCTGCCCTGATCTACACAACAGAAGACAAATTATTGTAGAGCAAACATGAACTTCCCTGCCCTGATCTACACAACAGAAGATAAATTATCTGTAGAGCAAACATGAGCTTCCCTGCCCTGATCTACACAACAGAAGACAAATTATTGTAGAGCAAACATGAGCTTCCCTGCCCTGATCTACACAACAGAAGACAAATTGTAGAGCAAACATGAACTTCCCTGCCCTGATCTACACAACAGAAGATAAATTATCTGTAGAGCAAACATGAGCTTCCCAGTCCTGATCTATCTACACAACAGAAGATAAATTATCTGTAGAGCAAACATGAGCTTCCCAGTCCTGATCTATCTACACAACAGAAGACAAATTATCTGTAGAGCAAACATGAGCTTCCCTGCCCTGATCTCTACACAACAGAAGATAAATTATCTGTAGAGCAAACATGAACTTCCCAGTCCTGATCTATCTACACAACAGAAGACAACTGTCTTCTGTCTACAGAAGGGAATCACTTCCCCACCTTTCCTGTAATATCTACCAGCCAGCAATCACACCTGTAATATCTACCAGCCAACAATCACACCTGTAATATCTACCAGCCAACAATCCATTGGCACCTTGCCGTCTTGACAGACGATAGTTTGTGCTTTAAAAAGGCATAATAACTTTTAACTATGGCGGTAGCGAGTGTGACTGATAAGGCCAATTTGCGCTGTAAATGTCCGTTCACAGTGGGTGCATCTGAACACGTGGTCATTTCCACCATCATGCACCATCTTACGTCTCAAACGCTTGGTGTGTGACTTTTCTGCAATAATTTTCTCCTTTGACTTTATTCCATTTCTGATATTTGCCCTCCATGCAACACGTTCAGCGGCGACTTGCTCCCAATGTGCATTATCAATGCCTGTATCAATCATGTCCCGCTTACACACATCTTTGTATCGTAGTAGAGGCCGACCCTGAGATCTCTTACCCATCTGTAATTCGCCAAAAAAGATATCCTTTGGTATTCTACCATCATCCATCCTCCTAAGATGTCCTATCCATCTAAGTCTACGAAGACTGAGCATGGAATAAACTGTCACACAACCTGATCTTTCCAATACTTCAGTATTTGTGATCTTGTCTTGCCACTTAATACCAAGAATTCTTCGCAAACACCGCATATGAAAGCTGTTTAAATTGTTCTCTTGGTGTGAGTAAGTTGTCCAGGTTTCACTGCCATAGAGAAGAGTACTAAGGACACAGGCTTGATAGACAAGGACTTTTGTTTTGGCAGTAAGCTTCCTGTTCTCCCAGACTCTTTTTCTTAACCTGTTCATTGTTGTTGCTGCCTTACCAATCCGGATGTTGATTTCCTGATCTAGGGATAATTTGCTATTAACCACTGATCCTAGATATGTAAAATGGTCTACTATCTCTAGTTCAGCGTCGTCAATAAAGATTGATGGTACCCCATGTGCACCTTGTGACATAATCTGTGTCTTCTTTTTGCTAATTGTTAAACCAAATTCAGAACAAGCATTGGAGAATGCAGATAGTAGACATTGCAATTCTTCCTCAGAGTGGGTCGTAACTGCAGCATCATCTGCAAAAAGCAACTCTCTGATCAGTACCCTCCTAATTTTGGTCTTAGCCTTCAATCTCTGAGCATTGTAGAGGCCGCCATCTGAGCGTGAGTGAATGTATATACCACCATCCTGATCACGAAATGCATATTTCAGTAGAAGTGAAAAGTATATTCCAAAGAGGGTGGGAGCTAGTACACAACCTTGCTTAACTCCACTCTTGATTTCAAATTCTTCAGAAGTTGCACCATCAAACTTGATTATACCCTTCATGCCTGTGTGGAACGATTCCACAATGGACAGAAGAGTTGGTGGGCAGCCAATCTTCTTTAGTGCCTTGAACAGACCCTCACGACTGACCAAATCAAATGCCTTTGTGAGGTCGATGAAGGCAATAAACAGTGGTTGATTCTGTTCACGGCATTTTTCTTGCATTTGTCGCAATGAGAATATCATATCAGTGGTAGACCGGTTCTGTCGAAAGCCACACTGTGATTCGGGGTAGACTTGATCTCCTAGGACTTGAAGTCTGCGCAGAACAATTCTGGCAAATACTTTTCCAACAATACACAGAAGTGAGATACCCCTATAGTTGTTGCAGTCGCTCCGATCGCCCTTGTTCTTGTACAGTGTTATGATGCTTGAATCTTTGAAATCCTGTGGGACTTGTCCTTCACGCCAGCATAGCTCTATTAGCTGGTGGATCTGTAGAGTGAGTGTATCTTGCCCACTCCTGATAACTTCTATTGGAATCCCATCCTTACCTGGAGCCTTGCCAGATGCAAGTTCATTTATAGCACACTTAACTTCTGTTATGGTGGGAAGTGTGTCCAGGTGGTCAAGAGTTGGTAGAGCCTCTATGGCGTTGAGGGCATCATCCGCTAGTTTGGTCTCACTTGAGTAAAGCTCCAAATAGTGCTCTACCCATCTGTCCATCTGCCGTTTCTTGTCAGTGATGATTTCTCCAGTCAAGGCTTTCAATGGTGCACTTCTTTTGATCACTGGACCACAGGCTTTCTTTATTCCTTCATACATGCTTCTTATGTCTCCCTTATCACTTGCGATTTGAATGGACTCACATAACTTGATCCAATAATCATTTGCACACTGCCTGGCAGCCTTTTGCACATCCTTCCTAGCTTGCCTTAGCTCACTCAGAGTGTTACGCGTTGGTCTTTCCTTGTTTCTTAAGAGAGCTTTCTTCTTCTTATCAATCAAGGGCTGCAGAGTCTCGCTGTTGGCCGCAAACCAGTCCTGCCTCTTATGATCCACAGTGCCGTAAACCCCTACGGCAGTTTTATAAAGAGTTTCCTTAATTTGACCCCACTTTTCATTTACTGTACAATTTTCTGGTGTATCAGTGAAAGCGTCTTCAAGTTGCAGTTGAAACTGAAAGCACTTTTCAGGATCATGAGTGTTAATAATATTAATCCTGGGGCTAGATTTGTGTTTAGCTGTGTAGATTCTCTTTGGTCTCAGTCTAACCCTTGCAACAACCAAAGAATGATCCGTATCACAGTCAGCACTGTGGTAACTACGAGTCAATGATATATGGTTCAGATGTTGTCTCCGTGTGATGATGAAGTCCAGCTGGTGCCAATGGCCGGATCTTGGATGTTTCCATGTGACCTTATGCATCTCTTTTGTTTTAAAAAAAGAGTTTGTAATACATAGGTCATTACTGGTGCAATGTTCCAGCAGCCTTTGCCCATTTTCATTCATGCGACCGATGTTGTATTTTCCAAGGCACACTGGCCATGAACTCGAGTCCTTGCCCACACGAGCATTGAAATCACCGAGCATATAAATGTAGTCAGATTTTGGAACTGCCTTGATCACGGAGTCTAACTCCTCATAGAACAAATCCTTCACATCATCAGAGGAATCGAGTGTCGGTGCATATGCAGTAATAATGGTGGCAAACCCACAAGAGGTTGCCAAGCGCAGGGACAATAGTCTTTCATTTCCTCCTGCTAGGAATTTCAATCATTCCCAGTAGCTTATTCTTCACTGCAAAGCCCACACCGTGTTGCCTTTTTTCTGCCTGCCCTCTACCCTTCCAGAAAAAGGTGTAGTTGTTTTCCCTGAGTGACCCTTCCTCAGCGAGGCGAGTCTCCTGCAGGCCAGCAATATCAATGTTAAGACGATTGAGTTCGGCATCAATCACAGCCGTTTTTCTCACATCGTCAATATTGGTCAAGTCAGTGGAAAATCCTGGACACATAGTTCTCACGTTCCAGGTTGCAAGCCGTAGCTTGAGGTTTCTATTTTTATTTTTGTTTGTACCTGGTGCATTGGTTTTACAGCCTGCGATTCAGATTTTGTCCTAGCCCGGTGGCACCCATTGAAGCAGGCAGGCTGTGGCGGATCAGCACCCAATTGGCTGGGGGCTGCCCAGCTTGAGGCGGGCGGTAGCTGATCAGTGACACCTATAGGTGTCTCCCACCGTCAGAGGCAACGCGTGGCGCCCCATGTCTACGCCAACTGACAAGGACTTATAACCCGTAACAGTTGCCTCTCGCTTTGATTCCGAGACCAGTTAAGACCAGGGATGGAGTTATTGCCTCTCCATAGCACAAAGCCTGGGCTAAAATGTAGAGATCATGTGTTGCCCATGCAGCATGATCCCTCTCTCGGCCTGCCTAGTTCACTCCAGAGGAAAGGTAACACCCCTACATCTGGAACAAGACAAGCTGCAGAAGCTGCCGGATCAGCAAAGCAATGCTCTAACTGTCCGCCTGTCGGAGCTTCGATCCTAGACCAGTCGCCAACCAAGGCTTAGGGCCTGGTCTGCCCTGCCATGACAATTTTGTCTTTAGCTTGCATTTCCTCGCACCAGGGTAAGGCTTGTACCCTCCCAATTGCGCTCTTCCGCCCGAAGCCGTTGGCACAATGTGGGGTGTCGGGTTTGGTAAGCGCCGCCCAACGTTCGGCGCTAACAGAAACCAGGTAGTACCGTCTACTGTTATACGGTAGCTCAGTCATATCTGACTAAGACCTGACTGGTCAGCCAACAATCACACCTGTAATATCTACCAGTCAACAATCACACCTGTACCATCTACCAGCCAACAATCACACCAGTAATATCTACCAGCCAACAATCACACCTGTAATATCTACCAGCCAACAATCACACCTGTAATATCTACCAGCCAACAATCACACCTGTAATATCTACCAGCCAACAATCACACCTGTAATATCTACCAGCCAACAATCACACCTGTAATATCTACCAGCCAACAATCACACCAGTAATATCTACCAGCCAACAATCACACCTGTAATATCTACCAGCCAACAATCACACCAGTAATATCTACCAGCCAACAATCACACCTGTAATATCTACCAGCCAACAATCACACCTGTAATATCTACCAGCCAACAATCACACCTGTAATATCTACCAGCCAACAATCACACCAGTAATATCTACCAGCCAGCAATCACACCAGTAATATCTACCAGCCAACAATCACACCAGTAATATCTACCAGCCAACAATCACACCTGTAATATCTACCAGCCAACAATCACACCTGTAATATCTACCAGCCAACAATCACACCTGTAATATCTACCAGCCAACAATCACACCTGTAATATCTACCAGCCAACAATCACACCTGTAATATCTACCAGCCAACAATCACACCTGTAATATCTACCAGCCAACAATCACACCAGTAATATCTACCAGCCAACAATCACACCTGTAATATCTACCAGCCAACAATCACACCTGTAATATCTACCAGCCAACAATCACACCTGTAATATCTACCAGCCAACAATCACACCTGTAATATCTACCAGCCAACAATCACACCTGTAATATCTACCAGCCAACAATCACACCAGTAACATCTACCAGCCAACAATCACACCTGTAATATCTACCAGTCAACAATCACAAATGTAACATCTACCATCCAACAATCACACCTGTAATATCTACCAGTCAACAATCACAAATGTAACATTTACCAGCCAACAATCACACCTGTAATATCTACCAGTCAACAATCACAAATGTAACATCTACCAGCCAACAATCACACCTGTCTGTCACAGGTGACTGACCTGCCAAAGAACACCACCTTCATGTGGTCACGTGAGAGCACCTCTATGATGCCATTGATCTTTTCCTTGAAGCCTTGAACCACGCTGATGTTGTCCTCAGTGACCAGGCCTCTGCATTCTGATGACGCTGCCACATCTACAGATCACAGAGTTAACTGTATACATCTACTACAGACATCGGTGAGTTAACTGTATACATCTACTACAGACAATGGTGAGTTAACTGTATACATCTACTACAGACAATGGTGAGTTAACTGTATACATCTACTACAGACATTGGTGACTCAACTGTATACATCTACTACAGACATTGGTGACTCAACTGTATACATCTACTACAGACAATGGTGAGTTAACTGTATACATCTACTACAGACAATGGTGACTCAACTGTATACATCTACTACAGACAATGGTGACTCAACTGTATACATCTACTACAGACAATGGTGACTCAACTGTATACATCTACTACAGACAATGGTGAGTTAACTGTATACATCTACTACAGACAATGGTGAGTTAACTGTATACATCTACTACAGACAATGGTGACTCAACTGTATACATCTACTACAGACAATGGTGACTCAACTGTATACATCTACTACAGACAATGGTGACTCAACTGTATACATCTACTACAGACAATGGTGAGTTAACTGTATACATCTACTACAGACAACAGTGAGTTAACTGTATACATCTACTACAGACAATGGTGACTCAACTGTATACATCTACTACAGACAATGGTGACTCAACTGTATACATCTACTACAGACAATGGTGAGTTAACTGTATACATCTACTACAGACATCGGTGACTCAACTGTATACATCTACTACAGACAATGGTGAGTTAACTGTATACATCTACTACAGACAATGGTGACTCAACTGTATACATCTACTACAGACATTGGTGACTCAACTGTATACATCTACTACAGACAATGGTGAGTTAATTGTATACATCTACTACAGACAATGGTGACTCAACTGTATACATCTACTACAGACATCGGTGACTCAACTGTATACATCTACTACAGACAATGGTGAGTTAACTGTATACATCTACTACAGACAATGGTGAGTTAATTGTATACATCTACTACAGACAATGGTGAGTTAACTGTATACATCTACTACAGACAATGGTGAGTTAACTGTATACATCTACTAGAGACAATGGTGACTCAACTGTATACATCTACTACAGACAATGGTGAGTTAATTGTATACATCTACTACAGACAATGGTGAGTTAACTGTATACATCTACTACAGACAATGGTGAGTTAACTGTATACATCTACTACAGACATCGGTGGCTCAACTGTATACATCTACTACAGACAATGGTGACTCAACTGTATACATCTACTACAGACATTGGTGACTCAACTGTATACATCTACTACAGACATTGGTGAGTTAACTGTATACATCTACTACAGACAATTGTGAGTTAACTGTATACATCTACTACAGACAATGGTGAGTTAGTGCAATCCTTACAGGCTGATGCTGGTAGTATCATGAGAGCGGTCAGACGAGTATTTGAAGCCTGTGCTCATCACCTGCTAAGTGAGGGAAAGTCTAGCAACCTATCCCTCTGTGCACTCAGGCCCACAAAAAGTGATTATCCAAACACCTGACAGACATACGCACAGCTGGCCCAGGCTTTGAGCTTGTTTTATACAGGCACCAGGTGACTTCATCTTGTTTTATACAGGCACCAGGTGACTTCATCTTGTTTTATACAGGCACCAGGTGACTTCATCTTCTTTCGTTCGCTTGAGATTCGTCTATAACTCTTTTATGAACTTCACTGTCATTTTTAGTCAACTCAGTGGTCCATAGAGTTTATCTTCCGCCGTTATGTCTCCAGGCCAGAAGGTTTGCCTATATGTCATATTTTGGAGAGTCTTGGGGTATGTGATCTGCTGTCTGCGGCGCCAATCCACATGTGCCTTAAATATGTAACTTATGTGTAACGTGCAGTGTCATGGTTGACACAAATCTAAAACCTCACTATATACTAGAACAAACTCCACAAGACAGAACAATATCCACACAAGACAGAACAATATCCACACAAGATAGAACAATATCCACATAAGACAGAACAGTATCCAAATAAGACAGAACAATATCCACACATGACAGAACAATATCCACACATGACAAAACAATATCAACATAAGACAGAACAATATCAACATAAGACAGAACAATATCCACACATGACAGAACAATATCCACACAAGACAGAACAATATCCACACAAGACAGAACAATATCCACACAAGACATAACAATATCCACACAAGACAGAACAATATCCACACAAGACAGAACAATATCCACACAAGACAGAACAATATCCACACAAGACAGAACAATATCCACACAAGATAGAAAAATATCCACACAAGATAGAACAATATCCACATAAAACAGAACAATATCCACATAAGACAGAACAATATCCACATAAGACAGAACAATATCAATATAAGACTGAACAATATCCACATAAAACAGAACAATATCCACACAAGACAGAACAATATCCACACAAGACAGAACAATATCCACACAAGACAGAACAATATCCACACAAGACAGAACAATATCCACACAAGATAGAAAAATATCCACACAAGATAGAACAATATCCACATAAAACAGAACAATATCCACACAAGACAGAACAATATCCACACAAGACAGAACAATATCCACACAAGACAGAACAATATCCACACAAGATAGAAAAATATCCACACAAGATAGAACAATATCCACATAAAACAGAACAATATCCACATAAGACTGAACAATATCCACATAAGACAGAACAATATCCAAATAAGACAGAACAATATCCACACATGACAAAACAATATCCACACAAGACAAAACAATATCCACACAAGACAGAACAATATCCACACATGACAAAACAATATCCACACATGACAAAACAATATCCACACATGACAAAACAATACCCACACAAGACATAACAATATCCACACATGACAGAACAATATCCACACAAGACAGAACAATATCAACATAAGACAGAACTATATCCACACAAGACAGAACAATATCCACACAAGACAGAACAATATCCACACAAGATAGAAAAATATCCACACAAGACATAACAATATCCACATAAAACAGAACAATATCCACATAAAACAGAACAATATCCACATAAGACAGAACAATATCCACACAAGACAGAACAATATCAATATAAGACAGAACAATATCCACACAAGACAGAACAATATCCACATAAGACAGAACAATATCCACATAAAACAGAACAATATCAATATAAAACAGAACAATATCCACACAAGACAGAACAATATCCACATAAGACAGAACAATATCAACATAGAACAGAACAATATCCACATAGAACAGAACAATATCCACATAGAACAGAACAATATCAACATAAGACAGAACAATATCCACATAGAACAGAACAATATCAACATAAGACAGAACAATATCCACACAAGACAGAACAATATCAATATAAGACTGAACAATATCCACTCAAGACAGAACAATATCCACACAAGATAGAACAATATCCACATAAAACAGAACAATATCAACATAAGACAGAACAATATCCACACAAGACAGAACAATATCCACACAAGACAGAACAATATCAACATAAGACAGAACAATATCCACACAAGACAGAACAATATCCACACAAGACAGAACAATATCAATATAAGACAGAACAATATCCACACAAGACAGAACAATATCCACATAAGACAGAACAATATCCACATAAAACAGAACAATATCAATATAAAACAGAACAATATCCACACAAGACAGAACAATATCCACATAAGACAGAACAATATCCACACAAGACAGAACAATATCCACATAA
Source organism: Cepaea nemoralis (assembly GCA_014155875.1). Classification (NCBI taxonomy): domain Eukaryota; kingdom Metazoa; phylum Mollusca; class Gastropoda; order Stylommatophora; family Helicidae; genus Cepaea; species Cepaea nemoralis. Next base: position 133,371 of record JACEFZ010006215.1, on the reverse strand, counting down.
AACAGAACAATATCCACACAAGACAGAACAATATCCACATAAGACAGAACAATATCCACATAAAACAGAACAATATCCACATAGAACAGAACAATATCAACATAAGACAGAACAATATCAATATAAGACTGAACAATATCCACTCAAGACAGAACAATATCCACACAAGATAGAACAATATCAATATAAGACTGAACAATATCCACTCAAGACAGAACAATATCCACACAAGATAGAACAATATCCACATAGAACAGAACAATATCAACATAGAACAGAACAATATCCACATAAAACAGAACAATATCCACACAAGACAGAACAATATCAATATAAGACTGAACAATATCCACTCAAGACAGAACAATATCCACACAAGATAGAACAATATCCACATAAAACAGAACAATATCAACATAAGACAGAACAATATCCACACAAGACAGAACAATATCAACACAAGATAGAACAATATCCACACAAGACAGAACAATATCAACATAAGACAGAACAATATCCACACAAGACAGAACAATATCAACATAAGACAGAACAATATCCACACAAGATAGAACAATATCCACACAAGACAGAACAATATCAACATAAGACAGAACAATATCCACACAAGACAGAACAATATTCACACAAGACATAACAATATCCACACAAGACAGAACAATATTCACACAAGATTAGAACAATATTCACACAAAACAGAACAATATCAACACAAGATAGAACAATATCCACACAAGACAGAACAATATCCACACAAGATAGAACAATATCCACATAAAACAGAACAATATCAACATAAGACAGAACAATATCCACACAAGACAGAACAATATCCACACAAGATAGAGCAATATCCACATAAAACAGAACAATATCCACACAAGACAGAACAATATCCACATAAAACAGAACAATATCCACACAAGACAGAACAATATCCACACAAGATAGAGCAATATCCACATAAAACAGAACAATATCCACTCAAGACAGAACAACATCTTCACAAGACAGAACAATATCAACATACGACATTACAAGGACAACTCATGACATAAGGAACTCAACACACGACTGAAATGTTGTGACAGACGGACACTAAAGACACTTACCTGCTACAAACTGGTCTGCTTCCAGAACATACTGCCCAACGTTGTGGAAAATGTCATTAATCTTCTTCTTGGCATTCACGAAGAGTTGAAGTGCGGACTCTTGGCTGTGACCATTGCCCAGATTGCGGTAGCTTGCAGCATCAATATCATCTTCGTCCATTCTGATGTGTGCTAGCCCAGACATGTCAGTACAGCATTGAGGAAGACCATTCACATCCAGCAAATACAGGTGACCAACTCACTTAAAGTTTCTGTCAGTGACACATGTATATCAATGTTGTTACCATGACCAATTTAATCTCTCTGTCAGTGACACATGTATATCAATATGATGTTAACATGACCAATTTAATCTCTCTGTCAGTGGCACATGTATATCAATATGATGTTAACATGACCAATTTAATCTCTCTGTCAGTGGCACATGTATATCAATATGATGTTAACATGACCAATTTAATCTCTCTGTCAGTGACAAAATGTATATCAATGTTGATACCATGACCAATTTAATCTCTCTGTCAGTGACACATGTATATCAATATGATGTTAACATGACCAATTTAAGCTCTCTGTCAGTGACACATGTATATCAATGTTCTTAACATGACCAATTTAAGCTCTCTGTCAGTGACACATGTATATCAATGTTGTTAACATGACCAATTTAAGCTTTCTGTCAGTGACACATGCATATCAATGTTGTTAATGTGACCAATTTAAGCTCTCTGTCAGTGACATATGTATATCAATGTTGTTAACATGACCAATTTAAGCTCTGTCAATGACACATGCATGTCAATGTTGTTAACATGACCAATTTAAGCTCTCTGTCAGTGACACATGCATGTCAATGTTTTTAACATGACCAATTTAAGCTCTCTGTCAGTGACACATGCATGTCAATGTTGTTAACATGACCAATTTAAGCTTTCTGTCAGTGACACATGTATATCAATGTTGTTAATGTGACCAATTTAAGCTCTCTGTCAGTGACACATGTATATCAATGTTGTTAACATGACCAATTTAAGCTCTCTGTCAGTGACACATGTATATCAATGTTGTTAACATGACCAATTTAAGCTATGTCAGTGACACATGTATATCAATGTTTTTAATGTGACCAATTTAAGCTTTCTGACAGTGACACATGTATATCAATGTTGTTAATGTGACCAGTTTAAGCTTTCTGACAGTGACAAATGTTATGTCAATGTTGTTAACATGACCAATTTAAGCTCTGTCAATGACACATGCATGTCAATGTTGTTAACATGACCAATTTAAGCTTTCTGTCAGTGACACATGTATATCAATGTTGTTAACATGACCAATTTAAGCTCTCTGTCAGTGACACATGTATATCAATGTTGTTAACATAACCAATTTAAGCTTTCTGTCAGTGACACATGTATATCAATGTTGTTAACATGACCAATTTAAGCTCTCTGTCAGTGACACATGTATATCAATGTTGTTAATGTGACCAATTTAAGCTCTCTGTCAGTGACACATGTATATCAATGTTGTTACCATGACCAATTTAATCTCTCTGTCAGTGACACATGTATATCAATATGATGTTAACATGACCAATTTAAGCTTTCTGTCAGTGACACATGTATATCAATGTTGTTAACATGACCAATTTAAGCTCTCTGTCAGTGACACATGTATATCAATGTTCTTAACATGACCAATTTAAGCTCTCTGTCAGTGACACATGTATATCAATGTTAACATGACCAATTTAAGCTCTCTGTCAGTGACACATGTATATCAATGTTGTTAACATAACCAATTTAAGCTTTCTGTCAGTGACACATGTATATCAATGCTGTTAACATGACCAATTTAAGCTCTCTGTCAGTGACACATGTATATCAATGTTGTTAATGTGACCAATTTAAGCTCTCTGTCAGTGACACATGTATATCAATGTTGTTAACATGACCAATTTAAGCTTTCTGTCAGTGACACATGTATATCAATGTTGTTAACATGACCAATTTAAGCTCTCTGTCAGTGACACATGTATATCAATGTTGTTAATGTGACCAATTTAAGCTTTCTGACAGTGACAAATGTTATGTCAATGTTGTTAACATGACCAATTTAAGCTCTCTGTCAGTGACACATGCATGTCAATGTTGTTAACATGACCAATTTAAGCTCTGTCAATGACACATGCATGTCAATGTTGTTAACATGACCAATTTAAGCTCTCTGTCAATGACACATGCATGTCAATGTTGTTAACATGACCAATTTAAGCTCTGTCAATGACACATGCATGTCAATGTTGTTAACATGACCAATTTAAGCTCTCTGTCAGTGACACATGCATGTCAATGTTGTTAACATGACCAATTTAAGCTTTCTGTCAGTGACATATGTATATCAATGTTGTTAATGTGACCAATTTAAGCTCTCTGTCAGTGACACATGTATATCAATGTTGTTAACATGACCAATTTAAGCTCTCTGTCAGTGACACATGTATATCAATGTTGCTAACATGACCAATTTAAGCTATGTCAGTGACACATGTATATCAATGTTTTTAATGTGACCAATTTAAGCTTTCTGACAGTGACACATGTATATCAATGTTGTTAATGTGACCAGTTTAAGCTTTCTGACAGTGACAAATGTTATGTCAATGTTGTTAACATGACCAATTTAAGCTTTCTGTCAGTGACACATGTATATCAATGTTGTTAATGTGACCAATTTAAGCTCTTTGTCAGTGACACATGTATATCAATGTTGTTAACATGACCAATTTAAGCTTTCTGTCAGTGACACATGTATATCAATGTTGTTAACATGACCAATTTAAGCTTTCTGTCAGTGACACATGTATATCAATGTTGTTAATGTGACCAATTTAAGCTTTCTGACAGTGACAAATGTTATGTCAATGTTGTTAACATGACCAATTTAAGCTCTCTGTCAGTGACACATGCATGTCAATGTTGTTAACATGACCAATTTAAGCTCTGTCAATGACACATGCATGTCAATGTTGTTAACATGATCAATTTAAGCTCTCTGTCAGTGACACATGCATGTCAATGTTTTTAACATGACTGTCAGAGCCTAACATGGTATAGCTATGCAGCAACATCGTTACGACACCCGGCGGACAAGAATTGTCGGCTGGCAAGATTGTTACCTGACACGCGACCAGCGGTCAGGCTGACGACAGACGCACGCAGGCCACGTGACGCCACTAGAGGCAGTGGGCAGTTTGCGTGCTAGCCTCAGACCGAGCTGGGACTTGAGACTGGAAGGACATGTGTGATGAGAGCAAGGCGTTTGTGTGGATCTCTGTGGTTGAAAGCCGAACGACTGATATCTTGAGCGTCAGACCTATGAGCTGTATTGTGGTTGTGAGCGTCGTGAGTTATATATTGTAGATTGTTGTAATTATCGTTCTGTATTTAATGTGGCAATAAATCCATAGAACTTGTGTCGCTGTGTCTTACGTCGAATCACGTTATACTTGTACTGTCTCACACGTGTTAGCTAACGAGCCAATTATAAGATCCTGACATGTGTGGACGTGGGTTGCTCGTCCTTGTTTAAGAACCTAATATATGTAGACGTGTGTTGCTCGTCTTTGTTATCTAAAACTATAATTCTTGAACTTGTAAAATTTGTCAAGGTTATAGTGATGTAAATGTGATCGTAAAAGTCTCATTGTGATCCATTACTACATTGTTTAAATATGTGTAAAACCATTAGTAAATGTACAGTACATATTGTTTGATCCTGTAAGCGTGTAAAACATTTGTGATTTGTGAAACTTGTCACCGTTTGACCTTGTCGACATTGTGATTTTGTCGCCATTTTGACCTTGTCGCCATCTTGTAAACTTGATGTCTATGTCCTTACTGAATGTCATCTTGATGTAAGTGATGTGTCATCAATGTTATTGAGTGTTCAAATACAGATAGATTGTCTTTGTGCATTGAGTTTGTGGAACGCAAAGAGTTTTGGAAAGAGTGTAACTTCTGTTGAGAAAAACACTGTTGACGACAAATTTACGACATACAATTATACTCGACGCCATCCAAACCTAATCAACACTTAGTGACTTGCAGGCACACACCAACAAATAGACGCTAACTTATTTTTCTCCAAAAACAAAGCAGGTTTTTGTGTACCATCCATAACCTTGCCGTAGAGGTCATTTGTGGTTCCAAAGTAACGACCCTACAGTTTTCCTAGCCCGATTGTCCAACCATTCGTCACCGTATCCAAGGGCACTTGAGTATATTTTTCTTTACTTTAACTTTACGTATGCATTAGTGGGCACGCATCGTATAGTAAAATCAATTGTAAATTGTTTTCTACTAACCATTTACAACATATTTTGTGTGGTTGATTATCATTGACATATTTTCTCCATCATGTCGTCATTGTTTGATTTCATTGATATGGGCTTAAAATTAAAGTTAGAAGGTGATGAGTTAACAAAGTGGAGTGAGAATAAATACGCAGAATACCTACTTGTTCAGGAAAAAGCTGCTGAACGCGATGAAAGGGCAGCAGAACGAACTGCAAAGCAAGCAGAGGCAGAAACAGCCTTAAAACAGGCCGAAATTGAAACAGCTCTAAAACAGGCAGAGATTGAAAAAGCTGCCAAGCAAATAGAGGCAGAAACAGCATTAAAGCAAGCTGAGATAGATAGTGCATTGAAAAGGGCCGAGATCGAGAATGAAACAGAGCTGAAAAAGGCAGAAATAGCAGCTCAGAGTAAGAGAGAAGAACTAGAGTTACAGTTGAAAATGAAACAACTCGACACTGAGACTGCAATGAATAAAGAGTCAAAGAAATCTGAAAGACTGGAAAAAGAAAACCAGTATAAGAAGTATCAAGGTATCGTACGTAACTATACCTCGGGTGACTGCATAGCAGCCTTTACCCAAAATTTTGAGACTTTAATGGAACATTACCAAGTTCCACTTTCTGAATGGAATATTCTATATATGAGGAGTCTATCTGGGGAACCTCTTAAAGTCATTGAAACCATCCCCAAAGACCTCAGAAAAGAGTACCATTATATTAAATCTAAGATAATGGCACATTTCATGTTAGACGAGGCAGGTTACAGAGAACAATTCAGTAAATTGAGTCCAAAATCAACTCAAACGTTCTCTGACTACCTCTGTTTAGTCCGAGATGTTTTCAGCAAATGGACTTCAGCAGCCAAAATTAACAAAAGTTATGATAGATTAGAAGATCTCATCATTCGAGATAAAGTCATTTCTTCTATCCCATCATCTTTTTCTAAGTTCTTACAGGAGAATGAATGCACAAGTGTGGAAGAAATGGAAAGACGTGGGTCGGCCTATTATACGGCCAATAAACAGTGCTTTGCCACTGAAGCTACTGACAGTAACTGGGTAGCAGCAGCCAACTATGAGAAAAACTATAGTAGGCAAAAACCAAACAGGCCTACCTCTGAGAAATTTAGACATTGCATTCACTGTAAATTTTCTCACCATTTGAACGAGATGTGCGATAAAAACCCAGGGTACCAAACATACTTGCAAAATATGGTAAACAGACAAGACAGAGAACGTAAATCGTTCAAAAGTTTACGTAAATGTTTTCTCTGCAAGGCTTACGGGCACCATCGCATGGATTGTAGAGGCAGGCATATGACCAACAAAGCCAATGCCGCCTTGTTCGATAGCTCAGCGTCAGAAGACGAAAATCCAGAAAAACATCCTGTGAATGCAGCACAGGCTTGTGATGTATTTAGTGCTAACAAATGCACTGTCTGTAATACCTTTTATGAAAATGGTATCCTAACATGCGGGCACGCCATCCCTATTGCCAATGAGGAAGCTAACTTGGTAATAGACTCAAAAGGCAGATTAGACATCTATCACGGGTATGTTAATGGCAAGTTTGCTACAGTACTTCGCGACACCGGAAGTACACTTATTGGCCTGAAAACAACATTCATAACGCCTACAGACTATACAGGCAGGACACATCACATGTAGAACATTTTCAGGCAATATTGAAAAATATCCATTAGCATGGGCATACATTGAAACACCATTCCTCACCGGGAAAGTAAAGGTCGCGGCACTTACAAACCCAGTGTGCGATATAATCATAGGAAATTTACCTGAGGTGAATGACAAACCTCATAACCATGACATAACATCACTATGTATTGATGATAACACACACCAATTCACCACTGAAATGTCATATCACCTATTGAATGTATGTTAGCCTAATGCAGCACTAAGTTCTCATCACATCATTGACGATATCATTCCATCATCATCTGATGTCATTGAGTGTGTGAACGCAGTAACAAGAGCTACTGCTAGAGTGCAAGATGAAAGTAACCAAACTGAGGCTATACAAATGCTTAGCCCAGAATTACCACCTAGTGACTCTATGAAGGAAACATTCATAACAGCTCAAAAAGCTGATCCTTCACTGTCAAAGTACTTTGACCTGATCGGCAAAAAGGCAAGAGTAACCAAAAATGCGAAATGGCATTTTGCTTTACACAATGATATACTCACCAGGTATTACACCAGAGGTGACATTACAACAAAGCAAACTGTGTTGCCAACTACTTATCGCAAGCAAGCTTTACATCTTGCTCACGATATACCTTTTGCAGGTCATATGGCATATGTTAAAACCAGGTCAAGACTATTGACACAGTTTCATTGGCCAAAATTTTGCAATGACATAAGAACATATTGCAGAAGTTGTGATACATGCCAGAAACTAGTAAAAAAAGGTAAACACCCACAGGCAAAGTTACAAGTCACTGACTTAGCCAGTCGACCTTTTGAAAAATTATCAGTTGACATTGTGGGCCCTCTTAGTCATACAACAACTAGAGGGAATAAATATATTCTAACTTTTATTGATCAATGTAGCCGCTGGCCAGAAGCTATTCCGCTAAAGAACATTACTGCCAACTGACATCATGGAAGTGTTCTTCCATATTTTCTCCCGAATTGGGTTTCCAGATACTATCCAGTCTGATAGAGGCACTCAGTTTATTGCCGCATCCACCCAAGCTTTCACTAAAATGTTAGGAGTGAAGCAAGTCTTCAATAGCCCCTATCATCCTCACTCGAGCGGGATTATAGAAAAGCTTAATGGGGATCTGAAGCACATGCTTGCCAAAGTAACTCAAGATCACCCCAATAACTGGGATGTATACTTACCAGCTGTCCTTTTTGCTTATCGCGAGGTACCACATTCTAGTACCGGTTTCTCTCCTTTTGAACTAATCTATGGTGCCAAACCACGAGGCCCATTAACAATTTATCACCAAATGTTAACTGATTCTACTCCAGTACTTAAACCCATATCATCATTCGTGTATGTAACATCATTGCGTGAAAGGATTATTAAATCATGTGAAATTGCTAAAAATGCACTAAAACTATCTGGTGCTACTTACAGACAGTACGCAGACAAAGGTAACAGGACTATAACATTGACACCTGGACAGGACGTTCTACTACTACTACCTAGTGACAGACAGCTACTGACTGATTCTTGGCAGGGACCTTTTAAAGTGACAAGACAAATCTCACCTGTAGACTACGAAATCCTAATAAAAGACAAACACAAAATATTTCACATAAATATGCTAAGACCATACCACAACAGAGACAACGAACAAGACGATACGACAGCTTGCACCGTGATAATAGATCACGAAGATGACGATTCTAGCGACGAGATTCCAACACCTACATTAGACACGACAAACTGCTTGAATGAGATCAAGATCAATCCAAACTTAAGTCAAGCAGAGACAAACAGTTGCAAACAGTTGATACAACAATACAACACCATTTTTTCAGATAACCCAGGACAAACAGAATTAGTACAGCATCACATCACACTCACATCAAACACACCCATAAGATGCAGACCATACACCATACCATTACATTACAAGGAACAACTACATCAGGAAATCATCAACTTAGAAAAAAACAACATCATCAGACGATCCCTATCAGACTTCTCTTCACCCATGGTCATTGTACGCAAAAAGGACAACACAATACGACTTTGCATCGACTACAGAAAACTGAACAAAATAACTGTTTTAGATCTTGAACCAATGGCAAACACTGACGATCTCCTGACAGAACTGACATGACGCTAAGTTCTTTACGACGCTTGACATGTCTAAAGGTTACTGGCAGATAGCTGTACATGAAGACAGCAGACATCTAACAGCTTTCGCCACGCCTTGGGGACTGTACGAATGGTGCAAACTTCCATTTGGGCTAGTCAATGCCCCAGCCACATTCGTACGCATGACACGACTCCTCCTAGCTGACATTCCTAATATCATTTGCTATATTGACGACATCTGTGTCCATACAGAGACAATGACGGAACATATAAAGACACTAGAACAGACACTAGAACGTATCAGACAGCACGGACTGACAGTGAAGCCTTCAAAGGTGAGCATGGCTTACCAAGAGATATCATTTTTGGGGTACAGAATATCTAATGGCTTTGTCATGACAGACAACAAAATTGTCTCCAAAATTCTAAAACTGTCACTTCCAACGAATAAGAAACAAGTCCGCAGTTTGTTGGGACTGATCAACTATTACAGAAATTTTATTCCTGATTTTTCAGAACTGACCGAGGTTTTTTCTAACTTACTAACCAAGGATAAGCCTGAAAAAGTTGTACACGATGAATGCCTACGAAATGCATTTCATAAAGTTTTGGCATACTTTTCTGATAAGAATTCGAATAACCTCATCCTTAAATTGCCCAACATCCATTTACCTTTCAGATTGAGAACAGATGCTAGCTCCGTTGCGATTGGGGCAGTCCTGTTGCAGGAATACAACAACATCCTGCATCCCATTTGTTTCATATCAAGAAAACTAAGGCCTCGAGAGCGTGCATGGTCCATTCCGCAATTAGAAGCACTGGCCTTAGTAGAAAGTGTGACGAAGCTATCCAGATATCTTCTAGGACGTCACTTTATCATCGAAACTGACAACAGTCCATTACGGTATATAAATGCCGGAGTACCATCCAACAATATGATTGCTCGCTGGTCCTTGAAGCTTCAAAATTACAGTTTCGAAGTTCGACATATTCCCGGCAGAATCAATACAATTGCCGATCTTTTGTCCCGTTGTCCGACCGACCCAGTAAGCAATGTCTGAGTGCACTGTGTACTATTACACTCAGACCAACACAGCCACCAATGAGTGAATTTTTTTTCCTATTCACCTACTGTGTAAGGTCTATAATTGAAATTGTGATACGGTTAAAAACCGACATGTATAATATACTTATTTTAATTAAGCCATGTAATGAGTGTAGTATAATTGTGTAGTGTGTGTTAGAAAGAGAACATTATTAACTGTAAATATACACCAAGAACAGTGTCACAGACGCTTAACCACTTACCAGAAGCGAACTTTACCATTTAACAGTGACAGCTGTGTGTGAATTTCTTCACCGTGATATTTTAACGACGTGTGCAAATGTGGACTGAACAGTGACTTCTACACCACCTTTGCAGCGAACTTAATCCAAAATGTTCGACATTTGAACATCAGAAATAAGAACAGTCGATCATTATCCAGAAGTTGTGAACACATCGGAAATAAGAACATTCCATCATAATCCGAAAGTTGTGATACTATAACATCAGACACGAACTTTGAGAACATTTTACTATCCGTTACAAAATAAAACCGGAACAGTTGTGTTCAAACAGTGTAACAGCAACTAAATTTTGCGTTTCGTGTGTATTTCCGGTGTAATTTAAAAAGTATAGCAAAATTAGCAGACGATATACAAATATTCAAAAACTTATGACGATTGTAAAATCCTTTTGAATCTATAAAATATAATACACCAATTGGGTACTTATTTATTTTGATTAGTGTAATCTTAGAATCATATCTTGATTAATGTATTCATATTACCGACTTTTTCTCGTTAATATGAAGAAACGTCAAGCAATGACGCTAAGAAATTAAATAATTATTGTAATTTATTGAATTTCTTGAATGTCAAAATTACTTCCCTTGCATTTGTGAATTACACCAAGGGCCATAATTTGAAACATATTCATTAATGTGTATTGTATAAATAGACATTTTGTTGTTAAAACAGCTAACACAGCAGGTAGGCGTCCACCAAGCATGTCATAGAGCTGCCAACATTGCAAACCAACATAAAAGCTCCTGGCCAAATGAGGTCAGAGTTTGAGTGTTTAATACGACTCAAATAAAGCCGTATTTCAGTCTGGCTAGATGGCTGTTGCAAAACAACCATATTATTACGTTTTTTTCAAATTGCTGCGAGGTAGATGCGAGAAGCTGGTACTACTGATCTGACTGGGTATTATTGCAATGGAGGTAACCAGCCATCATGGGGGATGAAACCTGATTTGTGTTAAAAGTTGTACTTCATTTGTCATTTCAATGCAACTTACATTTTTTGTATATATTTCTATGCCATATATGTATTTTCATGCATAACACTGGGAAAGAGTAGTCTCTGACATGAAGTTAACACTACCCCAGTATATACATACATCATGAATGAAAGATGGCATCTTTCATTGAGGTACCCGGGGAGAATGTCAGAGCCTAACATGGTATAGCTATGCAGCAACATCGTTACGACACCCGGCGGACAAGAATTGTCGGCTGGCAAGATTGTTACCTGACACGCGACCAGCGGTCAGGCTGACGACAGACGCACGCAGGCCACGTGACGCCACTAGAGGCAGTGGGCAGTTTGCGTGCTAGCCTCAGACCGAGCTGGGACTTGAGACTGGAAGGACATGTGTGATGAGAGCAAGGCGTTTGTGTGGATCTCTGTGGTTGAAAGCCGAACGACTGATATCTTGAGCGTCAGACCTATGAGCTGTATTGTGGTTGTGAGCGTCGTGAGTTATATATTGTAGATTGTTGTAATTATCGTTCTGTATTTAATGTGGCAATAAATCCATAGAACTTGTGTCGCTGTGTCTTACGTCGAATCACGTTATACTTGTACTGTCTCACACGTGTTAGCTAACGAGCCAATTATAAGATCCTGACAATGACCAATTTAAGCTCTCTGTCAGTGACACATGCATGTCAATGTTGTTAACATGACCAATTTAAGCTTTCTGTCAGTGACACATGTATATCAATGTTGTTAATATGACCAATTTAAGCTCTCTGTCAGTGACACATGTATATCAATGTTGTTAACATGACCAATTTAAGCTCTCTGTCAGTGACACATGTATATCAATGTTTTTAATGTGACCAATTTAAGCTTTCTGACAGTGACACATGTATATCAATGTTGTTAATGTGACCAGTTTAAGCTTTCTGACAGTGACAAATGTTATGTCAATGTTGTTAACATGACCAATTTAAGCTCTGTCAATGACACATGCATGTCAATGTTGTTAACATGACCAATTTAAGCTTTCTGTCAGTGACACATGTATATCAATGTTGTTAACATGACCAATTTAAGCTCTCTGTCAGTGACACATGTATATCAATGTTGTTAACATAACCAATTTAAGCTTTCTGTCAGTGACACATGTATATCAATGTTCTTAACATGACCAATTTAAGCTCTCTGTCAGTGACACATGTATATCAATGTTGTTAACATGACCAATTTAAGCTTTCTGTCAGTGACACATGTATATCAATGTTGTTAACATGACCAATTTAAGCTCTCTGTCAGTGACACATGTATATCAATGTTGTTAACATAACCAATTTAAGCTTTCTGTCAGTGACACATGTATATCAATGCTGTTAACATGACCAATTTAAGCTCTCTGTCAGTGACACATGTATATCAATGTTGTTAATGTGACCAATTTAAGCTCTCTGTCAGTTACACATGTATATCAATGTTGTTAACATGACCAATTTAAGCTTTCTGTCAGTGACACATGTATATCAATGGTGTTAATGTGACCAATTTAAGCTCTCTGTCAGTGACACATGTATATCAATGTTGTTAACATGACCAATTTAAGCTCTCTGTCAGTGACACATGTATATCAATGTTGCTAACATGACCAATTTAAGCTATGTCAGTGACACATGTATATCAATGTTTTTAATGTGACCAATTTAAGCTTTCTGACAGTGACACATGTATATCAATGTTGTTAATGTGACCAGTTTAAGCTTTCTGACAGTGACAAATGTTATGCCAATGTTGTTAACATGACCAATTTAAGCTCTCTGTCAGTGACACATGCATGTCAATGTTGTTAACATGACCAATTTAAGCTCTGTCAATGACACATGCATGTCAATGTTGTTAACATGACCAATTTAAGCTTTCTGTCAGTGACACATGTATATCAATGTTGTTAACATGACCAATTTAAGCTCTCTGTCAATGACACATGTATATCAATGTTGTTAACATAACCAATTTAAGCTTTCTGTCAGTGGCACATGTATATCAATGTTGTTAACATGACCAATTTAAGCTCTCTGTCAGTGACACATGTATATCAATGTTGTTAATGTGACCAATTTAAGCTCTCTGTCAGTGACACATGTATATCAATGTTGTTACCATGACCAATTTAATCTCTCTGTCAGTGACACATGTATATCAATATGATGTTAACATGACCAATTTAAGCTTTCTGTCAGTGACACATGTATATCAATATGATGTTAACATGACCAATTTAAGCTCTCTGTCAGTGACACATGTATATCAATGTTGTTAACATGACCAATTTAAGCTCTCTGTCAGTGACACATGTATATCAATGTTGTTAACATGACCAATTTAAGCTCTCTGTCAGTGACACATGTATATCAATGTTGTTAACATAACCAATTTAAGCTTTCTGTCAGTGACACATGTATATCAATGTTGTTAACATGACCAATTTAAGCTCTCTGTCAGTGACACATGTATATAAATGTTGTTAATGTGACCAATTTAAGCTCTCTGTCAGTGACACATGTATATCAATGTTGTTAACATGACCAATTTAAGCTTTCTGTCAGTGACACATGTATATCAATGTTGTTAACATGACCAATTTAAGTTTCTGTCAGTGACACATGTATATCAATGTTGTTAATGTGACCAATTTAAGCTTTCTGACAGTGACAAATGTTATGTCAATGTTGTTAACATGACCAATTTAAGCTCTCTGTCAGTGACACATGCATGTCAATGTTGTTAACATGACCAATTTAAGCTCTCTGTCAGTGACACATGCATGTCAATGTTGTTAACATGACCAATTTAAGCTTTCTGTCAGTGACACATGTATATCAATGTTGTTAATGTGACCAATTTAAGCTCTCTGTCAGTGACACATGTATATCAATGTTGTTAACATGACCAATTTAAGCTCTCTGTCAGTGACACATGTATATCAATGTTGTTAACATGACCAATTTAAGCTTTCTGACAGTGACACATGTATATCAATGTTGTTAATGTGACCAGTTTAAGCTTTCTGACAGTGACAAATGTTATGTCAATGTTGTTAACATGACCAATTTAAGCTCTCTGTCAGTGACACATGCATGTCAATGTTGTTAACATGACCAAATTAAGCTCTGTCAATGACACATGCATGTCAATGTTGTTAACATGACCAATTTAAGCTTTCTGTCAGTGACACATGTATATCAATGTTGTTAACATGACCAATTTAAGCTCTCTGTCAGTGACACATGTATATCAATGTTGTTAATGTGACCAGTTTAAGCTTTCTGACAGTGACAAATGTTATGTCAATGTTGTTAACATGACCAATTTAATCTCTCTGTCAGTGACACATGTATATCAATGTTGTTAACATAACCAATTTAAGCTTTCTGTCAGTGACACATGTATATCAATGTTCTTAACATGACCAATTTAAGCTCTGTCAGTGACACATGTATGTCAATATGATGTTAACATTATCAAGGTAGCCTTTTGCAAGATGGAAAACATACAGACCAATAAAAAGATGTCATTTGCAATGAGAAAAGTGTTGAGGTGCTACATAGAACCTGTACTTTTGTATAGATGTCTAGTGTGGACAAAGAGCAGACAAGCCGAAAAACATCTAATGGCTGTGGAAATGTGATTTCTAATGAAAATGCAAACAAAATCACGGAAAGACAGAAAAACTAATGACCAAGTCCTACAAGAAACAAACAAAAACCGTAAACTGATTAGATAAATTAGACAGAGACAGTCAAAAATTTTTGGTCCTGTTATGAGAAGAAATAAATTGGAGAACTTGGTGACAACTGGCAAGATTGAGGGAACAGGAATAAGCAGAAGGCTGAGAAGTAAATACCTGGATGGCATGACGACGTGGTATAGTTGAGACAAGAACATAGGGCTGATCCACAATGGAATCGTGTGATTGCAAAACAAGACCGCCAACGCTTTTGGCATGGCACATGATGATGATGACATGTCAACTGATCTCTCCACAGTGGCCTGGAACTACTATGTCACATACACACACGCAGACACACACACACACACAAGCCACGAGAAGAAGAGACTTGTAAGAACACTGAACATACAATCAGGACAGGAACTACTTAACTGATTACAAGTTGTACTACAAAAAGCATGTGCCCCATGGAAACAATAAATATACAGTATAATTTTGAATAACCATCACCGTCGGGACCAGGGCTGTGATAGATAACTGAATAGACGGATAACAGAAATCTCTTAATACTTATGTACAAAACCGTGATTTCACTGCAGGCTTGGGACGAAAATTAAAATAAAATTCTTTACAAGTGGATAATACATACATATTGTATTTAATTTTACAAAATGATCAATATAAACTTCAATATAATAGTAATGTACAGAAATGTATTGTAATACTATAAACCTACGTTACTTTACAATAATCTGTCATCTTCTTCTGTGTCTTTGAGGCTCGAGATTTCTGCGCGGCGATGTTCCGTAACTTACGCAGAAGTAGGGTCTGTGTTGCATTTATCTCCTCTTGCATTTCAAACCAGTTGATGCCCTTTGATAACATTGTTTCTGCTTCTGAGTGGCTAGTTGTAGTTTTGTGGTTAAGAACTGATCCTTCATCGTCGTCAATTTCTTCTTCTTCAATGGTAGTCACACTAGAAACAATTTCATGATTGTTCAAAATTTCAAAGCCTCCATCCATTTTGTCACATTCCAACCAATTTGCTACTTCTTCTGGTGTAACATTTCCACTGTTTAGTCCTGCATTGTTGCACAATTTCGTCAACACTAACAGTCTCAGTTCCTTCAGTTTCGTTAATAGGTTCAGGCAAGAGTTTATTCCACCCATTATTTAGGTAAGTTAGACACTGTAAGGTCAGCCCAGGCAGTGGCAACATTGAAAATCGAAGTGACTATTCGCAATAGAATTGCGAATAGAAAAAAATTATATTCGCAGCAGAAGTAGGTCACGTGATTATTCCTATGCGTGTAGCTATATTTAACATTTTTGTTGATGTGTTAATGCGTTCTCAGTATCGTAGTGATAAGTGTCTCCACCTGCCTCGCTGGAGCTCGAGGTTCGATTCCTCGTTGGTGAAGTAAATTTTTGTTTGTTCATTTTCAGAAAATATGTAAAAATATTAAACTAACATATAGAACTTAGAAACTGGAAGCATGTGAATAAAGTGTGATGATCGAAGCATATTACTGTCAGCTTGGACTAGAATTATCAGGACATACACTGTAGGACGGTAACGTAAACAAACATGGATGCCTGGTAACAGTAAGTGTACAGAGATGAAAGTTAACAATTCTTGAACTCCCTTGGGGACACAATTATTTGGAGGGATCGTTATTTGTATTGGGGATACCAGTTCTGGAAAATTATTCTTAATATTTAAACAGGACTAAAGTAATGTAAAAATAAAACGGGATGCCAGAAGAACGGACAGAAGTAAGAAGGGTGATTCATTAAAAATTACGAAGAATTCGGTAGAATTAAACTCGCAACAGTGAACATTTCTAATCAAATCAAATCAAATCAACTTTATTAGGGTCACAAATTGGGCGCGCAGGCCCGTCTTACATTCGGCCCTTTCAATCACTCGTCTTTCGTTCATCAAGAGCATTATACATTTACATAGGAAGAAAAATAAACATTGTGAAATGAATGTTGTAAACATAAACAAGGCTAATTACCATGTTATGAAGCCCATCTCTCACCTATCCATACATCACCCCACCCACACAACCCCACTTACCCACACACACGCGCACCAAGGGACACATAAACACCCCCACCTACCCACACACACGCACACCAAGGACACATACATACCCCACCAACCGACCCATCCCCCTCCCGCACATCCCCCACCCACACACACTGCCCTCACCTGATCCCCCAACCAAAACACACTCGCCACCCACAAACATTCCCCCACCAACCCACACATCCCACGCCCATCCACATCTTAACCCACACATCCTCTCCCCACCCACACCTCAAACCACCCATCCCTTAGCCACATCTCCATCGACAACATATTCCCCACCCATGCACACAATCCCCCACCAACCCACACATCGCACATTCACTCACACATCCCCAAACCATACACACACATCCCCACCAACTGACATGTCCCTACCCCCCCCCCCACCCACACACACCTCCCTAACCACCCATACATCCCCAATCAACACACACACACCCCCCACCACCCACACATACAACTTCCACCCACCCACACATGCCTTAACCTAAACCCCCACCACGCAATACCCCACCCGCACATCACATACACCCCCTACCACGCACTATTCCCAACCCACGCACCACACACACATATCCCTCACCAACACATCCCCACTTACACACCACACACATATCCCCCACCCAGATAACACACAATATTCCCACCCACACAGATACCCATTACCCATCCACCCCACATACCCCCACTCACACACCACAAAAATCCCCCACCCACACACACATATCTCACTCACACAATATCCCCAACCAACACACCACACACCTCTCCCCACCCACACACGCATTCCCTACCCGTCCACCAAACACACTCACTCACGCATACATCCTCCACTACGCGCTCACACACCCCCACCCACCCACCTCCAACCAAACATCTCTCGATCACAATACCCCTACCCACACACATCCTCCACCCACTCACACATCCCACCCTGACACATACAACTACCTTACCCACCTACACATCCCTAAGCCACTCACACACCCCCACCCACACATTCCCCATCCACACACACATCTCCCACCCACACACCCCCGCATACTTAAACCAACCACCACAATCTCCTACTCACCCACACATATACCCCACCCATACGCACATTCCCCACACACATCACACACATCCCCCACACCACACACTATCCTCCACCCATACCACCACAAACATACCCTCCACCCACACATCATTCACACATCCCCCACCAACACACCGCACACATATCTCAATCCCACACACCATACACTTCTCCCCACCCGCCCTTGCATCCCCAATCCACCCAACACAATCCCCTATCCACACAACCCCGCCTCCCCACATACTTCCTCAAACCATCCACACATCTCCACCCACAAACACACATCCCCCGCATCCATCCCATACACATATCCTCCACCCATACACACATCCCCCACACCCATTCCAACACCCCTACTTTCACCCCCACACATCCATCCACACATCCCACCAACACCCACAAATACCACTACCCACCAAAACCCACACACCCCTAACCCATCCAAACGCATACCCCACCACACACCCCACCACACTATCCCACACTCACACACATCCTCCACATACAGTCACACTTCCTCACATCTAGACACATACAAAATGTCTCACGTTAGTATTGAAACTAGTATGAAAAAACTCCCACACTTTACTCACACACATACACTGACACTTGTCATGAGCAGTCTCATAAAAGCGTTAAACATGGAGAAAAATGTGTACATAAAATGTATGTGACGTAAAAATAGTGATGCTCTCTCTCTCTCTCTCTCTCTCTCTCTCTCTCTCTCTCTCTCTCTCTCTCTCTCACACACACACACACACACATTCACTCTCCCGCTCATTCTTTCACTCTCACGCTCACTCATTCTGTCTCTCATTCACACTCACTGACTCTCTCACTCAAACTACAGTAATGAACATGAGTTTATATTATGCATGATAAAATCAATTGGTATTTAACTGATAATATGACAGATAAGAATACACAAACATATGGATTCGCGTGTTACATAACATGCGTGTTACATGACATGCATCTGCTCAGCTCTCTCTCTCTCTTTCTCTCTGTATTCTTTCATATACACACACTCACACGCATGCGCGCGCTCACACACACACACTAACACATCAACTCTCCCACTGTCTCACTCTCTAACACACAATCCTACACACACACACACACACTCACTCTCTCAATCAATTTAATATATGTATATATAAATATTTAAATTAACCACCTTCTTAGACTTCTTAATGGCTCAAACTAAAATTTACTAGTGAGCAGATGCAGTGACATGTTTGTTACTTCCCGCAATTCTATTGTGAATATAATTTGTCTCTATTCACAATACTATTGCGAATAGAGCTTCCCATTGAAAATAGTAATAGCATCCTTTTGTTGATAAACACACATTTGTTTTAAAGACGATGATGGATAACAGAAACGGTTGGTTAATTGAGTGACGGTTAATCGAAGTTTGTGTGTGTTGTGTGTGTACACACACAAACACACACACAGTGTTTACATTAAACTAAACAAACAAAAACATCCATTCAGGAAAACAAAACAAAATGTTGAAAATGTTTTACCAACAAATGGAAATCTTGCCCATTATTAAAACATTGTTGACAACTAGGAACGTCTTTGTGCAGCAGTGTCCGTGGAAAATGGCTTAGATGAAGTTCAAGTACTGGAAGACTATCCCAACAATCTTCAAGAATGATGTAACCATGTGGGTGAACCTTCACTACCACAACAAATTATAAACAAGGACAAGAGTGAAAATAAAATAATAGGTCTCGTCTTTACTTTCACTTTACCGGGTGTGATAATGGCTTTACTGCTAACTAACAGTTTTCACGGAGGTCCCGCAGGTAAAACAGTCTGGGTACTACAAACAACATCTGATCTAGATAAATGTGAATGTCAGATGTTAGTAAAATGTTTATTGTACCAATGATAATCACTGACAGACCAACAACAACCACGGACGATCTCGCCACCATTGAAATTAAATTGATTGAATTTATTTAGCTGGTGAATCATGCCTGCCGTTACACATATTAACTGCGACATTACACGACTGTGGAACCATCTGTACAGTACAGGTCTAACATGATGTAGGTGACAGATAGGGTCACTTACCGGCCTCAGGTCGACGATACTCCCAGAAATGTGTGTCTGGACGTGCCCTAGACCATCACCATTGCTCCTGTTACAACACGGGCTTGTTTGACTTTCACCAGCCGGAAGTCCTCCTAAACCTGGATTGGATTCTGTCCTCCTTTTTCTATACTGAACAGCGCATAAATGCTTTCGAATATAAATGTTATAGGCACATCGCGCGTGTGTCATTCGCATTTGCCAGCGCTATCAAGACAAGTCGACTGAACAAGTCAAGTAGCCTGATAAGGGAGAGGAAAATGTCTCGCAAGAACAACATCTAGAAACAAGAGAATGACAAGACTGGCCGCATGGGAGCCGCCAACACCGGAAAGAAGATGAGCGTGGAGAGGCCGCCTGCCAGCTGCATCAAAACACCTGAAACTACAGCTACAAATGAAGCCACCACAAGGGAGACCGTCGACAGCCCACCTCAGACAAGAGCCATACCTACTGAGAAACAGAGACAGGAGAAAGACACCAGAGTCGGAAACACCGACAAGCAAGTGGGTTATCAAGCGTATCCAAGTAGAGCTATCTGACGAAGAAATCCTGAAGCGGCTACGAGAAGAGAATAGGGGAGACTGGGGAGAAATGGACCAGCAATTTTGTAGTTTTCAATTTTTGCTCATCACCGGAACAGATTTTATCGAAACATAACAAAACCATGACTAAAATGTTGTACATTCATTTATTTTAAAAGGGGAAAACATTTAGCAATCTATTTCTATATGTTTCTTTACAAAATGCATTTAAAAAATGTATATGAACATGGGGAGAAATGGACCACCATTGGGGTGAAATGGACCAGCACGTGGGGAGCAATGGACCATAGTGGGGAGAAATGGACCTTTTTTAAAAAGAAGCAGCAACAACTCATCCATATTGCTATAAGAAATAAATAATCATTAAAAGGATATTTGCAGTTTTTTTTTTATTATTTTAAGCGACAGTAAAAAAAGTTTAATATGATATATTAATCTAATATAAAGTTTTATCGAACATTTATGCCTGCAAGACTTTCTTTGAAGACATAGCCATCTTTGGTCCTAGAAGTGGTTCCAGTGATTGTAGATCTAGTAAGCTGTGCTTTAATACATGTAATTGAGACACTGGCGACATCTTCTACCTTAGGCTTAACAAATTTACCAGCAACCTTCTCACTCTTGCGCAAGAACTCTACCTCAACATCACCATCATCATCAATGTCTCCCCTTACAATTCCTACATAGTAAACACAAGTCTTCTTTGTTCCATATTCACATAGCACACACTGGCCTTCAAAAACCTCACGCACACCAGTCAAGCTAACCGTACACTCCTCATTTTCACCAAATGAAACATCAGAATCTGTGTCATCACAAAACGAAATGTCAGTTTCTGGATCTAAATCAACATCAAGTTCTTTCAGCAGCTGTCTCTTTGCCTTTTTGGGTGGAACTTTGCTGCCTTTTCTTTCATCACAGCTCTTTCCCTAATTCGATTCATTTCTGGTGTAGAAGTAGCCAGCATAGTTTTTCCTCTTTTCCTCATATTATTTGAATCTTTTCGCGGACCAGCTTTTGGTAGTCCTCTGAAAACATGAGGCGAAGTAAAGGAAGAAGTAGCTTTATGTTGAAGACTCCCTGATATTTCCTGCAAGTCATCTACAAGGTTCTCAACATTACACTCTTTCTGATTTTCATGAAATTCTTGTGCAGTTTGATCTGTGCTGGTACCACAATGTGGAGATGCTGATCCTGTCTGTTCATTGCTTTCTAAAGTGGCATTTTCACTGTCCTTGCTGATGGGCCTGTTCGTTATTTCTGAAGGCATAAAATCATCTTCTGTAAAAACATCTTCGTTAAAGGGCAAAATACCCGACACTGCAAAGCCTGATTGAATGTTAATGGGTGTTGCCGCTTTAAGAAAAGCGTGGCCTCCTAGATTTGCAACTTGATAGATTGTCAGTGGTGTCCCAACATTTTTCATCATCCATGAATCACACGCATTGTTGTAGACCGACTTCATGGGTCCAAAAACTGAACGGTCCAAGGGCTGAGTTTTAGATGAGGTGTGTGGTGGCAACGTGATCACATGAATGTTGTTTTTCTTGCACAGTTCAAGTGATTCAAATGAAATGTGGGAATCGTGATTGTCCAAGATCAAAATCAAAGGGAAGTCTTTGGAAGGTCTTGAATGCTTAATGAAGTGATTTATAACTTTGACAAAATTATCACGGGTCATCCAACCTGATTCATTCACAAGGCCAAGGGAACATTCAGGTGCTCCAGCAAGCATAAAATTCTTAAAATTTTTTCTGGGAAACACAAAAACTGGAGGGATAATGTGACCCGCAGCTGACACAATGCAACAGATTGTGACCATTTCTCCTCTTTCTCTGGATGTCACCTGGCCTATTTGCTTTACTCCTCGTGGGGCAATTACTTTTGGCACTTTCTGTACAGTGGTAAGACCTGACTCATCCAAATTGTAGATTTGAGCTCCACTCACATTTAGTTTTGTAATGGTTTCCTTCACAATGTTGAAGAAGGTGCAAATATTATGTTTGTTGAAAGCTGTAGCTCTAGCCAGAGATGTTGCCTCAGGTTGCCTTATGGTCAGCTCGGGATTCCGTCGCAAAAATCCACAAAGCCAGTCATTCCCTGCCATCATTTGCTCATCCCAGGTTAAAGGATGTGCAATGTTATTGACTTTCGCCATCTCGTACGCCAAAATACGAACGTTTTTAGTTGTGAGTCCATGGAACATTCTTGCACAATCTTTCAAGTAACTAGCAAAATCAGCTTCTTGCTTAGCTGTGAAAACAAGGCTATGCCTATAATTTGGTACGAGTCTAGTAGGCAGACCATTTCCTTCTCTGTCTTTTGTAAGATTGTTATTGAGGGTAGAGCGAGCAATGCCGTACTCCCTTGCAGCTTTCCTCGCTTTCATTCCATTTTCCACAGCATTAACAGCTTCTCTCATACGTTCCTCCGTAACGAGACCCTTGTTGGTGTTTCTGATGTACAATCTTGGCATCTGAAACAAAAGAGTGACAGAATTATATAACATTTAGAATGGTAGGCCTATCATTTGCAAAGAAATACTGATCATAGCACGAATGGCGTGCATCTTTAATTAATCACTGAAATCAAATTTGTGAACAGTTTTATTGGTCTAGATTTAGACCCCAGTATTAAAAAGAATCAATAATGCTGATATTCGAATGCAATCTTCAACACTTTTAATAACAACAGACTGTCTTGTCAATTTCTTCTATGGGGAGAAATGAACCATGGGGAGAAATGAACCGGTCCATTTCTCCCCCATCAATGTATTAAACTATTCAGCCATAAAGTCTCTTAAATCTAATATTATATGCTATATTTTTTATATGAACTCTTAAATAACAAGTAAATAAAGATATTAACGTAATTACCTTGTCCTGATTCCTGACAATGCGTCTGCTTTACGATGGTGTCTGGAACTGGAAAAAGAAACTTTAGTGCAGAAAATTTTTCAAACTTTGCGTGGGAACGACCTGTGCGGGAAGTCGATGGCAAATGAAAAATTCGGACTATGTTTGATGTGGAAAACAAACTTATTATGGTTTCACTTTCATTGCATCACAGCAAGGGGCCAGAGAGGGGGTGGTCCATTTCTCCCCTATGTCCATTTCTCCCCAGTCTCCCCTACACCCGATTCTTGAAGGCGGAGCGGCTCCTCACCTACTCTAAGATTCCCACAACCTTGGCGGTGGTGACGACGGAGGGCAGCGAGATGCCGACCACAATATCAATCAACAAGAGAATGCAGCAGCCAGAGAGATTCATCCCAAGGATCACCCAATGCTCCAGATGTCAGAGGACCGGCCACAGCAGAACACAAGAAATTAATGGGGAGAACCGTTGAGGCCACTAAGACGATTACATAAATAGACACACAGTGACATAGTATTATTTGGCGCTCACAGAAGAAGAAGAAGGAAATAGAGATTAGAAGACGCACTAGACAACATAAAATTTGAAAGCTATAATAGTTACCGACCGGGATCGAACCTGTCGCCTCCAGATGACGACGGCGCCTCGCTGCAGGAACAAGTGCACTTCGACGTACGACCAACTAGACACTCCAATATAAGTGTCTTCATTGGTACTGCACCTCAATGTCATCTACTAGACTGAGCACATTGCGCAACTTATCATTTGTATGCCTCACAGGCTTCTTCTAGAGTGATATGACTAAAATTTGGTGGAACTGCGGTAAAGCTGTGAGAGTTTAAACAATATAAAATGACACAAAGTAGTGCAGCTTTACACGTTGCGCAACTGATCTTATTTATTCCTCGACTGCTTCTTCTAGAGTGAGCACGTTGCTCAACTGATCTTATTTATTCCTCGACTGCTTCTTCTAGAGTGAGCACGTTGCTCAACTGATCTTATTTATTCCTCGACTGCTTCTTCTAGAGTGAGCACGTTGCTCAACTGATCTTATTTATTCCTCGACTGCTTCTTCTAGAGTGAGCACGTTGAGCAACTGATCTTCTTAATGCCTCAACTGCTTTTCCTAGAGTGAGCACGTTGCGCAACTCTTATTTATGCCTCAACGGTATCTACTAGAATAAGCACATTGCGCATCTTATCATATTTATGCCTCAAAGGCTTCTTCTAGAGTGAGCACGTTACGCGACTGATCTTTTTCCCCCTCGACTGCTTATTCTATAGTGAGCACGTTGCCCAACTGATCTTATGTATGCCTCTACTGCTTCTCCTACAGTGAGAACGTTGCGCAAATGATCTTATTTATGCCTCGACTACTTCTTCTAGAGTGAGCACGTTCCGCAATTGGTCTTATTAATGCTCAACTGCTTCTTCTAGAGCAGTGGTTCTCAACCGGTGGGGAATTCCCCCCCCCCCCCGGGGGAATTTTTAGGGTTTCCAGGAAGGGGGGGGGGGGGGGGGAAATGAAGATCATTTCAAGATCCCGTTAATACAAGAACCGATTACTTGATATAGTGTTTCCCGTCATTCTTTACAGTTATGCACGTCTCATCCTTCTGAAATTCATTTTATAAAGTAAGTAGACCCACAAATCACGCAAACAAATACATTCACAAACACAACATATCTCCTTGAAAATCCTTGGAAATCTCCTTAACTATATGTTGCGTTTGTGAATGTGTTTGTTTGCTGATGAAGGCTAATCGCCGCAACGTCCTGTATGCGTCGTAAATCTGTTATGTAAAGCTGCACTACTTCTAGAGTGAGCACGTTGCGTAACTAATCTTATGTATGCATCAACTGCTTCTCCTAGAGTGAGCACGTAGTGCAACTGATCTTATGTATGCATCAACTGCTTCTTCTAGAGTGAGCACGTTGCGTAACTAATCTTATTTATGCCTCAACAGCTTCTTCTAGAGTGAGCACGTTGCGTAACTAATCTTATTTATGCCTCAACAGCTTCTTCTAGAGTGAGCACGTTGCGTAACTAATCTTATTTATGCCTCAACAGCTTCTTCTAGAGTGAGCACGTTGCGTAACTAATCTTATTTATGCCTCAACTGCTTCTCCTAGAGTGAGCACGTTGCGCAACTCTTATTTATGCCTCAAATCTTCTTCTAGAGTGAGCACGTTGCGCAACTCTTATTTATGCCTCAAATCTTCTTCTAGAGTGAGCACGTTGCGCAACTGATCTTATTTATGACTTAACTGATGCTTCTAGAGCAGTGGTTCTCAACCTTTTTTTGGCCCGTGCCCCCTTTCACCATATTTTAAGAACGTCATTCCCCCCTCCCCTTTCATATTTCCTACCTAAAAATGTGGCCCGTGCCCCCCTTCACCATATTTTCAGAACGTCATTCCCCCCTTTCGTATTTCCTACCTAAAATTCCCGCTCCCGCACAGTATACGTAATAATGGACGCTAAATTTAATTGCACATACTAAAACAAGTCTAGACGTCCACATAAAACGTGATTTGTGGGTCTACTTAGTTTATAAAATGAATTTTAGAAGGGTGAGACGTACAGAACCGCTCAGTATGAAGGGAAAAACATTATCAAGTAATCGGTTCTTGTATTAGCGCGATTTTGAAATAATCTAAATCCCCCCTGTAAACCCTAAAATTTCCCCCCGGGGGGGGGGGGGGGGGGGGAATTCTAGAATGAGCACGTTGCGTAACTCTTATTTATGCCTCAACTATTTCTTCTAGAGTGAGCACGTAGTGCAACTGATCTTATGTATGCATCAACTGCTTCTCCTAGAGTGAGCACGTAGTGCAACTGATCTTATGTATGCATCAACTGCTTCTCCTAGAGTGAGCACGTAGTGCAACTGATCTTATGTATGCATCAACTGCTTCTCCTAGAGTGAGCACGTAGTGCAACTGACCTTATTTATGCCTCCTCTTCTTCTCCTAGAGAAGTGGTTCTCAACCTTTTTGGCCCTTGCCCCCCTTACCATATTTTCAGTACGTCATCCCTCCCCTTTCGTATTTCCACCCTAATTCCCCCCCCCCCATCCCTTACACAGTATACGTATTAATGGAAGCTAAATTTAATAGCACATACTAAAACAAGTCAAGACGTTTGTATAAAACGTGATTTGCGGGTCTACTTACGTTATGAAATGAATTTCAGGAGGGTGAGACGTACAGAAACATAAAGTATGAAAGGAAACACAAATCAAGTAGTGGATTTTTGCATTAATGCGATCTTGGGATAATCTTAATTCCACCCCCCCCCCCCCCCATGGAAACCCTAAAATTCCCCACCGGTTGAGAACCACTGTCCTAGAGTGAGCACGTTGCGCAACTGATCTTATTTATGCTTTAACGGCTTTTTCTACAGTGAACAAGTTGCGCAACTGATCTTATTTATGCTTTAACGGCTTTTTCTACAGTGAACAAGTTGCACAGCTGATCTTATTTATGCTTTAACGGCTTTTTCTACAGTGAACAAGTTGCACAGCTGATCTTATTTATGCTTTAACGGCTTTTTCTACAGTGAACAAGTTGCACAGCTGATCTTATTTATGCTTTAACGGCTACTTCTAGAGTGAGCACGTTTCCCAGGTGATCTTATTTATGCCTCGACTGCTTCTCTAGAGTGAGAACGTTGCGCAACTGATCTTATGTATGTCTCAACTGCTTTTCCTAGAGTGAAAATGTTGCGCAACTGATCTTATTTATGTCTCAACTGCTTCTTCTGGAGTGAGCACATTTCGCAACTGATCTCAGTTATGCCTCAATGGCTTCTTCTAGAGTGAGCAAGTTGCGGTACTGATCTTGTTTATGCCTCAACTGCTTCTTGTAGAGTTAGTACGTTACGCAACTGATTTTATTGATGCCTCAATAGCTTCTTCTAGAATGAGCACGTTGCGCTGCTGATCTTATTTATGCCTCAACGGTTTGTTCTAGAGTGAGCACATTGCGCAGCTGATCTTTTTTATGCCTCAGCGACTTCTTCTAGAGTGAGCACGTTTTGCAGCTGTTCTTATTTATGCCTCAATGGCTTGTTCTATGGTGAGCACGTTGCGCAGCTGATCTTATTTATGCCTCAAAGGTTTCTTCTAGAATGAGCACATTGTGCAACTGATCTTCTTTATGCCTCAACTGCTTCTCCTAGTGTGAACACGTTGTGCAACTGATCTTCTTTATGCCTCAACTGCTTCTCCTAGAAATCCTTGTTACATACCTATTAAATTGATGACTAGCAAAAAGAAGTAAATATTTCTGGTGCATCCGACCTGTGTTGACAGCTGGACGCATCTGGGGGAGGGAAGGATTCGCGCGCGATAATAGATAATAACTAATTATCTATCTCCTGGCTGTGCCACTGTATCATACATGATCCTCAGAGTTGCGTCCGTTCTTAATTATAAATATTGAGCTCTTCTGCGGGCCTAATCTGTGGAAAGTAACTGGGTACACCATGGTTGGTTTCCCATCCAGTTCTTGGATTTCGGTAGCATTCAGTGTAGAATATTCTGGAGAGTTCTTTTATTTTTTTCCGGTTTTATTTAATCTTTTGTCTCTCTATGTTTCTTCCACC
Source organism: Cepaea nemoralis (assembly GCA_014155875.1). Taxonomy (NCBI): domain Eukaryota; kingdom Metazoa; phylum Mollusca; class Gastropoda; order Stylommatophora; family Helicidae; genus Cepaea; species Cepaea nemoralis. The sequence goes on along the minus strand of JACEFZ010006215.1, from coordinate 104,740 downwards.
TATACCTAGGAAAAAGGAGATTTAATACCTGTCCTGGAAAGGTGGTGAAAATTAGCAGGAAAGTTGCTGTGGAATAGTATTTGGCCTCACTATCTCAGCTGCCTCACTCAGTTAAGTGGCTACTGCATTCAGTCAAGCTGCTACAACTACTTTCACAAAGTGCTGCATTCACAAAGTCAGGTCTGGATAATGACCACTACCTGAAATTTTAGCATCCATAATAAATCTAAAAGTATCAGCAATATGAACATCAGAACTGAAATGTTCTATATTTTTCTCAAGAATATCACAAAGAAAATACCTAAAAGAATTGTGATCCTAGAAAAATAAACAGTGGAAGGTAAAGAGTCTTGGTGCTCTCAAATAGTTATCCACAACATAATGGGTTGCTCTCCATTTCATCTTCCATTATATGGTGTTCAAGTTTTAGACTAGCAGATGTGCAGTTTCATCTTCCCCTATGCCTGTCCTCATGTGTACCGGTTAAGTCATACCTTGATTGATTTGGAATTGACAACTATATTTCCCATCCCATTCTGCAACTAGTTAATTCTCTTCTTCATCTTTTTCTATTCAAGAAAAAGGGTCTCATACATTAAGGGCTTTTAAAAATCAGTTCCCATTTCAATGAGTATTTGCTTATAAACAATATAAGCACATTATGGTATCATTCTTGTATAGCCTTCAAGTGTATTCTTCTTCATTAAATGCTTCAAGTGAGAAGTTTTCTTCTTTATTGACTGGATGTATTGACTAGATACAGTCTGTCCTCTGTAATGTTGAATTACGTTATGTATTAGCCGTTGTCCGTAAATACACCGCCGGCAGTCAAAAGACGTTAACCGCCGACCGAAATAATTATCTCCGCGGAGTGCATAAATTGATTGTCGCCTGTCTGCATTTTTAATTAGCTGTTATTGATCGGCCAGGTAATGTGTTTGTCAGACGAGGCTGGTAACGCCAACTGTTGTGTGCGTATAATCATTAGGCCTGTGTACGCGTGTTCCATCTGATTAGTTGTGTAAATCCGATGTAAGTAGATCTGATAGAATTTACTGATGTTAGAGTACAAATTATATGCATTGTTAGTGACATGTACGTTGATGTTCTCACTGCTATGTGTAAGTATGTTCGGGTAATTTACCAACTGTGTAGCAGATGTGTTAACTATCTGGTTTAGTGATTACATGCTCAGGGCTGTAAGGAATTTTGACATTCGTTACATTGTGATGTTAGAATCAATTGATAGTGATGTGTCATTTGCATAGCTAGAATAGGTTTGTACCTTATGCCTGATATCAGTGGTGGTTATTATTCCGGGAAACAAGGTGGTGTTATTTCATTGGTATGTGCAGGTAAGTACTTGCTGTGTGAAGATGCCAGTGCTATTCCTCCTAGGCAGAAATGTTTGGTATTTACTGGATAGCGGTTGATAGAAAGTATTTATGATGCCTAATGTCACTGCTTGTTTACATGCCCGTCCGCTAGAGTGACCATGCGTGTCAAATCGTGCGTATGTCTAGCCAACCGACTAGTTATTAGGTCTGTCCGACCGACCGTTGTGTTGCATGTCCGACCCAAAGCGATGGTGCTTAAAAGAAGGTGGAATTAACATACCCGACCGAGAGCGATGCGGCGCTCTGTAATCGAGATCGTTGCGTCTATGTAGATCCGAACTATGTACAGACCCTGGTCTGTCTCTATTATTCTCCTCTTCAAGAAACCTGACTCTGATAATGGAGTAACTTATTCACTGCAGTGAGGAAGTAGTAGTATCCTCTGTGCTAATTGGACAGGATTTGGGGGATTGGAGATTTAGGGGATGAGGGGCTGGAAGCCACTCTAAAAGGGATGACGTGGCCTAACTCGCCACGGAACATGATGCTTTGTGCCCACAGCAGCTGTGGGAAAGTGTTTCCGGTGGATAGCCACCATATATGTGCTAGACCGGCACAGACTTGACCAGTCATGAAGGAAGGTCAACTAATAAAGGTCTAACGTTGTTCTGGGATGGAGATCCCAGAACAGAAGCTGTTGCTGTGTTATGAGTTTGTTAGTTAAGTTTAACAATTCATAGTTTATAATTTGTTAATGCTACGTTAATGAATTGTGATGTATATAATTTATTAATGTTAAGTAGTCATCAATGAGTTATGTTTAATTAATTGATCAATGGGTGAAGTGATTGATTAATTGTTGAGTTAGGAGGAGGATATGTCCGGCTGGGCAGCTCCTAGATAATGTAACCACTACACTGAAAGAGGAGCAGGTGTATTTTCTGGTTGGTGGATGGTAAATAAACATGAGTGGACTAGCACCAGGCGAAGGATACGTTGACAGAGTCATACAGTCTGCTATTGTGCTATCGGGCTATCTGTTGCCCAGACGAGTTACTTGACTATACACTTGTGTTTTATTGCTTTCTCTTGCAGCCTCATGCCTATACATTGTAGTTAAGAGTGGATCTATGATGTTGATGATCATTTATATATATTGTATTATATATATTACTGAGAGGCATGTGTCAATATGGAGATGCAGTGTAGTCCTTGTTGTAGTTGAGTACTCACACCAACCCCTCCATGTTTCAGGATCAGTTATAGGTTAGATCCGATGGAGATTCATGAGTTAAACCATAAACTCGACGGGACTTGCTCATTCCAGTGCCAATCAAGATGAGGTTTGAGGCATTACTGGGAGCAGTCATCTGAATCTGCCTGCGTCAACCCTTGAGAGTCAATTGAGTTGAGATTAGCCCGGTAGGACTATGCTAAGACAACCGTAACGAGTCCGACGAAGTTAGTCAACCGATCCAGGTAGGGTCAAAGACTAAAGCGTCTATTGGTTCCAGCCAGTAAAGTACTGGTACAGTTCAAACTAAGTGAGGACCTTAATACTTTCAAGGCAATGATGTTCAGGTGTTGAGAAGAGTGTTTACCAGTCATGATAATGGCCAGTTTATTAAGTTTCCGGCCCGGCTGGGTCGTCATGGGACACATTGTCTAATTTCACGTGAACTACGGTGTGAATCTACAGTTGTGAACCTTATTGAAGCCATGAACTGGGGGTCATATGACTGACAGCAGGGATTTGATATTCTGGTGAACTGTGCAGGTAGTTGATACCTATCGAACTGAGTTGATGGACAGATTTGGTGAACTGTGAAGGTAGTTGATACCTACCGAACTGTGTAATAGATAGATGTGAGAATATGTTCAGTTCTAACATTCACTTGTTGAATCATGCAATGGGGACATTGTGGTTATTTGGAGTCAGCGCTCCGGTTATTGGTTGCAGATAAGTATTTCACACTAACTGGAAAGACTGAAGAGCAACCAGGCTCTTATATACTAGTGTATTGTGCTATAGTACTTTTCTTTAGTTGGGGACATCGAGGATTCTAGAGTCGACCCAGACATCATCAGCGGAACTTGTGATTTATTACCGTAATCGAAGGATGACCCTCAAATGTTGGTGAAGTGTCTGTCAGGCATTAGTCCTACGCCTTACCAGCCCGAGATCTTGTTCACAGTGGGAGGAAAAGACTTTGGAAGGCACTATGCCTTGGAGTTCCTTTACACTGGAGGTTCCTCGGGTGAATCGTTAACTACGACGGGACAGCCTCACGAACTGAAGTCACATGCTGTATGATGAAGACGGACCATCAGGAGATCTTCTCGTGCACATATTGTCTTCTATTTAGGCTTTCAGCAATCCTTCTCTGAGTTACAGTTGACGTATTTAGAAATTAAATTTTTGCTTTGTTAGCCATGGCTTTGTGTCTTAGTATGACTGTTGTCTTGTCCGAACCCCCTGTGGGTAGGAATCCATAAGTGGGGAGGGAAAGGTCAGCTGTCCCGGCTTGTGTGGGGCCTTGTAGATGTAAAGTCCTATTGGGGTGGTCGGAGCAAAGGCTGGGGATATTAACTATAGTAACATACCTGTCCAAGCCCCGGGGTCTTGTTACAGGATGTAATATTTATTATCATCATCACATTATCATGGTTTCCTTATATCATTGTAATTACAATCATTATCAGTATTATCATGCTCATTATCATTGTCATTTCAATCATTATCATCATCATCATGATTACATTAATATTATTACACTACAGTCATCATCATCATCATCATCATCATTATCATTGTATTACATTAATATCATTACACTAGACCACATGTGTTAACAGGAGTGACATGAAATACAAAGTGGGATTTTGCTCAAGGTACACAATCAGATGCTTGTAGTATGAGTAATGTATGATATTGGTTGTGTCGTGCTTAGCGCACAAAACCAGATGATTATAGCATGAATGATATTTTATACAAAGTGTTGTTATGTGCCGGAGTGTACTAAATTATTATTAATTTATGGGTTACACCAAACCAGTTCTCTGGTGATAGTCATGGCAATTCACATCAAGTTGCCGGCTATCCTGAGATTGACTGTTGGCCTATACTCCCTCTCTCTCAGCCTGTAACTTCACTCACTCACTCAAATTCATCATGCATCAGTCAACATATCCATCTGTGCATGTGGGGTCAATTCACTCATCTCAGACATCATTCAAATGTATGGATGATCATTTCACTCAGTCTACAGACAATTTCATATTTGTATGGGTGATCATATAGGAATCATTCATCACACATCCTTCATACTGGCATGTAATGTGGGTAATTATACTTATGTGTTTCCCAATGATAACTTAAAATGTTTACCATCATTGATATCACAATGAAATATCTCCTTTCACAATCACTCATCATACGCATCATATCTGTAGGAATGACAATTATGCCTACGTAGGTGCTTTACACAGAATACATTCACAGATTCAACAAGAATGACATTACAAGGAAATCTCATCCTTCAACTATAACTTATACTATTTCCTGGATATTTAGTCATGCATGCTGATGGGTTTTTATCAAATGATACATTCACATCTGTTTAACAATGATGAACCACACATGACACAAGCATGCTCTCATCAGATACAACCAATTTATGTGATATACTCAATCCATATTCAGGCATTATGAATCTTAACCATTCTAACATGCCGGTAGACTAAGTATTATTATTGTGTGGCACAAATATTACTTCCCCATGTTTACAACATTGAAATACATTTGAATCACCGATTGGGTGCTTTAACTCAACACACACAATTATGATCCCTGTAGAATCTATATGGTTCTCATGGGTTCATGAATTATTTTTAAAAAAAAACTATTTGTTTGTCCATGTGCTCATGTCAACAAGTAAATTCTACTGACTAATGTGCTCAATCTACTTGACTATATACATTACACTAATTTCTCTATCAGTGCTGGCACATTTAAATGAGTTTCCTCTGACCAGTGTGGGTACATGCACCATACGTACTTACCACTGTACTAAGAATTCTGAGTTTCCTTAAGTCTTAAGTTACTCTAATTCATTGTAGATTGAGTTTCATGCTTAAGAAATAAAATGTATAACATGTGTCTAATGTTTAATACATTAACTAAGTTGTTTAGCTGGGAGAAAATAAAACACTAGTTTTCTCCTAATGTACAGTTTATCTCATGACTATGATAACTGAGTATAATATTATTTAGTTTCTACTAGATTAATTTCTTAAGAACTCACCATTCTAAATCATTGTAGATTGAGTTGCTTAAGAAATAAATGTACAACTTGTTTACTTTGGGAGAAAATAAAACTCACTATGGTTATCCTTAATGAATAGTTTATCTATAAACTATAACAATTAAATGTATTATAATTAACTTCTTAAGGACTCACCACACGTGCTCAACAAGTCGACATACCAACTCTTCTTCTGGGAAAAAGACTCACACTAATCTAAGATTTAAAATAAATTAAAGTGAATATGGTGTTTACCTTATTTATCAGAATGACTTCCACATACTTCGGCGACTGGTTTCAGAGTCTGATTGCGATGTCTTTGTTGGCTGAGGCTTTCCTCCTCTTAGTAATCTAACTATGTTTTATTTTACTATTTGTTTGGGAGGGTGCACTCACTCCAGCATCTGCATCTGATCTTCCTGCCTCGTGTGTGTGTGGGTTGGTGAAAAACAGACAGTTTCATTGTCGGCATGCCGTATTTATTTGGTTTGTTGTGTTCCGGTGGTTACGTCACCATGGGTCAATAAAAAAGTAGGATGTATCGCAGCGAGGAACAAATTATCCTCTGCGGTGTCAACTTTTGAATCGTATTGGAAATATCTACTGCGATGTTACACTTGGGAAAAATTATATCACAAACAGATTAGAGAAACGTTTCTTTTTTAAAACTTTTATTGAGTGTTAAATTCGTTGCAAAGTGTATTGTTCGTGTTTTTACAGAGCGTTGCATGTGACGTGTAGGTGACATATGTACACAATTTCAAACATTTTATACATTGGAGCATTTCTTCATTGAAATTGTTGTAAGGGAACATTTTACACAAACAGCGAGATGATAGTACACCTTTGTTATTTCCCTTGTCACATCCCTCACCTCTCGGCCCCAGTCCCACCAATACCATCACTAACACGCAGTAATGATGAAACTGGCAGTATAAAATGTTTGAACCAATCGGCGAGGGCGGCAGCAGTATCAACAAACAAACAGTGTCAAGATGGTCGGAATGGGAGGTGTAACCGTATCCGGGTTTACAAGGGAGACGTGTGCATATTTTATTCATTGGACATATTTACACATGGTTGCTAAATGTTGTGTTCTGCTTCGTATCGTGCTTTTTAGCATGTCCCAATATTGTGTGATGTTCTCAGTCGGTATATTGTCTGTGTATGTGTGTATGAGCTGTGTCATATATTGCACATATCCTGTGTGTTTCAAAAGTGTGTAATTGAACTTCCAGTGTGGTGACCGCTTGTGTGGCTGCGTGTCTGTAGTGTTTGGACTAAAGTATTCTAGTATGCCTTTATGATCTGTGTAGTCTAGTGTTTGTCGTAGGTGTTGGGTTTTTATGATGTGGTGTGTTGCGGGTGAGTAAATTCTGTCTAATCTGGATGATCTGTTGTGTGCTTTGTTTGTGTATGTCGTCTCTCTACTGTCGGGGTGTGTTTGTCTGAATGCGTCTGTGAGATTGTGTGTATCGATGATGTTTAGTAGTGTGTCTAGTTGATGTATGCTGTCCTTGCCGGACCTTCTCAGCTGTGTTCTTACGTCGCCTCCTACCACATCTATTCCTTCAAGAACACAGTTGAAATCACCGGCAAGAACAATATTTTGTCCCCTGTATGTCTGTGTTAATAAATCGTCTAACTGTTCGTAAAATAGAGGTTGGTAATTGTAATTGGGCGGTGCGTGTATGTTTACAATGACAAATGAGTGTGTGTTGTTTTTTACCTGAACTGTACAAATCCTACCATGTGTGTCGCTGTGTGTTCTAAAAATATCCCACGTGTCCGAGATTTGTATGATGGCTGTTACTGATCCCGTGTTATTTTCCGCTAAACTGAAAGATGAATTTTTTAATCCTAGCCGTGTCACTAATTCTGCTGCCTCAAAGTCTGTTTTGATGTTAGTTGCAATAAAATTAAGTCTGGTTTGTGTTTGTGTATGAGTGTGACTACGTGTTGTAATTTCATTTTCATACCACGGATATTTAAGCTAATTAAACATAAACTGTCTGCCATTTTATAAATAATTTAAAAACTAAATAATGAGTAGATTAGAAGTTAGTACCTTTTGCTGTCTTGTCTTCAGTTTGGGATTTTATCTACCGCTGTGGTGTTTCTTTCGTTGTTGTCGTCCTCCTCGTGGTCTCTGTCGTCGGTGTCAGAATCTGTGTTGATGAAAAGCGGCCCTTCTGCATCGCTGTTTTAGCTCTGTTTGTCTTGTGTAATTGAAGATTTCTTGTTTGGATGAAAGGGGACTCCCTTCCTCCTCTTCTTTCACGTCTTTCACAGGTTAGAGAATTTTTTTTATTTTTCCACAAGCGTACCTGCCAAAAATAATAGTACTAGCACTGTCATCTGTCAACACTACGGGAGGCTAGAGAAAATGTAGATATGTACGTTGTGAAGAGAAATCAGAGTAAACCTAACTTCTGTTTAGACAGACGCGGCCTAACAGATAAAGAAATAAATAATTTACTAAACAATATATATTACATAACAATTTAGTGTCTGAAATTTCAAATAATAATCAAAAGTGTGTAAAGCTTTTATATTGGTAACATTCACTTGATACCGTCGGAAATATAAATACAATTGTTACAGGAATAAACATATACTTGTCTTCCAAAATAGCTATCGGTACAAGTATAGTGAAATCTATACTTATTCCCCTTGCTTGCTAAAGCAGAAAGAAATATGATTTCAACCTAGATGAAATTATTTCCCTTGTATTAAAAAAGAAATAAAACATAGTTGCATATCCTTTACAGGGCATCGCATCAACACCAATATTTTTTGCTGTTGTGATCACTTGGCAAGTTTACGTTCAGTAGTTTTCCATTGCTTTCTGAACGACCGGCATCCATGCTATTTCGTAAAAAACAACGCAAGGCAGTTTGCTGCCAAATTGCCTGCAGCTGTGTTTCGAAAGCGTGTATGTGAGAACTGCTCCCGTAACTCCTTCGCCTCGAAGCCAGAAAAATAAAAATATTCGTACTAATAAACCATTCTGTTCACGAAATCTCTTTAAGGTTGGTGTTTAGCTTGTCCTCTGATGTCCACATTTTTTTCTCTTTAAGCTTCCCTTGAAGCTCTGCTGTATTTGATTGTTTTTGTTTGCATGATTATAATTGATTATATTATTTATTATAACATCAGTATGCATATCCGCATCTCCACTTTCCATTTGCTTGTTCATTGTCCAGGTTCATGTGCCATCCATACAGTAGTGTTATATATATATATATATATATATATATATATATATATATATATATATATATATATATATATATATATATATATATATATATATATATATATATATATATATATATCTCATTGGCACCTTGCCGTCTTGACAGACGATAGTTTGTGCTTTAAAAAGGCATAATAACTTTTAACTGTGGCGGTAGCGAGTGTGACTGATAAGGCCAATTCGCGCTGTAAATGTCCGTTCACAGTGGGTGCATGTGAACACGTGGTCATTTCCACCATCATGCACCATCTTACGTCTCAAACGCTTGGTGTGTGACTTTTCTGCAATAATTTTCTCCTTTGACTTTATTCCATTTCTGATATTTGCCCTCCATGCAACACGTTCAGCGGCGACTTGCTCCCAGTGTGCATTATCAATGCCTGTATCAATCATGTCCCGCTTACACATATCTTTGTATCGTAGTAGAGGCCGACCCTGAGATCCCTTACCCATCTGTAATTCACCAAAAAAGATGTCCTTTGGTATTCTACCATCATCCATCCTCCTAAGATGTCCTATCCATCTAAGTCTACGAAAACTGAGCATGGAATAAACCGTCACACAACCTGATCTTTCCAATACTTCAGTATTTGTGATTTTGTCTTGCCACTTAATACCAAGAATTCTTCGCAGACATCGCATATGAAAGCTGTTTAAATAACAGTTGCCTCTCGCTTTGATTCCGAGACCAGTTAAGACCAGGGATGGAGTTATTGCCTCTCCATAGCACAAAGCCTGGGCTAAAATATAGAGATTATGTGTTGCCCATGTAGCATGATCCCTCTCTCGGCCTGCCTAGTTCACTCCAGAGGAAAGGTAACATCCCTACATCTGGAACAAGACAAGCTGCAGAAGCTGCCGGATCAGCAAAGCAATGCTCTAACTGTCCACCTGTCGGAGCTTCGACCCTAGACAAGCTGCCAACCAAGGCTTAGTACCTGGTCTGCCCTGCCATGACATTTTGTCTTTAGCTTGCATTTCCTCGCACCAGGGTAAGACTTGCACCCTCCCAAATGCGCTCTTCCGACCAAAGCCGTTGGCACAATGTTGGGTGTCGGGTTTGGTAAGCGCCGCCCAACTGTCAACGTCCTAGAGACCTAGGGAAATGAAACTCGGGTTCAGACAGGCAACAAACTCCATTTTGATACTATCTGATATAATTTATTCACAGTAAGCTGGCGAAGAATGGATTTCGCAGCCAGTTACACTAATTACAATATCACAGGAGTTCATAACAAAGTATTCATACACATAATCATCACAGCAAACTCTATCATCTATCTTATGATTAACAATCCTTAAATACACTTGGTTTCTATCTATCAAGTCCCCCTTAAGCTAAGCCCTGTTTCTCCTTCGGTGTCCAGTTGCCGTCTGCCCCCTAACGTGTCTCGGTCGGACACGGACTGTAACTCCCTTCGAGCTTCTCGTGGAACAGGTCCTGGCACGCGGTAGGCGGGTTCCACCTGTGTCCACGGAGCTGTAGGCAAACTGACCTATCCTTCTCGAAGGCTCTAGATTGTTCGAGCATTCGAGTGGGTCTATTTAGTTCCCTTATATTGGGGTTATATCCCTTCTATAAATCCCTTCTATCTTTATGTCCATACCGACTCCATGTGAGACTTTGACAGGGTTCCCCTCCCCGCTCTTATGGGTTACTATATGGTAATTAGTCTGTACTAATTCTGTCATAGGATCACATGAAGCTGGTGGTGGTAGTTTCGTGGATGGGAACGTGGTAATCTATATACTTGCACTAATAACTCATGTATTTCCCCGTACAACAATTCAGGGTGATTGCTGAAGAGCTCCTATCTCTTCCATATTCTTAAACATGCTTATCCGACTGAAGTTCCCTGACGCTTCCAGTTGTATTTGCAACCGCGCCCTTCTCAAGTATCCATATGATACCAGGATATTGAACTCTGTATTAGAGAGTTTCAACAAGACGAATTGTCTTGGCTTATTTAAGAACACCTGCAATTATTGTCCTAAATGTGTATTTTGATACACTTTTACTTCCGTATGTTTTATAGTGCCCAATATATATATATATATATATATATATATATATATATATATATATATATATATATATATATATATATATATATATATACTCTTGTTTTCTCCCAAGTAACTACTTATGTTCTTGTTTGCCTGTTAGTGTGTTTACTGCCTTGTTACTTGCTATAATAAAATGTATGTGATTTAATTGTTAGTGTTTAGTTTTATGAGTATGTTTTACCTAATGTATAAAGTGTGTGCTACGTGTGTGTATGTGGTGTGTAGTATACCTCTAAGTGTCACGATCTGGAATATCCTTTGTCATGAATTACGCCATTTGTGTAACGCATGAACAGGGTATTCAAACAGTGATTCTTAGAATGAACCTATTCTATTTAATACTAAACATGTATACACAATTTAGACAAGTGTTACATTTTACATCAAAAACGCAGACAAATTAAAATGAATACTTTTTGCGTACAATTTGTCCGCTCAGTATATCGCTCTCTCATTTAATTCATTTACTCTCCGATTCATACACCTTTCATCCAACATAATATTTTGTTAAAATATACAAATTGAGTTGAGGTAAATGTTGTCGCCCTTAGAAAAAAAAGAGACTGGCGATATGTTCTATTCAAAGCGCCAAGTACTATTTGTATTGGTGATAACAAATGGTTTATAAGTTAAATTGAAACAGTTTTTTGGAAGAAAATTTTAAACATGAATGAAAATGTTTATGACATATTATGATAGAAAATGAAAAATTGACATGTTCACATATTTTATGTATATAGTAATGCAAAAATGTAATACATATTTAACTAATAACATTAAATTAATTAAATCCATCGACGATCCGTGTGTTGTCGTTCTTTGTCCGTGTATTTTCAAATAATGTTACAGTTTATAGGAAACGTATTGGTGTCACAATCCTGTGTTGTTGTCTCTCATATGTCGTAATAGTCATACTATATCGTTGCGGTTATGTGCGATGTTCTGTTCCGTTAGTTGGCGAAGTCCATTGAATGCATTGAATTCCTTGGTTGATGAAATAAATTCACAAATTTTAATATTCACAGTTCGGATTGTTTCTGATGCACTGCTAATTACCAATGTGGCGTAATACAACTTAGTGGTTCTCAAAGTTTCATGTTTGTGATAGCTATAAACAGCGTATTGAATAAGCTGTCAACACTTCTACAGTTCTACAGTAAGTGTAGAGGTACACTGAATTTTATGCAACTGAATAAAATATCACAGCTTATCATATGGCCACTAATTAACGTAAATAGTGTCAATCTGCTGGTGCATTGGGTAATCTTGATAAAATGTCGGCAATTACATTATATGTGCCTTTAATATGATGGATTTCAAAATCGAAATCCTGTAACAGAAGACACCATCTTGCTAATCTATGGTTCTTTGGATTGCCTTATTTAATGACCAGCAGTGGCGCATTATCTGTTAAGACAACGAAGTGGGTGCCTAAGAGGAACTTAGATAAACGAAGAACACAGAAAACCAAACTTAAGGCTTCCAACTCAGCTGTGGAATACCTGGTTTCCGCCGCTTTCATTTTACGGCTGACATACAGCCTTCATATTCTTGCATCAGACATCCTCCGATCTCGATAGCACTTGAATCTGTGGTTAATATAAATGGTAAATATATATTTGGTAATCTCAGTATGGGTGGATTGGAAAAAATGGATTTCAATTTGCAAATTGCATCCTCTAAACTGATACTCTTTCATAGTTTATCTGGTTGACTTTTGGTCAACAAATTTGAAAAAACTGATGTGATCTCTGCCCAGTTTGGTATAAATTTGCCATAATAGTTTACGAGCCCTAAAAGACTCCTGACTTGTTTTTTTTTTTTTGTTTTTTTTTTGTAGTTGGTACTTGCAGGTTCAGGATTTTTGATACAATTCTATCATCTGTGAATAGTTTACCTTCTGAAATTATATGACCTAAGAAGTCTATCTGTCTATAGCCTATTTCAACCTTGGAAGGTTTGACAGTGAGTCCAAAAAGAAGAATTTGATTGAAGACTTGTCGGAGTGTTGCTAAATGAGAAGTCATGTCTGTAGAATGGATACAAATATCATCTATATAAAACTGTACATCCTTGATGCCGTGTAATAGAAGTCTGGTTAATCTAACAAATGTGGCAGGTGCGTTTTTCAAGCCAAATGGAAGATATCTCCATTCATATAAGCCCAACGGTGTTGAAAATGCGGTTATATGCCTTGAAGAGGGAGATAATGGTATTTGCCAGTAACCTTTCGTTAAATCAAGTTTAGAAAAAAATAGATGATTTAGACATATTTAAAATAAGGTCTTCACAACTGTACATTGGTTCAGCATCTGTCTAATGCTAAATGTCGTTGTTACTATGTTGACTTTTATGTAGTCTATGCATAAACGAATGGTTTAGTCCTTTATTTCACGAGGACGATTGGAGAAGAGTACTCGGACATAGATTTTTGGATTATCTTGTTTCGTTCTAGGTCTAATATTTCCTTATCCAGATTTGACCTATAATGTAATGGAATTGAATATGGTCTACACTTGATAGGTGTTAAATCTGTCAAGATGATAGAATGCGTTATTTTGTCAGTCTGTCCAGGTCTGTTTGAGAAGGTAGTTTTATAGTCGTTAAGAAGAGACAGAATGTCTTGTCGTTTCGGTTGTGTCAAAGTGTCGGAGATTTTTATGTCTTGTACTGTACCGTTGTCGTTTATGATGGGTACAGGAATTTCAATGTTGTCTATGTCAGTCTGATTTATTACTGATGCTACTGTTTGTGAATTGTCCTCAATGTCATTGTCGTCGTCGCCCAGAATAATTGTTGCTAATGTGTCGGTGACTTTGTCGTCTTCGTCATTAAGAAAAATTATCGCTAATGTGAAATTGTCTTTATCGTTTTCGTTGTCAAGAGAATGTCTCGTTACTGTAGATTCGTCTAGATTTTCGTTTGTAGTAGTGTCGTTCAGAAGTCTGGTGGGAGCTGTCATTTCGTTTTGGTTGTCGTTCTTGTCAGTCTTGCTATTGTCCCCTGTTCTCTCTGTCTGGTTGTCTATGTCACTGTCATTTCTGGAATAATAAGGTTTTAACATGTTTACATGGACAATTTTCCATTTGCCATTTAAAGAAATTTCGTAATCAACTTCCGAAATTCTTCTGGTAACTGTAAATGGTCCTTGCCAAGAGGTTGAAAGTAAATCTCTCTTGTCAGGTAATAATAACAACACCTCTTGGTTGGGTCGTAATACAATCGTTCTTGCACCCTTATTGGCGTATTGCCTGTATATAAAACCTTTCTCCTGTAAAGATGTTCTGGCTATTATACAGGATCTAATGATTTTGTCTCTGGTGTTAGTGACTAAATCATAGGTGGAAAGTGGTAGTTGGGTGTTTACGGGTTGTGATATCATATCTCTGTAAATAGAGAGAGGTCCTCTTGGATTTGCTCCATATATTATATCAAAAGGAGAGAACCCAGTGCTCGAATGCGGCACTTCTCTATAAGCGAATAGCACAGTTGGGAGAAGTGTATCCCAATCGGCTGGATTTTCAGCTGTCACTTTGGCTAACATATGTTTTAGGTCCCCGTTTAATTTTTCCCAAATTCCGTTCGCGGATGGTCTGTATGGGCTTGTAAAACATTAATTTATGCCGAGTAACTTAGTTACCGATTGAGTGGCATTAGAGATGAATTGCGTTCCTCTATCTGATATTATCTTCTCCGGAAAGTCAAAACGGGAGAATATTTGTAAAAATACATCCGTCACATCTTTAGAGGAGATTGATTTTAACGGAATCATTTCTGCCCATCTTGAACACAGATCAACGAGTGTAAAAATGTAACGATTTCCTCTGTTTGAAATGTGGTTTAATAGTCCCACTAAATTAACCGCAACTATTTTAAATGGTCTTGAGGCTGTTGTGGTTGATTGAACTTCTGCAGTAGGGTTTTTTCCCTTTTTGATTAGTGTCTGACAGATGTCACAAGACTTACAATAGTTTTTTATATGCTGGCAAAATTTAGGCCAATAAAGCTGGCTCAGGACTCTGGCCCTGGTTTTCTCATAACCCATGTGACCACGGAAAGGTGAGTGTAGCGTAGCGTCAGCTACGATGATAAGGAACCTATCAAAGTGCTGTGGATAGACTTTCTAAGAATAGAAAAATAAGTCACTGGAGAAGACAAGACTGAATAGCTCGTAATTCTAGACAGAGTAAAGGTCCCAGAACCAGTCTAATCTTCTGACAGTGTTCAGACAGACAGGAATGGCGTACAACTATACTGGTTTGATACAGACAGTCTGCCAAGGTTGTCTAGCTACGTGCCTGAAATAAAAAGCTCGAGCCCCCAAAACTCTAATCCCTCTCAATGACACGGAGAAAGACAGAGTAAAATATATAACAGAGACAAACTTTCATATCTTCTCACTCTACTATGACTAAGGTTAATTAGGTAACAACTAGTGGTTGTAAAATTTAAGAAACTACCAATGTTGCATTTTAATCATAGAATATGGCCTGACAAAGGTTGGTATTATTTGCATGTAGATGGTGGTGGTGGTGGTGGTGGTGGTGGTGGTGGTGGTGGTGGTGGTCAACGGTAAGTTTGGCCACTTATCTTCTGGTTCTCCGGCTTACACAGTGCGTGTAAACTCTAGTTAGTAGGCATAAGTGAGATGGTAGTAAGTGATGCTTCTCAAAAGAGTCACACAGGTTGGCGCATCTAAAGCTTGGCGCTGAAGGTGTCAAATCTGTGAAATATATACAGCGAGAGCAGTTAACTCTTCTGTCGAGATATCGGTAAGCATCGGCCATGGATTGTTCCTGATGGCCGATTACATCTCATAAAATTTTCAGAAACAAAATAGCATGAGCTATCTGTCCCTGCTCCCTATAAGTCCCTATCCTAGGATAATTAGAAAATCGCTGACTTAAGGAAAACAGCTAAATAAAATCATTCTATGTTTCCTTACAAGTGAATATAATAATTATTCAGTAATAATTAAACATATCATCATATAATGCATATCATAATTATATTATTAAAATACAATAATTATAAAGTAATCTAGAGGTAGATACATATAGAATCTATTAAACAGATTACATTTTATAGATATTTATGTTCAAATTCTGAAGCTATATTTCTAGCCTATAATTAATAATGATTCTATATAACGTATATTTTAAAATACACACAATTTATTAAATTATCATAACAGAATAAGATAGGCTGAAAGTTAATGGAGTGGCAGACAAGAACAGGACTGCGAATTGGTGAGAAATCACCGATAAGAATTAACGAACATGCCTAGGATCTACCACGCTAGTATTTGACATTCGTACGTGTTTAGTAACATTTCTTATTTTCACGGCATCGAAATATTCATTATTATCTCTAAGTATTCGCAATCCTATCACATCCTTGAAATATCACCACTATAAACGGCCTCATGTTATTTCCTAAACTAACTGCTCGATTAGTATGGCCTAGTCTACTGCTATACGGACTAATCGAAAATTGGGTTCTATCCGACTTTATCAAGTTTACAACTATCTCACATCGTGTACACCTCTCTAAACCTCATGTAAAGGTAATTTTCTACACAGTTATGTTTTACCCTTTTCCCTGTGTGCTTAGTAAACTACCTGTACTAAGTATAATATACGCGATCGAGTTTAGTCGGTAAAATAATTATTATGGTTAATATTTAGGTAAAATAACCTATTATCGGCGGTTTCCAACTTTAACTACACACGGAAATCTCGGGCGCACACGGCAATATATTATATTGATACACATAACTATTCCTTACCCTTCTAATCTACTGACCGAACTTGTCAGGTACAAAAACTTTGCTCTAGGTATCTCTCTAATATATTGTAAATATATTTATGGCCGTAATACGTGCCAAAGATAAAACTCTTAACACTTTATAAGTATTTTATAGAGCCTAGCGACTAGCAGATGTTTTTGCACCGACGTCTAGATTGCGAAAGAACGATTTTAGTATTTTTCTCCTGACCGGAAGTGGTCGTACCAGGGAGTTCGTTTCCTTTCCTTTATCCGACCAAATTGTGCAATAGTCGTAGCCAAATTTGTAGATTTGGCTTTGTAAATTCAGCCTCTCCCCCAATCCTACTATAACGTATTATTTCATATTAAACTAATACCGCCAATTAGCAGTAGATTTATGCTATAGCCATGGACTATCTATACATAGATATATAGGAATAAAAACGCAATTAAATTCTTCTATAATTACATAAGGGGTTTACAAGGATTCTTCCCCAATTTAAGCAAAAGATGATGGGGAAGCTGGAGACTTCGTCACAGTGAGTCGTGGGCTATATGAAGCACTTTATCACGGTGTAACTGAGGTAAAACCACTTGTTGTATCGTGGCTTGATCTCTGGTATATAACCTCGTTAAAATATTGTTATTTAGTTTGAAAGTCCAAGCAGCGGTTTTCGTCAATTTTGGTTTTAATCCTACTAGTCTGAAATAATGTGAAAGGGTTGGATCTGTTTTCTGTTCTTAGATAAACTCAGTGGTGGTAATATTGGGTGAAATAATTTGTAGCGACTCGTGAAGTTGTTCGTCATGGGTTTTGTGAGTCATTTGTCTTGTCACTACATTGGCGTGTTCTGTCTGTTGTTGCACATTTACAGGTTCATAATTTTGCTCGTCGCTTGTATCCTCAGTTCGAGGTTTTATGCTGATGGTGTCATTGAAAGATTCAACCGCCCCTGTGTTGTGCACCTCTGTGAATTCGTTTGGAATTCCGTCATCGGTGGTCTCCCTTATGCTTTTGGCAGTTTGAGACATACAAATGTGTTCTTTCGTTCTTGAATCACTGCTTGATGTTTGGATGCAGTTTTTTTAGTTCCCATTCTTTGATATCTTCATCAGAACAGGATCTTATGTTAGGAAGATTTCCAAGAATAATATCTGCGCAAGGATCTTCTAACACCGCGCATAGCACTTGTCCTGACACAAAAGGTGTTTGAATTTCGGCCAGTGCTAGGGGGTATTTTTCGATGGTACCTGCGAATGTGCGACATGTCACATAGTTGTGTGTGTAGTCTTTGTCATTAATTAAAGTCCTTTTAATTCCAACCAGAGTCGCTCCACTATCACGCATGATTGTACATGGTTTGTTATTCACAAAACCTTTTAGAAATTTTAACTTGCCTTTTGACGCTAAGGCTGCGTTGGCCATTTCGTTGGATATAGGGATTGTATGGCCACATTCCAGGGTGGTATCCAACTGGAACTTTTTACATGTGTTACATGTGTTATTATTGATGGTATTAATGATTTCTACAGCATTCCCTGATTCATTCTCGCTTTCATTCTGGATGTCACATTCATTCAGCTCTTCGATTTCTTCATCCGTAGATGTATCTATTAATGCTGCATTGGCCTGCTTCATCATCTTGTGGCCATCACACGTCCGCTAAAATGCCCGTACACTGAACAAAAGTAACATTTGACCGCTCTCTTATACGCGTTTCTTTTGTTTCTTTGTTTTTCCACCATCATTTGAAGGTGATGTGGGTAGGTTGGTGATTTATCACATATTGCGTACTGTTCATGAGTCAAATGACAATATTGACACAGGACTGGTTTGGTGAATTTAGAGCGTTGTTTGAACCTATTATCACTTGGTTTTGAACATTTGATGTTTGTGACAGCTGCTGTTTCATTCTGACTAATGTTTAACTGAAAAATGTCGCGATTCGCTGTGAAATAAGCACTCCCTTTATTTTCGACTTCTTGAATAGTCTTACAATCACTTTGTCTCAGAAATTTAGAGAAAGGAGTGGGTATTGTGTTCATAATCTTGTCAATTATTATTAGCTCTTTTAGTTTATCATAACTGTTGTTTGTCTTCGCCGAGGTGATCCATTTAGTGCAAATATCTTGGACTGTAGACACGTAGTCTATGAACGTTTCGTTGGGTGATGGTGATAATTTTGAAAACTGCAATTGATAACCTGCTGTGTCTAATGAGAAATGTTGTAATATTCTTTGTTTTAAATATTCGTAATCTTTCCTCATGTCTTGTGGAATTGTTTCGATCACTTTTAAGGGCTCTAATGCTAAAATTCTCATAAGGATAAATGCCCAATCGACTTTTAAAATGCTATGATATGACATTAAACACTCGAAGTTCTCTAAATATGCACTTATTGAATCTCCGGAACAGAATGGTTTGACTAAGCCTTTATATTTGTTGTATTTTTGTTCCTCTTCTTTACTCCTTAATTTATTTACCGAAATTTCCAAGTTGGAGTCAATTTCCATTTGTTTCACTTTTAATTGTGTTTGCGTTTCGATCTCCTTTTGTTTCAAACTTAATTCTAATTCTAACTTTTTTGTTTCTGCGTTTAATTGAGCTTGTTTGCTAGCAGCTTCGATTTCTAGTTTTTTTATTCTCCGCTTGTTTGTTAGCAGCTTCGAGCTCCATTTGCATCTTTTTTCGTCAGCCTCTCTTTGCATCTTTTTCTCTTCAGCCTCTCTTTGCATCTTTTTATCTTCAGCTTCTATTTGCATCTTTTTATCTTCAGCTTCCATCTGCAGTCGTTTTTGTTCTCTTTCTGCTGCTCTATCTTCTCTCGCTATGTTTTCTGAATGCGTCTTTTGTGCCCATTCTGACAGTTTATCAGCAGTATAACCTAATTTAACTCCTAATTCAATGCACTGTTCCAGTGTTGACATTGTGTAAATTTAGCTTATTTTAAATTTTTAGAACTTAAATCCCTTTGGAAATAATTTGGGTGTGCAAAAATTGGTTATGTCCCTTAATGTTTACATACACACTTTCTATAGAATAAATTCAAATGGTCATGAAATTTGCATGTATATATCATCAATAGAAATACATAGAAAAAATGTTACATCACTGAAAACATATGAGTATCGTTTAGGGATCCAATAAGCATGAAATGGGACTTATCTTATTTACTGGGTTCTTTGCTGTATTGTTATTGTTTGGTTCTCCGGTTCTTTGCAACTGCTGGAGAACAATTTACATGCACACAATTTTTCGCGGAACAATCTGTCGTTGGTATGAAAAAGATTAGTATTTTGTCACAGTTATTGTCCAGTCATGTCAATGTTAAATTTTATAATCATGGTTTTTAAATAAATTCTGGAGGGACTACGATAGTTTATGAACAGATGAGAAGATAGTCGCTGTAAAGTTAAGACTTTGTCGTGTATGAATGTTAATATATTTTACTTGGCAAAACCAAGAGCTGTCGGGAAAGTGAAGTAATCGTGTTGAGCTTGCAAAAACCGGCTTCGAGCCCCCAAATAGCCTGTCAACGTCCTAGAGACCTAGGGAAATGAAACTCGGGTTCAGACAGGCAACAAACGCTATTTTGATACTATCTGATATAATTTATTCACAGTAAGCTGGCGAAGAATGGATTTCGCAGCCAGTTACACTAATTACAATATCACAGGAGTTTATAACAAAGCAATCATACACATAATCATCACAGCAAACTCTATCATCTATCTTATGATTAACAATCCTTAAATACACTTGGTTTCTATCTATCTAGTCCCCCTTAAGCTAAGCCCTGTTTCTCCTTCGGTGTCCAGTCGCCGTCTGCCCCCTAACGTGTCTCGGTCGGACACGGGCTGTAACTCTCTTCGAGCATCTTGGAACAGGTCCTGGCACGAGGTAGGCGGGTTTCACCTGTGTCCACGGAGCTGTAGGCAAACTGACCTATCCTTCTCGAAGGCTCTAGATTGTTCGAGCATTCGAGTGGGTCTATTTAGTTCCCTTATATTGGGGTTATATCCCTTCTATAAATCCCTTCTATCTTTATGTCCATACCGACTCCATGTGAGACTTTGACACCAACGTTCGGTGCTAACAGAAAGCAGGTAGTACCGTCTACTGTTATACGGTAGCTCAGTCATATCTGACTAAGACCTGACACATCATGATTACATTAATATCATTACACTACAGTCATCATCATCATCACTGTATTACATTAATATCATTATACTAGACCATATGTGTTAACAGGAGTGACATGAAATACAAACTGGGATTTTGCTCAAGGTACAAAATCAGATGCTTGTAGTATGAGTAATGTATGATATTGGTTGTGTCGTGCTTAGCGCACAAAACCAGATGATTATATCATGAATGATATTTTATACAAAGTGTTGTTATGCGCCGGAGTGTACTAAATTATTATTTAGTTTATGGGATATGCCGAACCAGTTCTCTGGTGATAGTCATGGCATTTCACATCAAGTTGCCGGCTACCCTGAGATTGACTATTGGCCTATACTCTCTCTCTCTCTCTCTCTCTCTATCTCTCTCTCTCTCTCTCTCTCTCTCTCTGTCTCTCTCTCAGCCTGTAACTTCACTCACTCAAATTCCTCATGCATCAGTCAACATATCCATCTGTGCATGTGGGGTCTATTCACCCATCTCAGACATCATTCAAATGTATGGATGATCATTTCACTCAGTCTATAGACACATTCATATTGGTATGGGTGATCATATAGGAATCATTCATCACACATCCTTCATACTGGCATGTAAGGTTGGTAATTGTACTTATGTGATTTCCCAAAGATAACTTAAAATGTTTACCATCATTGATATCACAATGAAATATCTCCTTTCACAATCACTCATCATATCTGTAGGAATGACAATTATGCCTATGTAGGTGCTTTACACAGAATACATTCACAGATTCAACAAGAATGAAATTACAAGGAAATCTCATCCTTCAACCTAACTTATACTATTTCCTGGATATTTAGTCATGCATGCTGATGGGTTTTATCAAATGATACATTCACACCTGTTTAACAATGATGAACCACACATGACACAAGCATGCTCTCATCAGATACAACCAATGTATGTGATATACTCAATCCATATTCAGGCATTATGAATCTTAACCATTCTAACATGCCGGTAGACTAAGTATTATTATTGTGTGGCACAAATATTACTTCCCCATGTTTACAACATTGAAATAAATTTGACTAACCGATTGGGTGCTTTAACTCAACACACACAATTATGATCCCTGTAGAATCTATATGGTTCTCATGGGTTCATGAATTATAAGAAAACTATTTGTTTGTCCATGTGCTCATGTCAAAAAGTAAATTCTACTGACTAATGTGCTCAATCTACTTGACTATACACATTACACTAATTTCTCTATCAGTGCTGGCACATTTAAATGAGTTTCCTCTGACCAGTGTGGGTACATGCACCATATGTACTTACCACTGTACTAAGAATTCTGAGTTTCCTTAAGTCTTAAGTTACTCTAATTCATTATAGATTGAGTTTCCTGCTTAAGAAATAAAATGTATAACATATGTCTAATGTTTCCGGCATGGCACATGATTGATTGATTGAATGATTAATACATTAACTAAGTTGTTTACCTGGGAGAAAATAAAACACTAGTTGTCTCCTAATGTACAGTTTATCTTATGACTATGATAACTGAGTATAATATTATTTAGTTTCTACTAGATTAATTTCTTAAGAACTCACCATTCTAAATCATTGTAGATTGAGTTGCTTAAGAAATAAATGTACAACTTGTTTACTTTGGGAGAAAATAAAACTCACTATGGTTATCCTTAATGAATAGTTTATCTATAAACTATAACAATTAAATGTATTATAATTAACTTCTTAAGGACTCACCACACGTGCTCAACAAGTCGACATACCAACTCTTCTTCTGGGAAAAAGACTCACACTAATCTAAGATTTAAAATAAATTAAAGTGAATATGGTGTTTACCTTATTTATCAGAATGACTTCCACATACTTCGGCGACTGGTTTCAGAGTCTGATTGCGATGTCTTTGTTGGCTGAGGCTTTCCTCCTCTTAGTAATCTAACTATGTTTTATTTTACTATTTGTTTGGGAGGGTGCACTCACTCCAGCATCTGCATCTGATCTTCCTGCCTCGTGTGTGTGTGGGTTGGTGAAAAACAGACAGTTTCATTGTCGGCATGCCGTATTTATTTGGTTAGTTGTGTTTCGGTGGTGACGTCACCATGGGTCAATAAAAACAAGTAGGATCTATCGCAGCGAGGAACAAATTATCCTCTGCGGTGTCAACTTTTGAATCGTATTGGAAATATCTACCGCGATGTTACACTTGGGAAAAATTATATCACAAACAGGTTAGAGAAATTTTTTTCTTTTTTAAAACTTTTATTGCGTGTTAAAGTCGTTGCAAAGCGTATTGTTCGTATTTTTACAGAGCGTTACATGTGGATGTGTAGGTGACATATGTGCAAAATTTCAAACATTTTATACATTGGAGCATTTCTTCATTGAAATTGTTGTAAGGGAACATTTTAAACAAACATCGAGATGATAGTACACCTTTGTTATTTCCCCTGTCACATCCCTCACCTCTCGGCCCCAGTCCCACCAATACCATCACTAACACTCAGTAATGATAAACATGGCAGTATAACTTGTTAGAGCCAACCGTTGAGGGCGGCAGCAGAATCAACAAACACAGTATACGGGTTTTCAAAGCAGAAAGGCAGTGGTTACATTTATAATGTTTGTGTTGTTACATGCGTTCTGTGTATTTAGTATTTGTGTAGGTGTATTTATGGAGCGTTGCATGTGGGCGTATATGTGACGTGTGTATATTTTATTCATTGGACATATTTACACATGGTTGCTAAATGTGTTCTGCTTCGTATCGTGCTTTTTAGCATGTCCCAATATTGTGTGATGTTCTCAGTCGGTATATTTTCTGTGTATGTGTGTATGAGCTGTGTCATATTATGCACATATCCTATGTGTTTCAAAAGTGTGTAATTGAACTTCCAGTGTGGTAACCGCTTGTGTGGCTGCGTGTCTGTGCTGTTTGGACTAAAGTGTACTAGTATGCCTTTATGGTCTGTGTAGTCTAGTGTTTGTCGTAGGTGTTGGGTTTTTATGATGTGGTGTGTTGCGGGTGAGTAAATTCTGTCTAATCTGGATGATCTGTTGTGTGCTTTGTTTGTGTATGTCGTCTCTCTACTGTCGGGGTGTGTTTGTCTGAATGCGTCTGTGAGATTGTGTGTATCGATGATGTTTAGTAGTGTGTCTAGTTGATGTATGCTGTCCTTGCCGGACCTTCTCAGTTGTGTTCTTACTTCGCCTCCTACCACATCCATTCCTTCAAGAACACAGTTGAAATCACTGGCAAGAACAATATTTTGTCCCCTGTATGTCTGTGTTAATAAATCGTCTAACTGTTCGTAAAATAGAGGTTGGTAATTGTAATTGGTCGGTGCGTGTATGTTTACAATGACAAATGAGTGTGTGTTGTTTTTTTTACCTGAACTGTACAAATCCTACCATGTGTGTCGCTGTGTGTTCTAAAAATATCCCACGTGACCGAGATTTGTATGATGGCTATCCCTGATCCCGTGTTATTTTCCGCTAAACTGAAAGATGCATTTTTTAATCCTAGCCGTGTCACTAATTTTGCTGCTTCAAAGTCTGTTTTGATGTTAGTTTCTTGCAATAAAATAAAGTCTGGTTTGTGTTTGTGTATGAGTGTGACTATGTGTTGTAATTTCATTTTCATACCACGGATATTTAAGCTAATTAAACATAAACTGTCTGCCATTTTATAAATAATTTAAAAACTAAATAATGAGTAGGTTAGAAGTTAGTACCTTTTGCTGTCTTGTCTTCAGTTTGGGAATTTATCTCCCTCTATGATGTTTCTTTCGGTGTTATCGTCTGTCAGAGTCCGACAGGGGACAGCGATGCAGGGACATCGTTACGACCGCCAGGCGACTTAGCTCCCAGTAAGGGATGCAACAACTTCGTTGCGCCGCCAGGCAAATAGGAGTTATCGGCCTGCGAGATCGCTGGCTGACCAGTGGTCAGGCCGCCAACGCAAGATGCATGCCTGCCACGTGACGCCACGTCAGGCAGGAGGCAAGTTGCGAACCAGGTCGAGACAGCTCTGGGACACGGAACATGACGGACGTGTGAGAAAGGCGTTGTATGGTTTCTGTATTGAAAGGCGAGTGTCTGGACATCTTGCGAGTCAGACTTGTGACTGTATTGTGGATGTAAGTTGTAAAGTATCCATTATATGTATTTGTGATCATCGTTCTGTATTTGATATGTTAATAAATCCACCGAACGATGTGTCGTTGAGTCTTACGTCAAATCACGTTGTATTTGTACTGTCTCACACTTGTTAGGAAAGCGAGCCAAGTTTAAGACCCTGACATGTGTGAACGTGGAGGGCTCGTCCAGCTTTAATTTAGTTATATTTGAACGTGAATAGCTTGTCCTTGTTGAACGTTTAATTTAATTAGATTTAAACTTGAATGTGATCATGGAAGGCTCATTTTGATTGTTACCGTTACATTATTTAAACATGTGTAAGACCATTTGTAAACGTACAATGCATACATTCTGTTTGATCCTGTAAGCGTGTAAAACATTTGTGATTTGTGAAACTTGTCACCGTTTTGACCTTGTCGACATTGTGATCTTGTCGCCATTTTGACCTTGTCGCCATCTTGTAAACTTGATGTCTATGTCCTTACTGAATGTCATCTTGATGTAAGTGATGTGTCATCAATGTTGTAGAGTGTTAAGATACTTGTAGATAGTCTTTGTGAATTGAGTTTGTGGAACGCGAAAAGTGTTTGGAAAGAAAGTAACGTGTATTGTAAAAATTGTTGACGGACAAACTTACGACATACAATTATACTCAACGCCATACAAACCTAATCAACACTTAGTGACAAGCAGGCACACACCAACAAATAGACGCTAATTTATCTTCTTCCAAAATAAAAGCAGGTTTTTCCGTACCATCCGAAACCTTGCCGTAGAGGTCATTTGTAGTCTGAGGTAGCGACCCTACAGTTCCTAGCCCGATTTTCAACCGTTCTTCACCGCATCCAGGGCACTTGAGTATACTTTTTTCTTTTCGTATACTTTAAAAATGCATTTTTAGGCACATATCGTCCATATAAACAGATTGTAACTTGTTGATTACTAACCACTTATAACATATTGTGTGTGGCTGGTATTTCATTGACATTTTTCCATCATGTCTTCATTATTTGATTTCATTGATATGGGGATAAAATTACAGTTACATGGTGATGAATTAACACAATGGAGTGAGAAGAAATACTCTGAATACTGTGAACGCGAAGAAAGAGCAGCTGAAAGAGCTCTTAAGCAGGCAGAAGCAGAAAGAACTGCCAAGCAAGTAGAGGCAGACACAGCCTTAAAGCAAGCCGAATTAGAACTGACTGCAAAGACAAAGCAAGCTGAAATAGATAGTGAGTTGAAAAAGGCAGAAATAGCAGCTCAGAGTAAGAGAGAAGAACTGGAGTTACAGTTGAAGATGAAAAAACTTGACACTGAGACTGCGATTAACAAAGAGTTTAAGAAATCTGAAAGACTGGAGAAAGAAAACCAGTATAAGAAATATCAAGGTATTGTACGTAATTATACCTCGGGTGACTGCATTGCAGCCTTTACCCAAAATTTTGAAACTTTAATGGAACATTATCAAGTTCCACTGTCTGAATGGAATATTGTGTACATGAGGAGTTTGTCAGGGGAACCTCTTAAAGTTATTGAAACCATCCCCAAAGACCTCAGAAAAGATTACCATTATCTGAAATCTAAGATTATGGCACATTTTATGTTAGATGAGGCAGGTTACAGAGAACAGTTCAGTAAATTGAGCCCAAAACCGACTCAAACGTTCTCTGACTACCTCTGCTTAGTCCGAGATATTTTCACCAAATGGACGTCAGCAGCCAAAATTGAAAAAAGTTATCAGAGATTGGAAGATCTAATTATTAGAGACAAAATTGTGTCATCTATTCCGTCAGCCTTTGCTAAATTTTTGTTAGAGAATGAATGCTCTAGTGTGGATGAAATTGAAAGACGGGGTTCGGCTTACTACACAGCCAACAAAGATTGCTTTGCTACTGAAGATACTAACATTAACTTTGTAGCAGCGGCTAATTATGACAAACAACCCTACAGTAGGCAGAAATTTCGTAAGCCTACCTCTGAGAAGTTTTATCAGTGCGGGTATTGTAATAATTCTCATCATCAGAGTGAGATGTGTGATAAAAACCCTCGTTACAAGACGTACTTACAACACAGGGTAAATCAACGAAATCAGGAGCGTGAAACCTTCAAAGGGTTGACTAAATGTTTTCTCTGTAAGGCGTTCGGACACCATCGGAGGGATTGTGAGGGCAGGCAGATGACAAAAAAAGCAGGTGCCGCCTTGGATGATAGTTCCGCGTCTGAAGAAGAAAAGCCAGAGAAACATCCTGTGAACTCAGCACAGGCTGTTGACATATTCAACGCAAACAAATGCTATGTTTGTAATACTTTCTATGAAGATGGTATTTTAAAATGCGGTCATACCATCCCTATTGCCAATGAAGAAGCCAATTCGGTAATAGGTTCAAAGGGCAGAATAAACATCCATCACGGATATGTAAATGGCAAATATGCTACAGTCCTTCGCGACACAGGAAGTACAATTATTGGCCTGAAAAGAACGTTCATATTGCCTACAGATTACACAGGCAGGCACGTAACATGTAGAACATTCTCAGGCAATATTGAGAGATACCCATTAGCATCGGCATATATTGATACACCTTTCCTCACTGGGAAAGTAAAGTGCGCTGCACTAACCAGTCCAGTTTGTGATATAATTATTGGTAATTTACCTGAGGTAAATGATAAACCTCATGACATAACATCTTCATGTAATGATGATACCATAACATCACCATCAAATGTCATCATTGAAAATGTCACACCACCTATTGATTTTAATGTAGCTAATGTAGCACTAAGTTCTCATGACATCATTGAAACTATTGTTCCATCATCATCATCTGATATCATTGAGTGTGTGAACGCAGTAACAAGAGCTACTGCTAGAGTGCAAGATGAAGTAAATC
The DNA here is from genome assembly GCA_014155875.1 of Cepaea nemoralis. Lineage (NCBI taxonomy): Eukaryota > Metazoa > Mollusca > Gastropoda > Stylommatophora > Helicidae > Cepaea > Cepaea nemoralis. Next base: position 76,787 of record JACEFZ010006215.1, on the reverse strand, counting down.
AAACTGAGGCGATACAATTGCTCAGCCCAGTTTCACTACCTACTAACACCATGAAGGAAGCATTTGTAACAGCCCAAAAAGCTGATCCTTCATTGTCAAAATACTTTGACCTGATCGGCCGAAAGCCAAAAGTAACCAAGAATGCAAAATGGCATTTTGCGATGAAAAATGACATACTCACTAGGTATTACACCAGAGGTGACAATACCACAGAGCAAACTGTTTTGCCAACTAGTTATCGCAAACAAGCCTTACATCTTGCACACGATATACCTCTTGCAGGACATATGGCATACGTTAAGACCAGATCAAGGTTATTGACACAATTTCACTGGCCAAAATTTTGCAATGACATTAAAGAATATTGCAGAAGTTGTGACACCTGCCAGAAACTGGTTAAAAAAGGTAAACACCCACAGGCAAAGTTACAAGTTACCGACTTAGCCAGTCGACCTTTTGAAAAGCTATCGGTTGACATAGTGGGCCCTCTCAGTCATACAACAACTAGAGGGAATAAATTTATTCTAACGGTCATTGATCAATGTAGTCGCTGGCCAGAAGCTATTCCGTTAAAGAACATAACTGCCAATGAAATAATGGAAGTGTTCTTCCATATTTTTTCTAGGATAGGGTTTCCAGATACTATCCAATCTGATAGGGGCACTCAGTTTATTGCCGCATCCACCCAAGCTTTCACCAAAATGCTGGGAGTTAAGCAGTGTTTCAATTCCCCCTACCATCCTCACAGTAGCGGAGTGATAGAAAAATTTAACGGGGATCTTAAGCACATGCTTGCAAAAGTGACGCAAGAACACCCCAACAACTGGGATGTATATCTAGCAGCTATTCTTTTTGCTTATCGCGAGGTACCACATGCTAGTACCGGTTTCTCTCCTTTTGAACTTATATATGGTGCCAAACCACGTGGCCCATTGACTATTTACCACCAAATGTTAACTGACTCTACACCAGTACTTAAACCCATATCATCATACTCATATGTGACATCATTGCGTGAAAGAATCATCAAATCTTGTGTTATTGCAAAGAATGCACTAAAACTATCTGGTGCTACTTATAGACAGTATGCTGACAAAAGTAACAGGACAATAACATTGACACCTGGACAGGACATTCTTCTTCTGCTACCTAGTGACAGACACCTTCTGACTGATTCTTGGCAGGGACCTTTTAAAGTGACAAGACAGATTTCACCTGTAGACTACGAGATCCTTATAAAAAACAAACACAAAATATTTCACATAAATATGCTAAGACCATACCACAACAGAGACGACGAACAAGACGATACAACAGCTTGTACAGTGATAATAGATCACGAAGACGACGATGCTAGTGACGAAATTCCAACACCTGCATTAGACACGACAGACTGCTTGAAGGAGATCAAAATCAACCCAAATTTAACTCAAGCAGACACAGACAGGTGCAAACAACTTATACAACAGTACAACACCATCTTTTCCAACAACCCAGGACAAACAGAATTAATACAGCATCACATCGCACTAACATCAAACACACCCATTAGATGCAGACCATACACCATCCCATTACATTACAAAGAACAGTTACATCAAGAAATCATCAACTTTGAGAAAAATAACATCATAAGACGATCCCAATCAGACTACTCATCTCCCATGGTCATAGTACGTAAAAAGGACAATACAATAAGACTGTGCATCGACTACCGAAAACTGAATAAAATAACTGTTCTAGATCTTGAGCCTATGGCAAACACTGACGATCTTCTGACAGAACTGACAGACGCTAGGTTCTTTACGACTGTAGACATGGTTAAAGGTTATTGGCAGATTGCTGTAGACGAACAGAGCAGACATCTGACAGCTTTCGCCACACCTTGGGGACTGTACGAATGGTGCAAACTTCCATTTGGGCTTGTTAACGCCCCAGCCACATTCGTACGTATGACACGACTACTGCTAAGAGACATTCCTAACATAATTTGCTATATTGACGACATATGCATTCACACAGAGACAATGACGGAGCACATTAAGACATTAGACCAAACATTTGAACGGATCAAACAGCACGGACTGACAGTGAAGCCTGCAAAAGTAGACATAGCCTACCAGGAAATATCATTCTTGGGTTACAAAATATCCAATGGCTTTGTCACGACAGACGATAACATTGTGTCCAAGATACTAAAACTCTCACTTCCGACTACTAAAAAACAAGTCAGAAGTTTGCTGGGCCTAATCAATTACTATAGGCAATTTATTCCTGATTTTTCGGAACTGACCGAGGTATTTACTAATTTACTAACAAAGGATAAACCTGAGAAGATTGTACACGATCAATGCCTAAAAATCGCATTTCATAAAGTGCTATCATGTTTTTCCGATAAGAATAAACAGAATCTTATCCTTAAATTGCCCGATATCCGTTTACCTTTCAGATTACGCACAGATGCTAGCTCCGTGGCGATTGGAGCAGTCCTGTTGCAGGAGTACAACAACATCCTCCACCCAGTTTATTTTGTATCCCGGAAGCTGAAAGCCCGAGAGCGGGCATGGTCCATTCCTCAATTGGAAGCCCTAGCTTTAGTAGTAGGTATCACCAAATTGTCTAGATTTCTTCTAGGACGCCATTTCATCGTAGAATCGGACAGCAGCCCCTTACGATGGATGAATTCAGGTGTGCCATCGAACCATATGATAGCGCGTTGGTCTCTGAAACTTCAAGATTATAGCTTTGAGGTTCGACATATCCCAGGCAGAACCAATTCAATTGCCGATCTTTTGTCACGTTGTCCGACCGACCCAGTGAGCACCAATGTCTGAGTGCAGTATGTAGAAATACACTCAGACCGACACAGCCATTTAGCAGTAAATAGTGGTTTTCCATTCACAAAAAGCTGTGTAATGTCTACAATATTGTGATAGGGATTTCTCCCATTATATATAGTGTTCGTATTTTACTAGTTCATGTAGTGATTATCGTGTATAAATGTGTAGTATGTGGTAGAAAGCGAACTTTATTAACTGTATATATTACGTACAAGAACAGTGTCACATTCGCACTTACCTGAAGCGAATTATCCAACTTGACAGTGACAACTTCGTGTTGAATCCTCCAGGAACATTTTAATTACGCGTGTGAAAGTAAAAACTGAACAGTGACGACTTTTCTACACCTCTGCAGTGAACTGAAATCTTTAGTGTTCGACTGAAACATCTAACACATGAACATTCGATCGTAATCCAGAAGAGTGTGTACCAAAATCCAACACGAACTTTGAGAACATGGTTCCTTCCTTAAACTACATCAAACCGAAACAGGTGTGTTCTACAAGCTTTACCATCAGCTGATTTTATAGCTCGTGTGTACTTCCGGATTAATTAGAAATTTAGAACAAAAATAGCAGACAACATATAATAGATTAAAAAGTTTTGACGATTCTAAAATGTTTAGGATTCTATAAAATTGAATACACGAATTGTGTGTTTAGTTATTTCTCTAATGTAATCTTAGAATCATATCTTGATTAACGTATTCATATTACCGACTTTTTCTCGTTAATATGAAGAAACGTCAAGCAATGACACTAAGAAATTAATTAGTTATTGTAAATTATTGTGTTTCACTAATGTATGAATTATTTCCCTTCCATTTATTGTTATTACATTTTCACACAAAGGGCCATAATTTGAAATGTATATGCTAATGTGTTGTGTGTAATATAACATGTTGTTGTTAAAGTGTTGACACCACAGGCAGGCATCTACTGGGCATGGCAGAGGGTTGCCAACATTGTATACCAACACAATAACTCCTGGCCAAGTAGGGACAGGGTTTGAGTGTTTTATACGACTTATATAAAGTCGTATTTCAGTCTCGCGAGATGGTTTTTGTTTCAAGAACCATATTATTATTTTTTTTCAAATTGCGTTGACGTAGATGCGTGAAGCTGGTGCTACTGATCCGACTGGGTGATAATACGATTGAGGTAACCAGCCATCGAGAGGGTGAAGCCTGATATGTGTTAAACATGAAGCACCACATGTCTTTGTACCCAACTCCCAGTTCTTATATATTTCTATGCCATGTGTGTAATTTTGATAACGTTGTGTATAACAATGGGAAGGTAGACTCTGACAAGGGCATACTATTAACCCAACAGGTACAGACATTAGACATGAAAGACGACATCTTTCATGGATTTACCGGGGGAGCGTGTCAGAGTCCGACAGGGGACAGCGATGCAGGGACATCGTTACGACCGCCAGGCGACTTAGCTCCCAGTAAGGGATGCAACAACTTCGTTGCGCCGCCAGGCAAATAGGAGTTATCGGCCTGCGAGATCGCTGGCTGACCAGCGGTCAGGCCGCCAACGCAAGACGCATGCCTGCCACGTGACGCCACGTCAGGCAGGAGGCAAGTTGCGAACCAGGTCCAGACAGCTCTGGGACACGGAACATGACGGACGTGTGAGAAAGGCGTTGTATGGTTTCTGTATTGAAAGGCGAGTGTCTGGACATCTTGCGAGTCAGACTTGTGACTGTATTGTGGATGTAAGTTGTAAAGTATCCATTATATGTATTTGTGATCATCGTTCTGTATTTGATATGTTAATAAATCCACCGAACGATGTGTCGTTGAGTCTTACGTCAAATCACGTTGTATTTGTACTGTCTCACACTTGTTAGGAAAGCGAGCCAAGTTTAAGACCCTGACATCGTCCTTCTCGTGGTCTCCGTCGTCGGTGTCAGAATCTGTGTTGATGAAAAGCGGCCCTTCCGCATCGCTGTTTTCTCTCTGTTTGTCTTGTGTAATTGAAGATTTCTTGTTTGGATGAAAGGGGACGTTCCCTTCCTCCTCTTCTTTCGTCTTTCACAGGTTAGAGAATTTTTTTTTTTTCACGTGCCATAATTTAATACCAGATCTCTTCTGCACATTCAGACAAATCAAGTATGAAATGATCTGCACGATGAACATAATGAAACTGCCATACTAGTGTCTCTGCTTTCACTTGAAATGAACAACCATCCACAACGACATCTAGACTTTGTTGAATGCGGCAATGTCAACAGACTGAACGAGGTCCTCAAACTTGGTGATCTCCTCCTCAAGGAAGTCAGTGCTCACCTTGTCATCTTCAACAACACATGAGATCTGCAATTTTCTGATGCCGTAACCAACAGGAACAAATTTGGATGCACCCCACAGAAGGCCATCGGTTTGAACGCTTCGCACACATCGCTCCATCTCGTCCATGTCCGTGGTGTCTTCCCAGGGCTTGACGTCCAAGATAATATTACTTTTGGCAATGAGGACTGGCTTTTTGGCTTTCTTTGTTGCATACTCCTCCAAGCGCTGAGCTTTAATAGCTTTGGTTTCTTCATCATCTGAACCAAACAGATCAAGATCATCCTCATCATCATCACCAGCCGCAGCTTTGGGAGCAGCAGCAGCGGGAGGTTTGGCAGCAGCGGGAGATGCAGCACTGGCAGGTGCTCCAGCGGGGCCCTATGTGTCGGCTGGCTGTCGAACACCGGGAAAACTGTCCTTCTGACTTTCGTAGGAGGCTACTTGCTTGTACCAACGAAGTGCATGTGGCAGGCTAGCAGGTGGAGGGCTGCTGACAGCCAGAAACACGGAAATGTCAGCTTGAGATGGCACATACCCATCGATATAACTGTGGTCTTCAAGGAAATTGTTCAACACCTGAAAACCTGCTTGGGATTTAAGATCACCGAAACCCATTGTATATTAGAATTGGTTGGAATCGCTGTGAACAGTAAATACAGTCGTATTACTATTAGAGAAAATGTAGATTTATACGTTGTAAAGAGAAACCTGAGTAAACCTAACGTCTGTTTAGACAGACGCCGCCTAACAGATAAAGAAATAAATAATTTACTAAACAATATATATTCCATCCATCCATCATGTGCCATGCCGGTAAGCGTGGGCGGTCATGTTCTGCCATCTCACTCGATCAACAGAGTCTTGGATCAGTTCCGTGTTTCTGTCTCGACCATGCCACAAGGCCAAGCCATCCAGATACTTGTTTCTAGGTCTTCCCCTTGGTCTGTTCCCCTCGATCTTACCAGTTGTAACCAAGTTCTCCAAATCATTTCTTCTCATAACATGCCCAAAAAATTGTGACTGTCTACGTCTAATGTCTCTGATCAGTTTACGATCTTCATTTGTTTCTTGAAGGACTTGTTCATTGGTCTTTCTGGACTGTCCATGGTATTCTTTGCATTTTCCTCAGAAACCACATTTCTACAGCCATCAGATGTTTTTCAGCCTGGCTGCTCATTGTCCAAGCTTCACATCCATATAAAAGTACAGGTTCTATGTAGCATCTCAACACTCTTTTTCTCGTTTCAATTGACATCTTTTTATTGGTCAGTATGTTTTTCATCTTGCTAAAGGCTACTTTTGCCATGGCGATTCTTGTTCTAATCTCTTCAAGGCATCTCCCATCAGATGTTATTACTGTTCCGAGATAATTGTACCTATTCACTTGCTGAAGAATATTCCCATTTACTTGTATACTACACTGTGGTATTTCGTTCTTCCTAGTGACGACCTATAATCTGTGTCTTTTTACAATTTAATTCTAACCCTTGTTGTTCACTGTGTGTAACAACCGCATCTACTAAATTTTGCAGGTCCTGTTCATTGTCTGCAATCAAGACAGTATCATCTGCATATTTAATGTTATTGATGCATCGTCCCCCAATGTTGATTCCTTCCATATTTTCAATATTTCTGAAAATATTTTCACTGTACAGGGAAAACTGATCTGGAGACATTACACATCCCTGTCTCACACCTCTCTTAATAGGCTGATATTGGCTTACTTCATTATCAACTCTTATGGCAGCTTGTTGTTTCCAATATAAAACAATATATATTACACAACAATTTAATGTCTGAAATTTCAAATAATAATCAAAAGTGTGTAAAGCTTTATAATGGTAACATTCACTTGATACCGTCGAAAATATAAATACAATTGTTACAGGAATAAACATATACTTGTCTTCCAAAATAGCTATCGGTACAAGTATAGAGAAATTTATAATTGTTCCCCTTGATTGCTAAAGCAGAAAGAAATATGATTTCAACCTAGATGAAATTATTTCCCTTGTATTAAAAAAGAAATAAAACATAGTTGCATATCCTTTACAGGGCATCGCATCAACACCAATATATTTTGCTGTTGTGATCACTTGGCAAATTTACGTTCAGTAGTTTTCCATTGCTTTCTGAACGACCGGCATCCATGCTATTTCGTAAAAAACAACGCAAGGCAGTTTGCTGCCAAATTGCCTGCAGCTGTGTTTCGACAGCGTTACGTGTATGTGGGAACTGCTCCCGTAACTCCTTCGCCTCGAAGCCAGAAAAAAAAATATTCGTACAAATAAATCATTCTGTTCACGAAATCTCTTTAAGGTTGGTGTTTAGCTTATCCTTTGATGTCCACATTTTTTTCTATTTAATCTTCCCTAGAAGCTCTGCTGTATTTGATTGTTTTTGTTTGCATGATTATCATTGATTATATTATTTATTATAACATCAGTATGCATATCCGCATCTCCACTTTCCATTTGCTTGTTCATTGTCCAGGTTTATGTGCCATCCATACAGTAGTGTTATATATATATATATATATATATATATATATATATATATATATATATATATATATATATATATATATATATATATATATAATCTCATCTTGCTCCTCTTGAACCTTGTGGTGTCTAGATGAAGTATAAACAGCGGGGGAGTGTCCGTTTGTGGACTTCATGTATCGAATCCAGATTCCAGTGGACTCTGCTAAACTATATAGCATTTGACAATTCTCATTTTAATGAATGTGTTATTTAACTGTTTAAATCTTCACATGTTTTAATGTTGTTGAAAATATTTTTTACTATTCCTATTCTCTTCTTGGTCTCTGTTTAAACTTTGCCGTGATCTATAACCAGGGATGGATTAACCATTAGGCAAACAGGGCACGTGCCTAGGGCACCAAGCATTTGGGGGGCACCACAAGTCCTCAAGAAAAATGTGTATATTGTCCCGGTAGCGTAATTGCATGGCATAAGCAAATCGCAAATGTAATATTGAATATTGAATGCAGAGGTCAGTCCTACGACAACGCAGCTAATATGTCTGGGTGCTACAAGGGCATGCAGAAAAAAATTCTAGAAGAAAATGAGTTTGCTATATACATACCCTGTGCTGCCCATTCACTAAATCTGGTAGGCAGAAGTGCCGTTGACTCTTGTTTAGAGGCAGTAAACTTCTTCCATACAGTGCAACTGATCTATACTTTTTTCTCAGCTTCAACCAAAAGATGGAAGATTCTGAAAGGATGCCTTGTGAATGAAAAACTGGTAAAGTCCCTTTCCGATACTAGATGGGAAGCACATGCTGTTGCAACTGAAGCCATTCTAATGTCTCATCCTCAGATTATAGAAGCGTTAGAATGTTTACAAGAAGACCAGTCACAGAAGGGGGACACCAGAAGAGAAGCAGAAAACATTGCAAAGAAGATGCAAGAATTAGAATTTGCTTTCATGCTTGTCTTTTGGGAAGAAGTGTTACAACATTTTCACAGGGTCAGTCAAGCTCTACAAAATGAGCACGTGAACTTGAAAACGTATGCTGATGTGTATTCTTCACTAGCAGATCACTTGCATGAATCTAGGAATGAATTTGAAAGATTTGAAGAAGCTGCAAAAGAAATAACACCAGGTGTGGATTATAAGTCAACTTTGACCCGTAATCGTAAACGAAAGACTGTGGTCATTGATGGTGATGCCCCTGAGGTATCTCAGAATGCCAGAGACAAATTTCGTATATCTGCTTTCTTCACCATTTGTTGACAAACTTGAGACAGAGATGAGTAAATCAAATCACATCAAATCAACTTTATTAGGGTTACAAATTGGGCGCGCAGGACCGTCTTACATTCGGCCCTTCCAATCACTCGTCTTTCATTCATCAAGAGCATTATACATTTACATAGGAAGAAAAATAAACATTGTGAAATGAATGTTGTAAACATAAACAAGGCAAATTACCATGTTATGAGGCCCATCTCCCACCTACCCATACATCACCCCACCCACACACACACCCCCACCTACCCACACACACGCACACCAAGGGACACATACATACCCCACCAACCGACCCATCCCCCTTCCGCACATCCCCCACCCACACACTCTCCCCTCACCTGTTCCCCCAACCAAAACACACTCGCCACCCACAAACATTCCCCACCAACCCACACATCCCACGCCCACCCACATACACATCCTAACCCACACATCCTCTCCCCATCCACACCTCAAATCCACCCATCCCCCAGCCACATCTCCATTGACCACATATTCACCACCCACGCACACAATCCCCCACCAACCCACACATCGCACATCCACTCAGACATCCCCAAACCATACACACACACATCCCCACCAACTGACATCTCCCTACCCCCGCCCCCCACACACACACACATCTCCCTAACCACCCATACATCCCCAATCCACTCACACACACACCGCATCCACCCACACATACATCCTCCACCCACCCATACATGCCTTAACCCAATCCCCCACTACACAATCCCCCACCCGCACATCACATAATCCCCTAACACGCAATATTCCCAACCCACGCACCACACACACACATATCCCTCACCAACACATCCCACACCCACATACCACCACACATCCCCACCTACACACCACACACATATCCCCCACCCACATACTGCACAATATTCCCACCCACACCCACACAGATACCCTTACCCATTCACCCCACATACCCCCACCCATACACCACAAAAATCCCACATCCACACACACATACCTCACCCACACAATATCCCTAACCAACACACCACACACCTCTCCCCACCCACACACGCATTCCCTACCCGTCCACCAACACACACTCACTCACGCACACATCCTCCACTAAGCACCCACACACCCCACCCACCCCCAACCAAACATCTCTCGATCACAATACCCCTACCCACACACATCCTTCACCCACTCACGTATCCCACCCTGACACATACCTCACCCACCTACACATCCCTAAGCCACTCACACACCCCCACCCACACATTCCCCATCCACGCACACATCTCCCACCCACACACCTCCACATACTTCCCCAATCACCCCACCCATACACACATTCTCCCGCACCCATCACACATATCCCCCACACCACGACACTATCCCCCACCCACACACATATCCTCACCCATACCCCCACACCCCTACCGACACACCATGCACACATCCCCCGCCAACACACCGCACACATATCTCAAACACACACACCATACACTTCACCCCACCCGCCCTTGCATCCCCTGTCCACCAAACACAATCTCCTACCCACACAACCCCGCCACCCACACATACTTCCTCAGACCACCCACACATCACCACCCACATAAACACACACACCCCACACCCGTCCCATACACATATCCTCCACCCATACACACATCCCCACACCCATTTCCACACCCCCACACATCCATCCACACATCCCACCAACACCCACAAATATCACTACCCACAAAAACACACACACCCCAACCCATCCTAACGCATACCCCCACCACACATCCCCCACCCACAGCATATCCCCACACTCATACACATCCTCCACACACAATCACACCTCCTCACATCTAGACACATACAAAATGTCTCACGTGAGCATTGAAACTAGTATGAACAAACTCCCACACTTTACTCACACACATACACTGACAATTGTCTGAGCATTCTCATAAAAATGTTAAACACGGAGAAAAATGTGTACATAAACAGTGTGTGACGTAAAAATAGTGATGCTCTCTCTCTCTCTCTCTCTCTCTCTCTCTCTCTCTCTCTCTCTCTCTCTCTCTCTCTCTCTCTCTCTCTCTCTCTCTCTGTATTCTTTCCTATACACACACTCACACGCATGCGCGCGCTCACACACACACACTAACACATCAACTATCGAACTGCCTCACTCTCTCACACACAATCCTTCACACACACACACTCACTCTCTCAATCACACTCTCTCACACATATACATACGCATGAACGCATGCATGCACGCACACACTCCCTCACTCACTCTCACACATACACGTACGAATGCATGCACTGACACATTCCCCTACCATTTCTAGCTCAATCACTCTCTCCACACACACGCACGCACGTGCGCACACACACATTTACTCTCTCACTCTCTCTCTCTGAGTAGTACAGTTGGGCGCACGTCCACGTATTTCAGCATCCAAGATGTCTGCCTATAGACTTTAGGTTAGTTGCCGAGTGGGGTAAAAAAATTTTTGGTAAAATCCCTGGTGAATTTTTTTGGTGGGTAATTTTGTCTGGAACGGGGTCTATGAAAATCTGTGGGTTGTTTCTGTACAAGTAATTAAGGTAGTGTATGAAGGTGGCGGGAGCACGGTCTAGTGTTTGAAGGGGTGGTTGAAGGGATGTATATATTTTGGTTGGTCGGGGTGTGACGGAACGGGGTAGTCTGTAAAAGTAATTAGTCGAAAGTAGGAAGAGTGGGGTAAAATGTTCGTGTCGATACCGTTTTAAATGTTCATAAATGTGTGATGATAAGTGTGATAGTAGTGTCTTAGTGAAATTAAACGGTGGTATGTTCATATTCACCGATTACTAAATGAAATCTTATAAAGGTGTAATGGGTGTCATTTGGTGGTAAGGGGTGGGTACCAGGTATTAGTGGTCAAGTAGGAGTGGTCGATATAGGGGCGGTCATAAATGTAAATGGGTATTGATAAGAGGTGTTATGTTCGTAGTTACACACTGGTCAACCAGTGGTCAAGCAGTGGTCAATTAGTCAAGTGAGGAAACTTTAGCCGAAAGTAGTTGTAGCGACATGGTGATGCTTAAAATGTGGTAAATTAGTGGTCAAGTAGTGGTCAAGCAATGGTCAAGTAATGGTCAAGTAGTCAAGTGAGGAAATTTTAGGGAAAAGTGATTGTAACGATATGTTGATGCTTAAAGGGTGGTAAATTAGTGGTCAAGCAGTGGTCAAGTGGTGGACAAGTGAGGAACATTTTAGGGGAAAGTGATTGTAATGATATGGTGATGCTTAAAGGGTCGTAAATTAGTGGTCAAGTAGTGGTCAAGCAGAGATCAAGTAGTGGTCAAGCAATGGTCAAGTAGTCAAGTGAGGAAATTTAGGGAAAAGTGATTGTAACGATATGTTGATGCTTAAAGGGTGGTAAATTAGTGGTCAAGCAGTGGTCAAGTGGTGGACAAGTGAGGAACATTTTAGGGGAAAAGTGATTGTAATGATATGGTGATGCTTAAAATGTGGTAAATTAGTGGTCAAGCAGTGGTCAAGCAGTGGTCAAGTGGTCAACTGAAGAAATTTTAACAGAAAGTAGTTGTAGCGACATGGTGATGCTTAAAGGTGGTAAATTAGCGGTCAAGTAGTGGTCAAGTGGTCGAGTGACCACTTAAATTGTAGAGGACGATTTGCCTAAGATTATGGTAGTGATTAAAGTGATCGATGACGTGGTCAAGCAGTGGTCAAGCAGTGGTGAAGTGGTCGAGTGACCACTTAAATTGCAGGGGAAAGTACGTATAGTGCAATGGTGGTGGGTTAAGTGAGGAGGAATCACTAGTAGTGATAATAGTACTACCAATATTAGCGATAAGAATATTAGCTGGCGCGTTGTTAGAGATACAAGTCTCTTTTTTGTGGGGTGTGTAAAAATCATACAAAGAGGGTCATACAATCACAAAGACAGCCAAGTACACACATGTACACACTTGATAAACACAAATACAAAGACAACCAAACACGTACACACATACAGATACAGAAATACAGACAAACCATACCATTACTACTGTCATCACAACTATACACAAGTACACACAGACACACTCACCCATACACAAGAACACTCAAAGACAAACACAAAGACAACGAAACAAACACACGTACACACATACAGACACAGAAGTACAGACAAAACATACCATTACTACTGTCATCACAACTATACACAAGTACAGACACACTTACCCATACACAAGAAAAATCAAAGACAAATACAAAGACAACCAAACAGTGGTACACACATACAGACACAGAAGTAGAGACAAAACATACCATTACTACTGTCACAACAACAGCTATACACAAGTACACAAAGAGGGTCACACAACCACACATACAAACACAAAGACAACCATACACAGACAACCTATACCATTACTATTATCACATCAACAGCTATACACATGTGCAGAGACAATACATACACAGTCATACCATTACTACTGTCATCACAACTATACACAAGTACAGACACACTCACCCATAATCAACTACACACCTACAAACAAAAAACACACAAAGACACAGACACATTTGTACATACAGACATGAACACTGACAAGTACGCATACCCATCTCCTAGCATTACTACTGTCATCACAACTATACACAACCACGTACGGACACAGTTGCACGTACACACAGACATCAACATATCAACTTGTCAACATATACAGACAAGTACACACACAGACAAACATTTTATGAATTATGATCATTACTACCCATACACACCTTATTCGTTGAAGAGGAACACCTTCGGACACCATCAGTAGGATATTTTTCGTTCCACACACATTAATTTTCTTGAGAGACTCTGGGGCATGACTACTAGCCAAAAGGTCAATATCTTCATCTGAAGACGAATCATCACCCCAGTCAAGGGTTGTCTCTGGTACATCTAAAGCTGGCTGGGTGCCACGAGTAGGTTTCTGGCAGAACAAAATGTCTAATGATAAAGCTGGTGTGAAGAAGCCAGAATCATCCTCCTTCAAAACACTGTCATCTTCACAACAATCCTCATCTTCTGACCACGATGTCCGTCTATCCAATAAAGCTGTCATTGTACCTGGTGAGTGGAAGGTGAAAAAGTTTTAAACTAGTAGGTTAAAACGTTTTTAAAACAAGTGTCAACGTTAGGATTACAATGTGATACTATAGAAGAATCTCTGAGCGCAGACCCATACTACAGATACGACAGTTTGAGTGTTGCTTCCAGGAGTAACAATTATGGACTGGTGTAATGGTTTTCAGGCCAGTAACAACTGACAAGAGGGTGTTTTTGTGAACTAGGGGAATTCGACACCGGTGATATGTTAGTAGTATGGGATTTAAATCCAATGTCTGACAATGTGTAAGTATGCGTTTCCTTAATGTCGTTGGCGAGGGTTGTATGTTAATTTGGGTATTATGTTGGACAACAGTTTTGGTGATAGGAAAGAAGTGTTGGTAGAATTCTAAAGTACAAGAAGCAAAATTTGTTTGAGTCCAGGTGATTTGTCTGGTGATGTAAGCTCTGTGTGTCATGTGTTTCCTTATTATATGTTTGTGTTCTAGTTGCTTTTGTTGGCTGGGAGGTTAATCTGATATGGTATTAGTTCTAAGTCTGGTTTGTGAGTTGTTTTGTCTGATATGTTCTTGGTGTCTTTGTGTATCTCATTACGTATTCTTTAATAGATCCCAAATTTGGGAAATTTCATGTAAAGTGTATGTTAGAATAAGATGTGGTATAGCAAGTTGAAGATGTCAGCCATGGGAAATGGATCTTTGGTGACGAATACTCGGATGAACTATCCCCGATGGAGTCACAGATTACATGGCCATACATGTTGTTAACTGTCATGGGTGTTTCAATGGAGCACGTGTACAATGGAGGTTTGAAGTTCTTGGTGATGTGACCACTTTGTATTAGAAAGAAACCAAGAGTGTGGAGAGATGAGTGATGTATAAGGGTTTCTGTACCAGATACGGTGAAGGCCTTCGGTAATGTAAAACAAGGAAAGTGGTGCTGATTATGTATTGTGAAATGTCTTTTCAGATAAAACTTCAAGACACATTTGACTACAGAAGTTACATTTTTTTCCCTTAGTTTTGTGGACTTACTTTTTCCATAGCTATTTCTGTACTTGACCAAAAATTTTCACAAGTTTTGGTGACTTATTTATAAGTTTAGTTGAAATATTTCTGTCTTTGGACGATGTTTTTCACATTTGGTTATTTTTATATGTTTGGATTTATAACTTTTGATCAAAATTTTAGTTGTAATATATTTTCCTAGATTTTTATAAGTTTGGTCGAGACATTTCGTATTTTGGCCTTTTCACATTTGGTTATTTTTTCCTAGGTTTCTATAAATTTGGACGAGCTATATCTGTATTTGGCCGACATCTTTCCCTTTTTGGTTGACAAATTTTCCGACTTTTCATAACCTTGAATGGTGTATTTCATTACTTGGTCAATATTTTTTTCCATTTGGTTGACACATTTTCCTATTTGGCCAAGATTTTTTTCCATTGATTATTTTTATAAATTTGGCCGAGACATTTCTCTCTTTAGGCCTTTTCATACTTGGTTAACTCCTAGTTTTTATACATTTGACTGAAATATTTCTGTATTTGTCATAACTTCTTCTAAGACTTTGTTCATGTCTGGTAATGTAAGCTCTGAGCCGACAAGACAACGTCATGAAAACAAAACCACTAAAGAAAATCAACAAAAAACTTGATTTCAATATTTTTATCACCAAAATATGTGTGTTCACAACATATTCATCAAAACAGTTTAGTGATATATCATAAGAAAAAAATCAATGACATACATATTCATCAAAACAGTTTAGAGATATATCGTAAGAAAAATATCAATGACATACATGATTAGTGAAAAACCAAAAAGTTCTGGATTAGTGATCTTCATTCTTCTGGGCTCTGATGGTTGACTATCAAAAACAACACTGTTGTCGAAGTCATCACACATACCTTATTTGTTTCGGATCCAGAATAAAGACATGTATGAGATTTGATCCTTCATACAAGATATCTGAATACTTCTTTTTATCATACCAAAACCACCCGGTAGCGGTGGTCGACACTTTTTTCTAATACTACCACTTGATTGGGTAGCATAATCGATAGGTCCTTGCAGTACGCCTTAAGGGCTGCCAAGCTGTCTCTATCATTTGGTTGGATATCCTCTGCTACTATGAGTGGACGTGTTGCCAGGGTGTCTAAGGGTGTCGTCCTTTCTCGTGATGTCTGGTGATGTGTTCGTAAGTACCGTTGTAGGTTCGAATTGTATAGATTGTCACGCAACTGACAGGGATAATCATTGTGAATGTTCCCATTATGGCGGGTAAGGTTATCATTGAAGATACAGTGGTGGCAGTCTGGTACTTGCCTTAGACTACGAGGCTGGTGTAAATATACAGGTGGTGCTGTCGTCTCTGGTGTTGTAGTGTTTGCTGTATTCATAGGTGGGTGATGCTGTGTTCGCATGTGTCTTTGTAGATTGCCTTTTCTGTTGAAACGTTGTCCACAGATATGACATAAGTGTGGTTTCGTACCGTAAATATGGTGATTAAGGTTATCACAATAGGCTTTGTCACACACTGAACACGTGAAAGTAGATCTGGTGGCCATATTGATAAACTGGTCATAAGTCACACTTTCACTTTTTTTTTCTTACAACCGCAGAAAATTTCTGGTGTATACAATATATGTTTCACTGTTTTATCAGATGCCAACGACACGAACACTGTTCACACCAACCTGCTTCACCGTTGTAGCTAGCCAAGTCACCACGTGAACAATATCTGCTCACTACACGAACAATGCTCACACCAAGTTTCACAAATAACTCTGTAGCTACCCAAGTCAGCACGTGAACTGGTGTACCACGAACTGGTGTAGAGCGAGTGAGGAGACGCCGTCTATTTTATACACTGGTTCTGCACACGACCCTACATAGCTGACGTGGGAGTTTTTGTAGACAGGGTATTCTCACGCCACCCGCCTGCTTCCCCACAAACCGATGACTCACACTACCACTTAATGAGTTTTGCATATGGCGTTGATGACGTAGGGGCTTCTCGGACATCCAGCAGTTCTTTACCAAAAAGGGTATGTGGTTTGTGATATTCTTGTGGGGAACACGTTTTGTTTATGTATTTGCGATGGGTGAGTGTATCTGTAGTGGTTGTGGTACCAGTAGTAATGGTATGGGTGTGTCTTTGTGTTTGTACTGGTTGTAGGTCTGTACTTGTCTGTATATGTCTGTGTTTGTGTTTACATGTGTGTACGCGTGTCTGTATGTGTTTTGTGTCTGTCTTTATGTGTATGTCTGTATGTACAAATGTATCAAGTGTGTTTTTGTGTAGTTGATGTCTGTGTGTACGTGTAGATGTGTCTGTACGTGGTTGAGTATAGTTGTGATGACAGTAGTAATGCTAGGAGATGGGTATGCGTACTTGTCAATGTTCATGTCTGTATGTACAAATGTGTCTGTGTCTTTGTGTGTTTTTTGTTTGTAGGTGTGTAGTTGATTATGGGTGAGTGTGTCTGTACTTGTGTATAGTTGTGATGACAGTAGTAATGGTACGACTGTGTCTGTATTGTCTCTGCACATGTGTATAGCTGTTGATGTGATAATAGTAATGGTATAGGTTGTCTGTGTATGGTTGTCTTTGTGTTTGTATGTGTGGTTGTGTGACCCTCTTTGTGTATTTGTTTATGGGTGTATACTTGTGTATAGCTGTTGTTGTGACAATAGTAATGGTATATTTTGTCTGTACTTCTGTGTCTGTATGTGTGTACCTGTGTTTGGTTGTCTTTGTATTTGTCTTTGATTGTTCTTGTGTATGAGTAAGTGTTTCTGTACTTGTGTAAAGTTGTGATGACAGTAGTAATGGTATGTTTTGTCTGTACTTCTGTGTCTGTATGTGTGTACGTGTGTTTGTTTTGTTGTCTTTGTGTTTGTCGTTGAGTGTTCTTGTGTATGGGTGAGTGTGTCTGTGTGTACTTGTGTATAGTTGTGATGACAGTAGTAATGGTATGGTTTGTCTGTACTTCTGTATCTGTATGTGTGTACGTGTGTTTGGTTGTCTTTGTATTTGTGTGTATCAAGTGTGTACATGTGTGTACTTGGCTGTCTTTGTGGTTGTATGACCCTCTTTGTATGATTTTTACACACCCCACAAAAAAGAGACTTGTATCTCTAACAACGCGCCAGCTAATATTCTTGTCGCTAATATTGGTAGTACTATTATCACTACTAGTGATTCCTCCTCACTTTACCCACCACCATTGCACTATACGTACTTTCCCCTGCAATTTAAGTGGTCACTCGACCACTTACACTTGACCACTGCTTGACCACGTCATCGATCACTTTGAATCACTACCATAATCTTAGGCAAATCGTCCTCTACAATTTAAGTGGTCACTCGACCACTTGACCACTACTTGACCACTGCTTGACCGCTAATTTACCACCCTTTAAGCATCACCATGTCGCTACAACTACTTTCCGCTAAAATTTCTTCAGTTGACACTTGACCACTGCTTAACCGCTGCTTGACCACTAATTTACCACATTTAAGCATCAACATATCATTACAATCACTTTTCCCTAAAATTTTCCTCATTTGACCACTGCTTGACCACTAATTTACCACCCTTTAAGCATTAACATATCAGTTACAATCACCTTTCCCTAAAATTTCCTCACTTGACTACTTGACCATTACTTGACCATTGCTTGACCACTACTTGACCACTAATTTACCACCTTTTAAGCATCACCATGTCAGCTACAACCTACTTTCCGCTAAAAGTTTCCTCACTTGACTACTTGACCACTGCTTGACCACTGGTTGACCAGTGTGTAACTACGAACATAACACCTCTTATCAATACCCATTACATTTATGACCGCCCCTATATCGACCACTCCTACTTGACCACTAATACCTGGTACCCACCCCTTACCACCAAATGACACACCATTACACCTTTATAAGATTTCATTTGTAATCGGTGAATATGAACATACCACCGTTTAATTTCACTAAGACACTACTATCACACTTATCATCACACATTTATGAACATTTAAAACGGTACCGACACGAACATTTTACCCCACTCTTCCTACTTTCGACTAATTACTTTTACAGACTACCCCGTTCCGTCACACCCCGACCAACCAAAATATATACATCCCTTCAACCACCCCTTCAAACACTAGTCCGTGCTCCTGCCACCTTCATACACTACCTTAATTACTTTTACAGAAACAACCCACAGATTTTCATAGACCCCGTTCCAGACAAAATTACCCACCAAAAAAATTCACCCGGGATTTTACCAAAAATTCTTTACCCCACTCGGCAAAAAACCTTCATAAAATCTATAGGCAGACATCTTGGATGCTGAAATACGTGGACGTGCGCCCAACTGCACTACTTCTCTGACACCCACTTTCTCTCTCTCTCTCTCTCTCTCTCTCTCTCTCTCTCTCTCTCTCTCTCTCTCTCTCTCTCTCTCTCTCTCTCTCTCTCTCTCTCTCTCTCTCTCTCTCGCTCCCACACGAACACACATATATAGTGAACAATTATAGTTAAACAATTATAATGAACGATTATAATGAACAATTATAATGAACAATTATAATGAACAATTATACCAGTAAATGAATTATGGTGGCATATAGTCGGTACGGATTAAGTATTGAAAGAGTTTTCGGTTAAATGTGTAGGGACTCATTGGAGTTTTCAGATCTGGAGGCAGATCATTCCATAAGTGCGCACCAGAATAGGCGAAACATGTTTTGTATAGGTCCAATCTAGGCTTTGAGACATGTAACAAATTTACGCGCTTGCTGTTCATTGCATTAGATTGAATCAGCGGCAGAAGATACTCTGGGGTATTTTGAGATATAATTTTGTTCACTAATTTGGCTTTGTTGAAAAGGAAGCGCTTTTGAAGTGGTAGAAGTCTTAGATGACTGTACAAATTATTACTTTCAACGTGCTTTATGCCAGAAACCAGACGAATAGCGCGGTTTTGTAGAGAACATAGTCGTTTTAAATTAGATTTAGGGCAACCATCCCAAACTGTGGAACAGTAATCGAGATGTGATTGGATATAGCATTATAGAATATTTTCCGTGTTCTTTCGTCCAGGAAGTGCTGAATTTTAGCAAGTTGGTAAACTTTTTGTGCTATTTTCTTGGTAAGAACGTGAACATGAGAGCTCCAGCTCAAATGGCTGTCAATTAAAAGACCTAGTGTTTTATGTTCATTCACATTAACTATAGGTAACGTGCCCATGCGGAGTTCGAGCGGTGATCCAGTTATGGCTAGTGTCTGTAGTTTTTGTCTGGTCGTTATTAGCTTGGATTTGGTTTTGTCGATGTTAATTTGCATACGGTTTTCATTGGAAGGTTAACCCGGTCAACAAATGCCCGCAGAAGTCGGATGTGTCGGCATAACGGCGCAAGAACGCAGCTCTGTTTTAAACAGGCACAACGCAATCACATCCGGAAGAAAAAAAAACTCCGGATGAACGAAAAAGAAGAAGAGTTCCTTTTGTAAAGAATTCTCTAATTCACTACGGTTTTCTTGACTAGTATATATAGTACAGTCGTCTGCAAATAGATCACAAGTTGTATTGATATATAAAGGAAGATCATTAATATAAACTGCAAAAAGCAGCGGTACTAGTATTGAGCCCTGAGGCACACCAATATTGAGCTGTGTGGGTCTTGATAGACAGTTGTTGAAGGAAACGACTTGTCTGTCGGATAGAAATGACGTAATTACTAATTATGTTCACCATGTTGGTGCTTATCTTCATTTGTTTTAGTTTTCTAATTAAAATATCGTGATCTACCATATCAAAAGCTTTTTTAAAGTCTACAAACACCGCTCCACAAATTCTACCGGTGTTGATGTTTAAGTAGACGAGGACAGGTATATAATGATCTAGCAGTTCGATTTTCTTGTTTGGTCGATGTACCACAAACATCTCAGTGTTGTGAAGGACTAATAAATGCTTATCCTGAAGATCTGAACAATAATTTATATACTGAACTACAATAGTGTGACATGTTTGATTGAGTTGCCAGAGGACCTAGTTTGTAGTGTTCTCTGGAGATATATCTTGAATAATAAATAACAAGATAAAGGATATGATTTTGCCCGTTTTGTCTAGAGGTCACTCAAATGAGCTAATCATTCCCGCAATAGCCTTTTTGGAGAACATTTTTCTTTGGCTCAACCCCCACTGTGAGACCACTATGTATCTACACAGAAATTTATAAAAGAAGTAACTAGTTCACCCAAGGCCAGAGAAGATCTGAACTATTAGCGCCTGTACAACTGAGGATCCCTCTCACTCATTATACTGTTGACAGTGTGCTGTTCGTCCGTCACATAGATCTACTCCTATATATTTTGTCAGTATGACCTATATCAGTTCAAGTAATCCTTCAATTTTTACAGACAAACAAACTTTAACAATAACTGTACATTACATCTGTTAGACAGGACATCTACATGACAGTTTCTTGACAAAAGTGGAACATACATTCACAAGGAATTGTTTACACCACAAGTGTACAAGATAGACATCATGAGATACCTGACAACATCTATACAGGACTTTTCACAATATGTATAACCAACCACAGCACTTAAGACAGTCACCAGAGACAACACTTGACAGCAATTGTACAAGAAATTCACTGGGGACATGTACTTGAACACTGGTTCATTGAATACACAATTTATTGAGTTGATGGTAAGTAGAGTGGTGACCATTGCCTCATCTCCTGTCATGTCAACATTTCAATGATTGCATAGAAAATGCATAAAATATGTCACACATGAAGGTTGATAAACAAGATACAACACTTCTTATTTACTCCACCACCCAACAACTACTCCACTCCTCCTCTCCTCTCTAATCACCACTACACAATTGACTTTTATCCTTTCCTCTACTGTTACTGAGGGAAAAGCCAGGTAAGCCATAACCTGGGGCAAGCATAGGGACCTTCTGCTCCACTGGTCTGTTTAATCCTTTTAGCACCTATGATGGTGTTGGACAAGCTCAGGTTGCAGTTTTCCCCCATGATGATTTTCCAAGTCTGACTAATTATCCCCTACTGTCACAGTTTGAAGAAAAGCTACAGCCTTGTCTTTCACTGGTGAGTTGACTGTTTATGAAGTTGAGACTTAGGATGTTATTCTCCTTTTCCTGTAGAGGAAGATCTAAGATACAAGTATGTCCCAGTCTTCTTCCTTCTCTTCAGTCTATCTCACGTACTTTACATACAAGTCTTCATTCTGAAACCACTGTGTGAGCACCAGGCTGGAGATTAACTAAGATAAGTCCTAGCTAAACAATCCATTGCACCAGTCATTTCACAAGTTGTCCTGAATGGGGTTAACAACCAGACTTGTTGTTTCATTCTCAGATGACATTTGATTAATGATCACTGTACTTCTTATTATTGAAGTCTTCAGAACTGTTTTTCTCTCTTTCTTTTATATCCAGCTGTTTGAGAGCTGAGCTGAAAGTCTCTAGGAAATTCCCATATTGTGGGTTCTAGAAGATTTCACTTGTAGAGAGTTGGTTCTGGATTCTGGGACTACTGGTTAGTTTTCCCAGATGATATATGGATGGCCTCTCCACCATACTGTTCTCTGTTGATATATAAAATGGCACAACATCTCTTTACATATGTTAAAAGATAATGTTAGTATACATCAACAGACACAGATTGGGGATGGGGAGGAAAAGGATGGGTGTGGTCCAAACACACCTCTCCTAGTTTGATGATGCAGTGTATTTCACTCTGATGTACTGTGGTAATCACAAGACCATATGTTGAGACAGGGGTAGCTTAACACAATTACAAGCATTTATGTGGTCTGAGTTCCACCATGCTTGAACCACAGTAGACCTGGGCACAAGGAGGACCAGACACAGTACAGCAATCATTGTGACATAGCAACATGGGACAGGCATTGTGAAGGGAAATGGAAAATAGGCATTTACAACTGCAATATGCATTATGTATTAACTAATGGCATTTACCAAATTAGCATACCAGACATCCATTCCTATGGCTGTGAGGTTGGTGCATGACTGACCTATTCCATATTCACACAGCAATGCCAGACCTCACCCCTTTTCTCAGACAGACCTGACTCACAGGTACATCATCTTCATCATCATCATGTGCTCTTTCCCCACTGAGTAATTTTCATGTCCTACTACAGTAGGTAACAGAAGCTCAATTGCATACACAATTGTTCACATATGCACCAAGCACATATGTGGAAAACATGTTTAGTCCCTGTAAGTTTGCATGAGCCATACATTATATTCAGCCAACTGAGACACAGGTTCACACACCTATGGTTCTCTTAGGAACTAGTTTATATGAACCATCCAACAGTAGAGGTAATAGTGTAATACTTCAAGGAGAAATTATATTAATTCTCCTTGAGCATTATAGCGACCAGGCATCACATGGACTTAGCAATTCTGGCGTGCCATCACCGTCCTGTTTACATATGGATATTTGAAGCATCTTTCTTTCTACTAGATGTGAGAGGCTATTTATTCAAAGCACCAGCTCACTCACTCCATCATTCTCTGCGTTTTACAAAGGAACTTGTACATGTTTACACCACTTATTCTAATTCAAACTGCCATAGGTTAACTCGCCGAGAGCGAAGGTACAGTTGATTTTAAGAATAAGTCATCCTAGGCATGGAGAATGCACAAGGGGTTTGGGTTTGCGAATCTGCATGAGTGTACTACATTCCTCAAGCATACGCAACCAGTCACAACAAGGGATTGATATGCACTTGGAGTATACAGCGTGAAAGACATGTCAAGGTGGAAGAAGCAGTATTCCAGAATACTGGCGCACAGAAGTTAGGTTTTCCACTTTCACATTTTATTCATAAAATACTCATACATTCTTCTCATTCGTTTATCAGGCACAACTACAACATTAAAGTATGTTTTAAAGTGGTACCTGCTGTCCAGAGAACAATATTATTGAATCTTTAAGGGCATTGTTGGGTCATCACATCACACTAGCGACCGCTCCTGGTGAGATCCCCGCTCAAACTAATTAGATTTTAAAATATGGCCCAGGAATAGCGTGGGCTCATTACTTATGAACCAATCAAAAGACAAGTGCATACCGCCGCCTCCCCCAACTCGTTCTAGAACATACGATCTAAGAATAGCCCTTATATTTGGGATGGTCCCCGTTAAGACTTAAAGTATATTTATGAAATGTGTCGGACTGGAAATGGGGATTCTGTTCCATCATGCTACATGGCCCCTCTCTTAGATCTTTCATAGGTATGACAGATGATCGCAGAATCCACAGTTCCCAGATCCCTCAGGTGGTTTTGTCAATTACTCCCTGTCTCCCTTTACCCTACTAGAGTAGTACATTTGGAACTAAGTGATTTTTCTCCTTAAAAAAAAATCTGCCCCTAACATTGCATCTGTTGATGAATTTGGTGGCAAACGCAAAGACCATGAAGTTAGCCCTGCATTATGTTCCTTTAAGTCACTGGGAGCATCAGGAGTCCTGACTCCACTCATCTGTGAACTGCTCTTCTATTTACCTCTGACAGTGTTCCACTGCTGACATCCTTGCTATATTTCCTGTTGTGATAAATGATCTCTCTGAATCACACCATCTCGTAATGTATGAATGGTCCATAGAGATTCATTATGTGAAGTAATGGCTTTGCAATTAAGCCAACTTCCAGATGACGTTTAGAGAGAATGGTTGCATTCCATGTATCTCTCAACATTTCACCTTATCAGAACTTCATTCTTCCATTCGCCACTGGAAAATGATAATCCTGCGAGAGTGTAGTTAACTGAACACTTTCTCCAACAGTAATCTTGGCATTTGGAACTGGGTTAAAATTGTTGATCATCACCGGAGCAAAGACAATCACTTCCGGGTGAACTATAGCAGCCGCTGCAGAACTTGAGACTAAAACCTACTAGAGCAGATTTGGTTAGCGTTGGACACAGGGTCTACCTTTCCAATAAGCCTCTTGTGTTTGCAGATGGTAGCAATTTCCCATTATATTTCCTTGACTTATTTCTGTAGTCTTACCATAGATTTAGAAGTGCACTTGTCGGTTGAGATTTCCTCATTCCGTTAGGCCTCTATTTTGATTTGTTGTGAGAAGTGACAGCATTTTCTCTCCTTAGTTGCTCTGTTTTCTAACGTAGCAACTGAATTGTAGATGCAGCCAGACTGTGACATCTACTACGACTAATATAGAATTCCAGGTGGAGGTTCCAACTAGTTGTCTTCAGCCATGCTTTAGCTAAGTGCTTTTGAGTGACTGGGAAGTATCCGTTCTTTCTCTCCCACATGAGCAAAACGTTTACTTTGGCGAATATAAGGCGTTTCTTCTCATCCATAGAGAAGTCCGTCATTATCACAGCTACCTTTGAAGGTGTGTGATTATGTGGGTTAGCTTCTTAGTTACCAATATTGACTGGAATTTTGGAAGCCAATTTTTACTGACTTTGAGGACAGGACTGGCCAGGTCCTGTGAATATACCTCGCATCTCAGTAATAATATAAGATTCCACTGCTCAATGCATGGTTCTTATTATATAAAGAGTCGTCTGCTGACTTGCAGGGATCTTTATCTTGAAAGGAGTCAGCTGTTTGAAACTGATCTTTCGTTAGTCCACTTATCGCAGACTGTGTATAGAGTGTCAGCTGCTGGAATTGCAGTGAGCTCTACCATATAAGAGTTAACTGTTTGGAGACAGTAATCCTTATTTACATTCCTACCTTCTTCCGGCAGAAAAGTCTTCCCATTGAGAATGAAAAAGGGGAATGACATCAGTTGTACTCAACTTTGTCCTCCCTTTAATCTCCACCATTTTAAAGGCAGAAACGCTTTCTCAACGGAGGATGAATTGACGGCCGACATCGGAGACGGATCCTGTTATATCTCTTCATGAAATTTTCCAGGTTGTCCATGATGTGCTCCTAGTCGTATGATACGCCAATGACATCAGGTTGGTTATCCATCGTTTCCTGGACACATATTCTTGTATGCTCTCCACTTCCATATGAATGGCTAGGGGTCCAGTTATTTTGATGGCCTTCCTGGAGATTCAATGAGTTAACTCCTGGTGACGTGGATCCTAGTACACCAGAGAGATTACACCATCGAACAATAGACTAATGTCTTATAGACACCAGACTGTGGTCGGTTTTATATGACCGCCCATGACATCAGGTAGAATCTTCCCTTCCTCTCGTCCATCACGTATCAAGTACGCTTAATAATCCCACTACTTTTGATGGCAAGTGACTGAGTTGATAAGGATGTTTCTCCTGAAGATTTCAATTGTGTTCACTTTCTCAGCAGCTTGATCAGGGCTACCGTCAAGATTACACAACTGAAGAATAAATCCAACGTCGAATCGACCCTGGACATTAGCCGGTACGAATACTGACTATCACCGAGAGAGATTATTATTGAGGTGTCTTAATGGTTGCCCAAATTTTCCATCAGGGTTCACACTCTCTACTCTCAGTGTTGCAAGCATGTTATGGGGAGAAGAGAATATAAGGAGTTGTTATTTTATGTGATGTGGTGACATTAAAAATGTTGTATTTACAACAATATTTCCCTCTCTCACCCATGCCAGCAATTAATTTTTAGATGGAGTAGGCCCCATATTCATTTACTGGATCAAGTGTCCTAATTTCAGGGACAAAAATGAATTTTTCCCTGTACTAGCTGTCTCAGTTATATTTAAAATAATTTGTGTTCTCTGGTGTTTCAGGTACCTTAATTTTTGGATACATATATTGAACAACCAGCATGCACAAAATTATACAACAATATTGACAAGCTAATAATCAATTCATTCTGAGAAACATAATATCATGGATACAAGCAATTATGTTGACCCATAAGATATTTATACATCATCTTCAGTCTGCTACATTGAATTCCTAACTGATATATTAAAACAGTGATACATGCAATATTATCACTATTAATGAAATCAAACCTTCTAGAGATTTATTGTGGGTTTACATGTCTGGACAGTTGCCCTCATATAAGAGACAGGGTCCATTAAACAACACCATAAAACCTTCAAGAATTGGGTCTGATTTGCGAGAGGTCACCCCGGATTTTAATACCAACATAGAGATCCCAAAAGTGAGTCTTATGCAGGGTATGCCCAAAGTTTGTATCCCGTCATCAGGGCAACAGGTATGTGAGCCCCTAGCAGGTTATTACCAGGGTTTAAATCCGAGACGAGTGTTCTTTTTCCCAGGGTTTATAGCCTGGAAAGAGCAACCCAGTTATGTGACCAGGTTTTCCCAGGGTCTATATCCCGAAAAGAGCCACCCAGTTATGTGACATGTTTGATTGAGTTGCCAGAGGACCTAGTTTGTAGTGTTCTCTGGAGATATATCTTGAATAATAAATAACAAGATAAAGGATATGATTTTGCCCGTTTTGTCTAGAGGTCACTCAAATGAGCTAATCATTCCCGCAATAGCCTTTTTGGAGAACATTTTTCTTTGGCTCAACCCCCACTGTGAGACCACTATGTATCTACACAGAAATTTATAAAAGAAGTAACTAGTTCACCCAAGGCCAGAGAAGATCTGAACTATTAGCGCCTGTACAACTGAGGATCCCTCTCACTCATTATACTGTTGACAGTGTGCTGTTCGTCCGTCACATAGATCTACTCCTATATATTTTGTCAGTATGACCTATATCAGTTCAAGTAATCCTTCAATTTTTGCAGACAAACAAACTTTAACAATAACTGTACATTACATCTGTTAGACAGGACATCTACATGACAGTTTCTTGACAAAAGTGGAACATACATTCACAAGGAATTGTTTACACCACAAGTGTACAAGATAGACATCATGAGATACCTGACAACATCTATACAGGACTTTTCACAATATGTATAACCAACCACAGCACTTAAGACAGTCACCAGAGACAACACTTGACAGCAATTGTACAAGAAATTCACTGGGGACATGTACTTGAACACTGGTTCATTGAATACACAATTTATTGAGTTGATGGTAAGTAGAGTGGTGACCATTGCCTCATCTCCTGTCATGTCAACATTTCAATGATTGCATAGAAAATGCATAAAATATGTCACACATGAAGGTTGATAAACAAGATACAACACTTCTTATTTACTCCACCACCCAATAACTACTCCACTCCTCCTCTCCTCTCTAATCACCACTACACAATTGACTTTTATCCTTTCCTCTACTGTTACTGAGGGAAAAGCCAGGTAAGCCATAACCTGGGGCAAGCATAGGGACCTTCTGCTCCACTGGTCTGTTTAATCCTTTTAGCACCTATGATGGGTGTTGGACAAGCTCAGGTTGCAGTTTTCCCCCATGATGATTTTCCAAGTCTGACTAATTATCCCCTACTGTCACAGTTTGAAGAAAAGCTACAGCCTTGTCTTTCACTGGTGAGTTGACTGTTTATGAAGTTGAGACTTAGGATGTTGTTCTCCTTTTCCTGTAGAGGAAGATCTAAGATACAAGCATGTCCCAGTCATTCTTCCTTCTCTTCAGTCTATCTCACGTACTTTACATACAAGTCTTCATTCTGAAACCACTGTGTGAGCACCAGGCTGGAGATTAACTAAGATAAGTCCTAGCTAAACAATCCATTGCACCAGTCATTTCACAAGTTGTCCTGAATGGGGTTAACAACCAGACTTGTTGTTTCATTCTCAGATGACATTTGATTAATGATCACTGTACTTCTTATTATTGAAGTCTTCAGAGCTGTTTTTCTCTCTTTCTTTTATATCCAGCTGTTTGAGAGCTGAGCTGAAAGTCTCTAGGAAATTCCCATATTGTGGGTTCTAGAAGATTTCACTTGTAGAGAGTTGGTTCTGGATTCTGGGACTACTGGTTAGTTTTCCCAGATGATATATGGATGGCCTCTCCACCATACTGTTCTCTGTTGATATATAAAATGGCACAACATCTCTTTACATATGTTAAAAGATAATGTTAGTATACATCAACAGACACAGATTGGGGATGGGGAGGAAAAGGATGGGTGTGGTCCAAACACACCTCTCCTAGTTTGATGATGCAGTGTATTTCACTCTGATGTACTGTGGTAATCACAAGACCATATGTTGAGACAGGGGTAGCTTAACACAATTACAAGCATTTATGTGGTCTGAGTTCCACCATGCTTGAACCACAGTAGACCTGGGCACAAGGAGGACCAGACACAGTACAGCAATCATTGTGACATAGCAACATGGGACAGGCATTGTGAAGGGAAATGGAAAATAGGCATTTACAACTGCAATATGCATTATGTATTAACTAATAGCATTTACCAAATTAGCATACCAGACATCCATTCCTATGGCTGTGATGTTGGTGCATGACTGACCTATTCCATATTCACACAGCAATGCCAGACCTCACCCCTTTTCTCAGACAGACCTGACTCACAGGTACATCATCTTTATCATCATCACGTGCTCTTTCCCCACTGAGTAATTTTCATGTCTACTACAGTAGGTAACAGAAGCTCAATTGCATACACAACTGTTCACATATGCACCAAGCACATATGTGGAAAACATGTTTAGTCCCTGTAAGTTTGCATGAGCCATACATTATATTCAGCCAACTGAGACACAGGTTCACACACCTATGGTTCTCTTAGGAACTAGTTTATATGAACCATCCAACAGTAGAGGTAATAGTGTAATACTTCAAGGAGAAATTGTATTAATTCTCCTGAGCATATAGCTACCAGGCATCACATGGACTTAGCAATTCTGGCGTGCCACATACAACCCTGTTTACATATGGATATTGAAGCATCTTTCTTTCTACTAGATGTGAGAGGCTATTTATTAAATCACCAACTCACTCACTCCATCATTCTCTGCGTTTTACAAAGGAACTTGTACATGTTTACACCACTTATTCCCATTCAGACTGCCATTTGTTAACTCGCACGAGAGCAAAGGTACAGTTGATTTTAAGAATAAGTCATCCTAGGCATGGAGAATGCACAAGGGGTTTGGGTTTGCGAATCTGCATGAGTGTACTACATTCCTCAAGCATACGCAACCAGTCACAACAAGGGATTGATATGCACTTGGAGTATACAGCGTGAAAGACATGTCAAGGTGGAAGAAGCAGTATCCAGAATACTGGCGCACAGAAGTTAGGTTTTCCACTTTCACATTTTATTCATAAAATACTCATACATTCTTCTCATTCGTTTATCAGGCACAACTACAACATTAAAGTATGTTTTAAAGTGGTACCTGCTGTCCAGAGAACAATATTATTGAATCTTTAAGGGCATTGTTGGGTCATCACATCACACTAGCGACCGCTCCTGGTGAGATCCCCGCTCAAACTAATTAGATTTTAAAATATGGCCCAGGAATAGCGTGGGCTCATTACTTATGAACCAATCAAAAGACAAGTGCATACCGCCGCCTCCCCCAACTCATTCTAGAACATTCGATCTAAGAATAGCCCTTATATTTGGGATGGTCCCCGTTAAGACTTAAAGTATATTTATGAAATGTGTCGGACTGGAAATGGGGATTCTGTTCCATCATGCTACATGGCCCCTCTCTTAGATCTTTCATAGGTATGACAGATGATCGCAGAATCCACAGTTCCCAGATCCCTCAGGTGGTTTTGTCAATTACTCCCTGTCTCCCTTTACCCTACTAGAGTAGTACATTTTGAACTAAGTGATTTTTCTCCTTAGAAAAAAATCTGCCCTAACATTGCATCTGTTGATGAATTTGGTGGCAAACGCAAAGACCATGAAGTTAGCCCTGCATTATGTTCCTTTAAGTCACTGGGAGCATCAGGAGTCCTGACTCCACTCATCTGTGAACTGCTCTTCTATTTACCTCTGACAGTGTTCCACTGCTGACATCCTTGCTATATTTCCTGTTGTGATAAATGATCTCTCTGAATCACACCATCTCGTAATGTATGAATGGACCTTAGAGATTCATTATGTGAAGTAATGGCCTTGCAATTAAGCCAACTTCTAGATGACGTTTAGAGAGAATGGTTGCATTCCATGTATCTCTCAACATTTCACCTTATCAGAACTTCATTCTTCCATTCGCCACTGGAAAATGATAATCCTGCGAGAGTGTATTTAACTGAACACTTTCTCCAACAGTAATCTTGGCATTTGGAACTGGGTTAAAATTGTTGATCATCACCGGAGCAAAGACAATCACTTCCGGGTGAACTATAGCAGCCGCTGCAGAACTTGAGACTAAAACCTACTAGAGCAGATTTGGTTAGCGTTGGACACAGGGTCTACCTTTCCAATAAGCCTCTTGTGTTTGCAGATGCTACAAACAGTTCCACTCATATATTCGCCACAAGTTTCGTGCATCAAAATCTGACAACACGTTCAGTCATGCAGAACTCTACAAAGTAATAGAGACAACATCGTGTGTGATTTTTCAAATGTAGAAATCGCCTTGCGCATATTTTTAACATTAATGGTTACGAACTGTTCAACTGAGCGGTATTTTTCTCAGTTGAAACGTACAAAAAATCCAAGTAGATAGACAATGAAACAAGAAAGGCTGATTCCTTACCATTGCTGATGATTGAGGCAGACTTGTTGCGCAAAATTAACTTTGATGATGTACTCAAAAACTTTGCCAGGCGTAAATCTAGAAAAAAGAACGTTAAAATGTAAATGCGTGCTCTCTCTGACTTTCTTATCTATCAAAAAAGTTACAGTATTTTTGTCTACTATTATTACAAAATTAATTACCTATTAATTTTAATACAGAAATACCTTATTGTAGGTTTTATATGAGTGATAGTAGTACAAACATATGTGGTTACATTTCACAACTGTTTTTCTTTGTTAGTTTTTTGCATAATATTGAACATACCAGCAGTCAGTGGAGGATCGGGGGCCCGGGGCAGAAGGGGGCACCCATGTGGGTTTGTGCCTGTGACGAGTTCACCTTGGGTATTGAGAGTGAACCACACCAGAGGTGTCTCTGGCACTCCCGTGTATTCTAGCCCCAGGGGTTGGACCAGCAGATACACATTTTTACTCTGTGGTTGATCTCATATTAGTTAATTACGTCTACAAGCCCCTCCAGATTCTAGACCCCCACTAACTATCTACACCTGTGGAACAATGAACATTTAGGCATCGTCCGAGACCACACTCAAATCATTATACAAAGAGCAAGTCAACTTACATAAAGTTTATTCTACCCTTGAGAATCTAGAACTGAAATGAACATCCTGATAGAAGAATCTATTTACACAAATAGAAGATAGAGTAGAGACAGAATCAGAGATATAGTTGTCTTCATCGAGTTGAGAAGTAGATTGGATGCAGATGTCCCGTCCAGTCGGTCCGCCACTCACCCGGCTTCCTTCCAGTGAGATGACTAGAACCTTGGAGACCACTCCGTCTCCCGAGCGTGGATCCACAACAATAGAGTCACTGCTGGACCACACTTCACTGGACCAACTGCATCTATATCACTCCCACGGAGTCACTGTTAATACAGTTCTCGAACAATACCGGTTGGGAGACAATCCTCCAGGACTTGACTCCAAGTACTCGTTACTTCGAGGAACTTAAATAGTCACTGACCAATCGAATGGTCTGTCACTTATAGCACAGTCCCACTGCAGAACGGATGTGTCACTGACCAATTCAATGGTCCCTTCATCACATCACAGGAACATGGATGAACAAATGTCACTGACCAATTCAATGGTCCCTTCATCACATCACAGGAACATGGATGAACAAATGTCACTTACAGTCACACTGCTTGTAGAATCAGATATGGCTACTGAAAATGTTACTGAGTCCTACTCGAACACAGTTTATAATCTTCATACTGAGACAGTACATTAATAGAATCAGACATCTATTTCACGGAAACAATTCAGGTTGGACTATAATCCCATAGTCCCTTCCACCGGGTTACACTTGCCACAAGTCAATAACTGGTGTAGTTCTTCTCAAGACCTGCCCCTAGAGCTGTCCAAAGAACCATTCAAGTGTCTGAAGATCAGTTACTTCTGCGTTTAGGCAGAACCCCCGTCATAATAGACGGACCGGTGTTTCCTTTCGTTGAGCATGATTACTCAAAATGCTGAAATGTTCCTGGCAAAACAGAGTATCGTCTAGTATCAAAACGATCACAAACCATCACTTCCCACACGTGCACCTTTAGGGCAGTTGTATTTCTTGATGCAAACTTCCCGCATGGTGAATCACATTGGGTACCTGGTGTGGTTGAGTCTGGCGTGATAAGTAAAGAACTGAACCCTTCGTTGTGTCACACGAAGTGGTTTCCTGCCAACAACAATTATAGTTGACTGGTTCCTCAACAGGCAAACTCCTGAAAAGGAAGAGCGACCGGTGAGAGTATACTGGCCCAAACATTAGTCCACATGCATCCTACCAATAACTACTCAACCCTCAGTCATGCTACTTAGTTATGCATATAACCAAAGCATTATCTCTATATGGAGAGTAGTAAAGCATGGGTTCACAAATGTCAGCTGGCCTCACAGAACAGCCCGTCAAACAGAGCAAGAAATCAGAATGACGAGTCTGATCGTAGGTCTCACCTATCCCTAATCATCTATCAGTCGTCGCTAACGTCAGTAGTGATACAAGGCTGTTATTGTTCTAATTTAATCGAACTAAACACTAGGTAATGAGTCACTGGACTCGTTCCTAACATCATCAATGTTCATTAAGAAACATAATCTTGATAAATATACCATCCCTCGGGATATAGGGATAGGACATGATCACTTCCACTATGTACACAAGCCGGTTTGCTGGTGGGATCACCTGCCCACGCCATAGCAAACTCTTCTTATCAGACTCTGCCTTAGAGTCAAGAAGCCTTCTTGAGAATACATGTTCCCCACATGTTCCAAGGGTAATGTTCCAGTTCTGTCCTCCCCAAGTGGTTTAGCCTTGGCATGGACTGAACTTCATCGTTGGTTTGGTCTACCAACACATACTTTCATAACTTGCTTTCACATCCCCCATATCCTATATTTCCCCAGTCTCATACAGCCTCCTTGCATCCTTCCATACTTCCAGCACCTTAGCATTCACTCGCACTAGCGCCAGTATGAAAGAAACAGGATAGCTCAGACCAGATTTCAGAACGCATATTTATATCGCGACGGCACGCAGGGTTATCCCGCGTCGACCTATTCGGCGTTCGGAATTACCCCAGGAAGTATCACATGCCCTGACCTAATATATATACACACAATGTCACATCATATATATATATATATATATATATATATATATATATATATATATATATATATATATATATATATATATATATATATATATATATAGCCCCAAAGCAAACTTACCTTACCACAGAAATCCGCTGTTCCACACAATGAATTCACTATTAAGTTATTACACAATAGTTACATCATTCCTGGTGGCACAGAACTAAGTTCTTCCTTTACTTAGTAACTAAGCACAATTTTGTCTGAATCTCCACCTACCCACTTACCTGGTTTTCTAACCGTTCTTCTGGCTTCAGCAACTGACTGACATAATCTAAGTTTCCATCCGGCACAAGTAACTAGGTTTTATTCTAACACAGCAACCTAATAGATGCAACGATTGGTAATATATGGTACATATAGTGGGAACCCAAATCGCCCACATCATATTACGGCGTTCCTAACAGCTGATTCGCGAGCACCCAGTAAACAAACCTACGATTCACCGTCAACTGCGTTATCGATCGGTTTGCTAATTAGTATGCAAGGACATCCGCATAGGTAATGAGGTTAGAACAATGGCGTGTGGAACACACGTACAAAGTTACATGATTTAAACAAATATCTACCTGAATGATGGAACCAGATCTCCAGTCAGCTTCCGAACTGTTCAAGGGCTTCTCAGCTTCCTTTACATAACAGTCAGCCGAATCATGGTTGAGGTGAGACGCAACACAAAAATGGCTCACATCAGGCCTGCGTCTGTTCTGTTCGAACAACAGTAAGTGAATGACTGGTTTAGCCAATTTCCCGCTTCGTGCCAACTCAATGCGCACTAGAAGCGAGTGCTTCTTGAGAAACGATACTTTCTCGGGAAACCGTCATTCCCCGCCTAGAGTGTCTAGATCTCTCTGCACGGGAATTTAGAGCGATACCCAGCATCACGGGTTACTCGAATTTCGGTGTTTCGAGAAGATTATAGATAGTAAGTCCTCCATCGGCTTCCCTCAGTCTATTTTTAGCTGGGAAAGTCCCCGATGACGCGCCAAAATAGTGCGGGATCTTGACGACCCAAGACAGATAAACGCGTTTCGTCACATAGGCCCCCACTTTAAGAGGATCGACCCCGTCGTTCCACTTCTACGCAGAAGCTGTCTATGTCGTTCGTTCTTCCTTCTTAGAGACCGGATGGCAGGTGAGGAAGTCTAACCCGTCAATATTCTATAGGATACTTTTACCACATTAGGTGGGGAGACAAGCTATTCAGTATCACGGGTGATCAACGCCTACTCCGCTACTGCGATCGGGCATCTCGCAGTGTCTTGCGGACCAGAGCTCCCGTCTCGATCTGATTTAACGATCGTTCCTGCCAGAGTTTACTGGACTTCTGCAACTCCAGCTTCCCCTTTCGAGGACCCAGCTGGACTGCAGTCGGTCGGATTGAGGGACCAAGGGTCTGTGTCCGTTCTGACACAACCCACCTCTTCCGACCACGGTTCTCAGTGTAGCTAGCACTGCGGGTGTTCCTTTGGCCGGTCATGTTCCCCCGAGCACCGGGCTGAACCGAAGAAGGTACCTGCACATACATATAGGTCTGCCTATGGTGTGACAGGCTTTCCGCTACCTGACCTGAACCCCGAACCGTTCTTTCAGCGAATCTCTGCGCCCTTGGGCTGGTGGACTTATCATCGGGCTTCCCCTCATAGCGCATGAGGAGACTGGAATGGAAAGTAGAAGACTTTCCCAGGATCACCACTCCATAGTGCTTGTGGAGCCCCACTTTATCCACTAGGAATGGGCCCTGCCACCCGATTTCGAATTCGTTCCCCTCGTTTGGGAGGAGTACTAGAGCTCGGTCTCCAACCTCTAAGGATATCTTCGTCTTCGTCCGTTTCTCAGGTGTGCATTTACGGCACTCCGGACAAGACCTAATATACCTGCGCACGTCGCCTGTCATTCCCGGCCACCAATAGTACCGGGATAGACATTTACTGGTTGTCCCTACAGTCAGATGTCCGATTGGGGACCTGACATGTACCGTTCGCAGCAGATTAGCTCTGAAGCTCTCAGGAACCAACTTACGTTCCCTCTGCCTTTTCTCTGTTCCAGTCTGAATTAACGGTGACTGGTTATCAGAGTTGAACTTACCCTGAATTATCGGGTTTTCATTGTTGGGCAACCATTCTGAACAAGGACACTCCGTCGCATCCTTGCTCCGAGCATGACTCATTCCATCCGGGTGAGTATTTCGGAGACTTACCTTTTCGAGACCCTCTTCCTCGGTATCTCTGACCTGCCTAGACTTATGGATGCTAGGGTGTTCTGGTTCGCCCAGAAACACGTACTTCCGGCCGAGAATTAGGGGATAGAGAGGATCCGGTACTACTGCCGTCTGAATGCGTCCAGTAACGTACTTGCTCCGAATCTCCACATTGGCAATCGGGCAACGTAGCGCTACAGCACTCCTACTGGCTGGCTGTATCTCCGTCATCTCCCCGGTGAGTTGCTCTGGGCCTGTCAGGTGGGATGCAATTACAGCGGAAAATTGCAATCCCGTGTCGTAGAGGCACAACACCTGTTGCCCATTCACTTCTACTCTCTCAACCACTGGAGGTCGTCTAGGTTCTCCATTCCCATCAACCGACTTCACTTTCCTGCAAGGTCTATCCCTAACCTCTGCAAGACAAGCAAAGTGAAAGTCCTTGGGCTTACTCTTACACTCACTCGTATTGTGAGTGCTGGACTTGCAGAATTTGCACCATCGTTCACTCCACTTCCTCTTTGGAGAACTAGGTGGGCTATTCTTACCGTGGTTGACGTTAGAGATCCTCTCTAAGGAATTTACCTGTTTACTTGGTTCTCCCGAACCATTGGTCTTCTTGGCCTTCTTGTTTGACTTACCTTGATCCGTATCTTTCGATCTCGGATCTGTTGGACTGGTGTCCCCAGTCTCGCCATAGACTTCAACGTATCTTTCGGCTAACTTGGTGACTATATCCAATCTCTCAGCCCCATTCTCTCCTAAGAAGTTTCGCAAGGGTTTAGACATTTGCATTCGCATCTGATCTACAACCATCAACTCACGCAAACTTTCATACTCTTCCTTAAATCCGGTCAAGGCCATCCAGTTAAGAAGGTATGAGTTCAATCTCACACTGTATGCTGAAAACAATTCACCAGGTTCTCGCTTCGCCGTCCGAAACTTCCTTCGGTATGAGTGCGCTGTGATCTCGAATCTCTTCAAGAGAGCCGCTTTCAGTGCCGGGTAATCATTCTGTAGACCCGGTGGCAAGCGTGCATACACTTCATAACCTTCGGCACGGAGTCCCTGGGAGAGTTTTAAACACCATTTCTGTTTGTCTAGACCCATTGCAATCGCCATGGCCTCATACTTCTCTAAGTATTGGTCTATCCGTTCCTTCTCGGGTTCGAACGGCTGTAAAGGCCATTTCATAGCCTGGTAGTCACGTCTACTGGTTGACTCTGAGCCAGGAGGTACACCTCCTCCCATAGCTCCATCAGTTACACCTGTAGCAGGCACTTGTGCCTCAAGTAGCTTCATTCGATACTCATTGTCACGTTTTTCTTTCTCGGCTTCCAACTCAAGCCGTTTCATTTCAGTATCAGCCGCTATCCTCTTTTCCTCAAGAGCCACTTTACTGGCTTCCAGTTCTCTTTCTGCTCTCCTCCTCTCTCTTTCCTCTTGGCGAAAACTTCTTTCCACCTCTTGGACATAGGATTTCAAAGCATCTCCTTCAAGACCAGACTTACGTCCAGTTTCCTGAACTTTGTCTAAATCTAACTCTTGGGTAGACATGTTGACTATGATAGGTGGGTACTCAAGTATGTGTGGGTGAAGCAATACAATGAATCAATAATCAATAGTACTAACTAATCACCACAACACACATGTCCGTCAGACAGTTAGGAGATAG
Organism: Cepaea nemoralis; assembly: GCA_014155875.1. Taxonomy (NCBI): domain Eukaryota; kingdom Metazoa; phylum Mollusca; class Gastropoda; order Stylommatophora; family Helicidae; genus Cepaea; species Cepaea nemoralis. Next base: position 38,523 of record JACEFZ010006215.1, on the reverse strand, counting down.
GTAGAAGTAGTAGAATCTTATGTAGACTGAAGTAGAGGATAAAGATTAAGTCCCTATCCCTATGTGAGATGTCTACAACACACAAAGATCTTGGAATAATCCCGGACGAGCCCCCACTCTGTATGGAGTGTAACGGGTTCACCTTGGGTAGTGAGAGTGAACCACACCCGAGGTGTCTCTGGCACTCCCGTGTATTCTAGCCCCAGGGGTTGGGCGAGCAGATACACATTTTTACTCTGTGGTTGATCTCACATTAGTTAATTACGTCTACAAGCCCCTCCAGATTCTAGACCCCCACTAACTACCTACACCTGTGGAACAATGAACATTTAGGCATCGTCCGAGACCACACTCAAATCATTATACAAAGAGCAAGTCAACTTACATAAAGTTTATTCTACCCTTGAGAATCTAGAACTGAAATGAACATCCTGATAGAAGAATCTATTTACACAAATAGAAGATAGAGTAGAGACAGAATCAGAGATATAGTTGTCTTCATCGAGTTGAGAAGTAGATTGGATGCAGATGTCCCGTCCAGTCGGTCCGCCACTCACCCGGCTTCCTTCCAGTGAGATGACTAGAACCTTGGAGACCACTCCGTCTCCCGAACGTGGATCCACAACAATAGAGTCACTGCTGGACCACACTTCACTGGACCAACTGCATCTATATCACTCCCACGGAGTCACTGTTAATACAGTTCTCGAACAATACCGGTTGGGAGACAATCCTCCAGGACTTGACTCCAAGTACTCGTTACTTCGAGGAACTTAAATAGTCACTGACCAATCGAATGGTCTGTCACTTATAGCACAGTCCCACTGCAGAACGGATGTGTCACTGACCAATTCAATGGTCCCTTCATCACATCACAGGAACATGGATGAACAAATGTCACTGACCAATTCAATGGTCCCTTCATCACATCACAGGAACATGGATGAACAAATGTCACTTACAGTCACACTGCTTGTAGAATCAGATATGGCTACTGAAAATGTTACTGAGTCCTACTCGAACACAGTTTATAATCTTCATACTGAGACAGTACATTAATAGAATCAGACATCTATTTCACGGAAACAATTCAGGTTGGACTATAATCCCATAGTCCCTTCCACCGGGTTACACTTGCCACAAGTCAATAACTGGTGTAGTTCTTCTCAAGACCTGCCCCTAGAGCTGTCCAAAGAACCATTCAAGTGTCTGAAGATCAGTTACTTCTGCGTTTAGGCAGAACCCCCGTCATAATAGACGGACCGGTGTTTCCTTTCGTTGAGCATGATTACTCAAAATGCTGAAATGTTCCTGGCAAAACAGAGTATCGTCTAGTATCAAAACAATCACAAACCATCACTTCCCACACGTGCACCTTCAGGGCAGTTGTATTTCTTGATGCAAACTTCCCGCATGGTGAATCACATTGGGTACCTGGTGTGGTTGAGTCTGGCGTGATAAGTAAAGAACTGAACCCTTCGTTGTGTCACACGAAGTGGTTTCCTGCCAACAACAATTATAGTTGACTGGTTCCTCAACAGGCAAACTCCTGAAAAGGAAGAGCGACCGGTGAGAGTATACTGGCCCAAACATTAGTCCACATGCATCCTACCAATAACTACTCAACCCTTAGTCATGCTACTTAGTTATGCATATAACCAAAGCATTATCTCTAGTTAGTTAGTTAGTTAGTTAGTTAGTCGACAGATCATCCTCGTTGCACATCGAACCATTCAGTCCATAAGTGCTCGGATCCCCTCCTCAGCAAATCCCGCAGCGTGTAGCGGCTAACGACGCCAGTTCTGTGTTGGTTTATCAATCTTCTTTGGCTTCCTGCGTAGTGTTCTTGTTTGGCCACCCCTCTTTTAATTTGCTGCTCCCGCAGTCTGGCCATTGTTGTAGATTCACAGTCATCACTTGGTTCTTGCAAAAGTCTCACTTCTCGTAGAGCATTCAGAATGTCAGCCTGGTCCATGGCGCGTCCGCCCTCCACAGTAGCCTCACCTGCGAGCTTGTCAGCCCGCTCATTTCCTTGTACTCCCGCATGACCTGGCACGAAGATGAAACTAATCTTTGCCAGCCGAGACCGCTTCAGAGGCAGCAACCACTCTCTTCGGATCGACCCCTCCTCTATCCTCTTGATCATGTTCATTGAGTCGCTAAGGAAACAAGCCCTAGTGAATGTCTGTGTCTCGAGCCATGTTATTGCTTTACTTACTGCCATGACTTCCATGGTCAGGCTACTTGTGGTTTCAGTGAAAGCACCAGAGTCCTCCTTCACAATTCTCCCTCCGGCCCGAGCTGTAAAGGCCCATGAGCTTCTCACATGTCGGACGACCGACCCATCTGTGTAGATGACCGCGTCACCGTCTAGCGAATTCTCGAAAATCAACGCTTGTACTTCAGCCTCAACAGCAGCCGGATTTTCTTGTCTGCATTTTCTATCTAGTTGGATGCAAACTGAAAAGGATGTGCAGAAGTCTGTTGGCACTTGCACCCACTCCTCGCCAGGTTCTAAGTCCTCAAGTGAACACACCTGTTGAAGAATGTCTTCGGCTTGACCCATCCACGACCGTCCTCTTTTTAACCTGCTGCCCTTCACCTTCCTAATTTCGCTATGCAGTGGATGTTGTGTGTTTGCGTTAATTTTGAGGTAGGCGCGTGCCCTGCAAACTTGTATTCTCTCTTCAATGGTTGGAAAATCAAGAAGGTAGCGCATCGCCCTGCATGCTGTATCTCTTGTACATCCAAGAATAATGCGCATTGCTTCATTCTGTATCCTTTCCATCCTTTCTATCTGCGTATGGCTGAGAGTCAGGATTGCCATTGCATACTCCAAAACAGACATGACCAGCCCCTCGTACAGAAGACATAGATGGCGCTGCTCACAGTTTGCTGCCGCCATCACCCGCATCGCTGCCAAACCCCGCTTGGCCTTTGTTATCACCTGGTCTATGTGCACATTATAAGCAAGGCTTCGATCAAACCGTATTCCCAGGTAATTCATTGCCTGCGTTCTTTCCACCGTCTCTGAACACAGCATTACAGTTGGTGTTGGATTGTTGACAATATGATTATTCAACGAGAACCAAGTCACTGTTGCCTTTGTTGGGTTGACCATTGCCCCAGCTTCATCACACCAAGTACTTATGCGATTGAGTTCGTTTTGTAGTTCCACAGCAACCTCCTCTCTATCCTTACCCTGACGATACACTAAAACATCATCGGCATACGACAATGTCCTGCCAGGTCCAGTGATCTGCTCACTGGTGATTCTCACTGTGTAGGCGTTGAACAGTACCGGAGATAATGGCGATCCCTGTGGTAGGCCAGGATATATTGTTGTTGGTTCCGAAGTCCAACTGCCACATCTAAAAACTACTTTCCGTTGGTAGAGGGCTGCAGCGATCCAACTAAGGAGGAATGGACTTACGTTTAGTTCAAGAAGCTGAAACATTAAAAAATCCAGTGGTACTCTGTTGTATGCGTCCTCAAGATCAATCGCTGCAGCAACGGTTTCAGTGCCTGCGTGGAAACCTTCATAGACATCCTGGGCAAAGACTGCTGCATTGGTCCAGGTTTCTCTTTTTGGACGGTACCCACCCAGGGTAGGTGGGAAAACACCTTGCCTCTCTAGTTGGCTTGATATTTTCCTGGCAATTACCTTCTCCAGCAGCTTGCCTATTGTATTCTGCATGGTTATAATTCGATATCCCTGAATTTTTTTGTGGTCTTTGTCAGGCTTCGGCAAGGGAATCAGATAGCTGTGTAACCATTCCTCCTTGATGCTAGCACTCCCTATACTGTTGTTGTACATGTCTGCTAATTTCTCTAGCTCATTGTCGGTACACCTATTTATGTCGTCGTATCTTATGCCATCAGGACCTGGAGCACTGTTTTTTGATCGTCGAAGCACAGCCCTGATTTCTTTCACTGTCACTGTGTCTTCCTCCGAAGTGTTCTGGGCCTTGCATCTGTCTGAGGTGACCTCCTTGGCCAGATTTCGGCCTCCCATGTCTGTCTGGTTGCCCTGCTCAAGGTAGCGTTCAAAGAGGGCTTTGCCCTTGTCCTCGTCCGTCCTCTGCCAGATGAGGTCAGCACCTTGGAAGTCTGAAATGCTCTTATTCTTGACTACACCACTCATGCTTTTATGTAGTCGCCAGAACAATTTCAGTGACTTGTCTGTGCTTACTCTTTGACACACCTCTGCCCATTTTTCGCTTTTAACCACCTTGACCAGTTTTTTGAAATAGCTTACTTTTGTGTGCATCTCTCTTTCTAAGTGCAAGCAGGGACTAGGATGACCAGCTCTGTTCTTCTTGGCATTTTGCCATCTCCTTACAGCACTACGCTTATCCACCCAAGCCTTCTCCACCTCGAAACTCCACCACGGTGGCTGCTCCCAGCTTTTTTTCCTGCCCTGAAACGTTCTGCGCTTGTCACGTCTTATTTTACTCACCACATCTTGCCCTGTACTGTCATACTGGAACGTCTTTACCTTTAGCTTGTGCTGCCTGGTTCTGCCTTTCTCCACCAATATGCTGCACGGGTGGTGGTCGCTGCCATGGTGTCCTAGGACACCCCATCTACACACTGTAGTGAGTGAAGGTGAAACTAGCGCCAGATCAATAGCACTGTCCTCATCGCCTGGACGGCTTGCTGTCCTGGTGACACAGCCACTGTTAATACAAACCAGGTCGATGGTTTCCAGTGCAGTCTCGAGCTCCTCCCCTTGTGTATTGGAGGAAGTGTTTCCCCATGCTCTGCCCTTAGCGTTGAAGTCACCACAGAAAATAACATTTCTCTCTTGGCCCAATATGCCACTTAAGCACTGCCACTTCTGGGCGTCCATACTCGCATTGCGGGCATAAACATTAACCAACACGAATGGTATACTGGAATGAACTCTCAACGCCTGTATTTGTATATCGTCACTGTCCCAACTGGACATGTCTAGCTCTGACGCCACCATGCTGTCGCGAACGAGAATCGCCGTTCCCAGATGTCGTCTGTTGTAGAAACATTTGAAGCCGGCAATTCGGAGTAGCTGATCGCCCAGTCTCGTCTCCTGGAGTGCTACAATGTCGTTCCTGTAAACTAGGGTTTCTAAAATAGAGCCCCGTTGTTTTACGCTGGCACAGTTCCAATATAGAATACGGATGTTCCTGAGTCCTAGACGGTGACACTTGAGTCTAAAACGCCTCAAACCTCCGCGCTTACCTTGTTTCTTTTTCCCTGCGCGGCTACCACGCCGCTTCGGTATGTTGACTGCTGGCCCATCGGAAAACACACGTTGTTCCGCCATGTTGAAAAAACGTAAACACAGACTGATTTGAACCACACACGCTGCTGAAAATTCACTCAAGGATGGCTTCGCTCGATGCACGAACTCCGTAGCACCCGCGCAGATCTTGAGTAGAAACTCCTGGTTTTACATCCTGGCACACCAATTACACGCCAGAGATGAATAAATCCATCCCCGTCGCGAAAAAGTTAACGAACACAAAACAACACGACCGTCCGTCGCCATCTTGAAACCGGAACTCGATTATCTCGCATTATCTCGCATTATCTCTATATGGAGAGTAGTAAAGCATGGGTTCACAAATGTCAGCTGGCCTCACAGAACAGCCCGTCAAACAGAGCAAGAAATCAGAATGACGAGTCTGATCGTAGGTCTCACCTATCCCTAATCATCTATCAGTCGTCGCTAACGTCAGTAGTGATACAAGGCTGTTATTGTTCTAATTTAATCGAACTAAACACTAGGTAATGAGTCCCTGGACTTGTTCCTAACATCATCAATGTTCATTAAGAAGCATAATCTTGATCAATATACCATCCCTCGGGATATAGGGATAGGACATGATCACTTCCACTATGTACACAAGCCGGTTTGCTGGTGGGATCACCTGCCCACGCCATAGCAAACTCTTCTTATCAGACTCTGCCTTAGAGTCAAGAAGCCTTCTTGAGAATACATGTTCCCCACATGTTCCAAGGGTAATGTTCCAGTTCTGTCCTCCCCAAGTGGTTTAGCCTTGGCATGGACTGAACTTCATCGTTGGTTTGGTCTACCAACACATACTTTCATAACTTGCTTTCACATCCCCCATATCCTATATTTCCCCAGTCTCATACAGCCTCCTTGCATCCTTCCATACTTCCAGCACCTTAGCATTCACTCGCACTAGCGCCAGTATGAAAGAAACAGGATAGCTCAGACCAGATTTCAGAACGCATATTTATATCGCGACGGCACGCAGGGTTATCCCGCGTCGACCTATTCGGCGTTCGGAATTACCCCAGGAAGTATCACATGCCCTGACCTAATATATATACACACAATGTCACATCATATATATATATATATATATATATATATATATATATATATAGCCCCAAAGCAAACTTACCTTACCACAGAAATCCGCTGTTCCACACAATGAATTCACTATTAAGTTATTACACAATAGTTACATCATTCCTGGTGGCACAGAACTAAGTTCTTCCTTTACTTAGTAACTAAGCACAATTTTGTCTGAATCTCCACCTACCCACTTACCTGGTTTTCTAACCGTTCTTCTGGCTTCAGCAACTGACTGACATAATCTAAGTTTCCATCCGGCACAAGTAACTAGGTTTTATTCTAACACAGCAACCTAATAGATGCAACGATTGGTAATATATGGTACATATAGTGGGAACCCAAATCGCCCACATCATATTACGGCGTTCCTAACAGCTGATTCGCGAGCACCCAGTAAACAAACCTACGATTCACCGTCAACTGCGTTATCGATCGGTTTGCTAATTAGTATGCAAGGACATCCGCATAGGTAATGAGGTTAGAACAATGGCGTGTGGAACACACGTACAAAGTTACATGATTTAAACAAATATCTACCTGAATGATGGAACCAGATCTCCAGTCAGCTTCCGAACTGTTCAAGGGCTTCTCAGCTTCCTTTACATAACAGTCAGCCGAATCATGGTTGAGGTGAGACGCAAACACAAAAATGGCTCACATCAGGCCTGCGTCTGTTCTGTTCGAACAACAGTAAGTGAATGACTGGTTTAGCCAATTTCCCGCTTCGTGCCAACTCAATGCGCACTAGAAGCGAGTGCTTCTTGAGAAACGATACTTTCTCGGGAAACCGTCATTCCCCGCCTAGAGTGTCTAGATCTCTCTGCACGGGAATTTAGAGCGATACCCAGCATCACGGGTTACTCGAATTTCGGTGTTTCGAGAAGATTATAGATAGTAAGTCCTCCATCGGCTTCCCTCAGTCTATTTTTAGCTGGGAAAGTCCCCGATGACGCGCCAAAATAGTGCGGGATCTTGACGACCCAAGACAGATAAACGCGTTTCGTCACAGATGGCTAAATCCGGCCCTGTCTATAATCACACCGCCAAGACACGAGACACATTTCTGTGTATAAGAGTATAATAAGCATAATCTGAAATGCTTGAGAACAACATGACATGTATCCCTGCCGTACTCCTGTGTTTACATGTATGTGTAATAAACAGTTATTTTCGTAATGGTATTGTTCCCAATACAGGTAAGTGAATTGAGTCAAGAACCAACATCACAGCTCTAAGGACATTCCCATATCGCCATATGCTCACCATTCCCATCTTCAACAGCCAGCAAAGAGTTCCATACCAGTTGCAGTCTGATTATGTGTCCTGGTTTTTCTTTCGAGTATTGAATACTACTAACCCGCTACCTCTTCATCAGCTCATTTGAAGTTTAAGAACAAGCGCTGTTATCCATTCGGCCATGCTGGCCTCTCATAACCCAGTTTTCTGTGATGTTCAGAAGTAGTAGCCTTGAAAGGTAACCCCAGAGACCTTTCCCATTCATACCCATTTGACTGGATCCTAGGTGCTACTGAGTTTTAGCACTGTGCTAGAAACCTCTTTATGTAATCTATGGGAGGAGTTGGAGCACTTATGGAGATAACTGTGTGCAAAGAAAGTGATCCTTAATTAAAACATTCATGATTGAATCTGCCACACCATGGCCTACATAGTTAACATATCACATGTCCAGTAGCAGTAGCCTGCTGTGGTATGTGAAGGGTTAGGACCATCGCATTTTGTAGGCCTGAGTGCACAGAGGAATAGGTGGTCAGTCTTCAGTGAAAATATACTATATTTCAGCAGCAGTGTTATCTAAAAACTATGTTCAGTATTATCTAAAAACCTATGTTCTCATTTACATAGTACTATGGTAACTTATTTCTTCCTCCTTGCTATGTTATAGTGCCACAAATGGTGAAATGAAACTTCCACTACTCAGCGATGACCTTGGAGATTTCTCTGCTGTCCAGAGAGAAACAGAAATATTAAGATCGGTATGGCCAGTTTCTTAATTCAGTCATCTTGTTATTTTAGACAGAAACAAAATTAATAACATTGTTATGGTTTTAGTAGCTATTTGAGTATTTTGTTTTATTGTTAAATGTGTGTAGTTGGCATACGCTATACCATTTAATAAGTATTTTGTTTAATTGTTATATGTTTGTAGATACTGTTTAATCTCCAAAGATTTTTAATAACACGGACTGTGATGAACTGGAGAATCATTATGTGAAAGTGAGGCTAAGCAGCTACTATGTGCAGGATGTGACAATTCTCGGATCTGCACTCTGCTGGCAACATTCCTCTCCTACCATACACAGGAAATCAGATGCTAATTAGACTTATTATATATATATATATTATACACACATTTTGAATGTTGATTACCATTCTTTTCTTTGAACACTTGCTATTCTTCATATTTTCAAGTATTTGTCAATATTATTTTAAGCAGAACTTATGTCTTTTTTTTTACATGTGATATCTTGGTATGAGAGTCCATGCTTCTGTAATAATAGTAATATAACTGTATGACAAATGCTCATTACTTATTAATAATCTTGAAAAACAGGCAGTGAGAATAGCGGCACAAATTGCAGAAAGAATGTTGCAGGCACTGCTTGAAATAAATGTCATGTAAATAAATCTAGAAAGTTGTGACGGTGGGTTAGAAACACACCATAAGACAAATATCACTCATGGTGCTTTAGTTAGTTAGTCGACAGATCATCCTCATTGCACATCGAACCATTCAGTCAATAAGTGCTCGGATCCCCTCCTCAGCAAATCCCGCAATGTGTAGCGGCTAACGACGCCAGTTCTGTGTTGGTTTATCAATCTTCTTTGGCTTCCTGCGTAGTGTTCTTGTTTGGCCACTCCTCTTTTAATTTGTTGTTCTCGCAGTCTGGCCATGGTTGTAGATTCACAGTCATCACTTGGTTCTCGCAAAAGTCTCACTTCTCGTAGAGCATTCAGAATGGCAGCCTGGTCCATGGCGCGTCCGCCCTCCACAGTAGCCTCACCTGCGAGCTTGTCAGCCCGCTCATTCCCTTGTACTCCCGCATGCCCTGGCACGAAGATGAAACTAATCTTTGCCAGCCGAGACCGTTCCAGAGGCAGCAACCATTCTTACTCATGATGCTTTGTTTTTTTTTTTAATATTATATTTAGTATCGCAAACCTCCACATCCAAAGCACAGAGCAGTGCAGACGAGAGCACCAAGACACATGAAGAATGGCAACGAATCCTCAGATATCTTTACAGTAAGTACACATGATTGCGTGTAGCATGAATGTTGACAATAGCAGTATTGAAAATACCTTTGTTTGATTATAGAATAATTTATGAGGTTATTTAAAATATATTTACTGCTGATAAACACCTGGCATATTGAATTTCTTTCATGAATTGTTAATTGGCTTTGAAACATTTAATTTGACTTCTTTCTTATTCTTCTCTTTGTCTTTTTAAGTCCCCCAGTACCAGAATATGAAGAGTGTTCTGGAATATGTTCCGTTATTCGCTTCAGCCACCGTAGTATTTCATGCCTCAGTTTTACTTTTTATCCATCTATGATTGATTGATTGATTGATTTAGGAACCGACATCACAGCATTCGGGACATTCCCATAAGCGCTCCGTCCCCATCCTCAGCAGCCAGCGAAGAGTTCCAACACTAATAGTTCCAGTAGCAATCTGATTATATGTCCGTCTCGCCTTTCCTCCGAGCGTTGAGCGTCGGCCAGATCCCCTCGTCACACCTCGCTGTCTCATTCTTACCAGACTATGGTGATCCATCTGCTCCTCCGAGGTTTTTATCCATCTATTGCAAGAATATCCTTTCTCTTTTTTTCCCTTTGTATCAAAACAGCACTTTCTCTCTGTGGATAATTAGTAGGTGATATTGGTGATATGTAGCCAAATAATTAAACTTGCTACTTTTTATAAAGTCCAGCACGACACTGCTGCAGTTTGTTGTCTGATATTGATATTTCTGATCCTGTCCCTTCTTGTTATCTTAAGCATTATGTGTAATTATTACATCAATGTTATTACAGACTGTATGTTTCCCTTACATGTTAATGTCAAGGTCTGACTGACACTGAAAGAATGAAGTAGGAAAGAAAATTATAGGTGTCGGTTTTTTAATCCCTTGTTTGGTCTGTAACATTTGTGGCATCTTGCCCAATGATCTGGCTTTGTTGCATATATTCAGTTTCAGGTCTAATTGTTTCATCTCATGGAATTATGTTTTTTAGACATGGGAAGTCCTTCCATTACTTGCTTTAGCCGATATTTTCAGTATAGATTTTATTTTTATTTATTTTGTTTTGCATGGTTGTCATTGTTTTGTCAACATTGATTCAATATCGTAATTTCTGCATATGTCCTTCAAATAGTGTACTTGTAGTTGCAGATTTTCTTTGAAGTTTGTATTAGTGCATGACTATCCTAGTCTTTATATGCACTAGAAAGAGTTCGGTTATGCACAGTTGCCTTTTAAAAACAAAATATTTATGGTACTGTAAAAAAGATCTGGAAAGTAAAGACGGTAGCGCGATATTGATCACAGTACCCATCAAGTGCTGATTGGTCTATTAAAATGTGTTGTCAGAGTCTCACCCAGAGTTATAACGCGTTGTCTGCACCAACGCCCGACAATGCAACGCTGATCTATTATAAGCACTACAGCTATAACGCGGCGTCTTCAACAACGCCAGGCAATCAACGCTGAGCGATACTAAGCAGTCGGCGGTCAGCTGGAACACAGCGTGAACATTGAGGGGTCACGCGGGCTGACTCGAGCACAACTGTGGTGTGTGCTGAAAGTCCAGCCAGACTAGGCTTGGTGGCCGTAACAGACTGACGTGTGAAAGCGGCTTGAGAGTTTTATGCATGTCTTGAGAGCTAGCCTGTATGACCGTTGGAGATGGAACGCCTGTCTGTGTGACTTGTAAGTGGAGTGCATTGATGTATTATTATATTGATGTATTGATTGCTTGCATTTATAATCTATTGGATATTGTGAATTGTGATTGCGCGAAGCCTGTATTGTTTCTGATGTGTGCAGTGCGCGAATAAATAGCGCGAATTATATTATCGGTTGTTAGCCTCGTGTTATTTGATAAGCATATTTAGTATCACACTTGTCAAGATACGAGCCATAATTCTTGCTCTAAGCAAGACTTTGACAAGTGCGAACGTGGGGTCTTCGTCCTCATTAGATTTGAACCGTGAAATACGAAAAATAGAGTGTTAAATAATTGTAAACATGGCGACTGTTGTCGAGTTTTTTTTGTGTGAATCAATTATTGGTATAAAGTGCGAGTTTTGAACAAATGCGAGCGTGTAGGTTATAATTTAATAGATAAATACCATCTTTCGAGTTAATTTATCGAAACTATAAGTGCGTTTTTGGACTTAGTAAATTTCAACCGAGTTATTGAAGTGATAAAAACAAAATGGCGGCCATGTCCTTGAATGTCATTGAGTAGAAGTAGTCTTAGCGGAACGTTTGGAAAGTGTGAAAAGAGAGTTGTTGAGTGTGGTGATACGACTAACAACAATACTTGACGACATACAAACCTACAAAAACTTAAGTGACATTACATACACCACACACTTGCACATGTTCTAATTTCTCTTGCTCCAAAAATAACAGGTTGTTTGGTGTCATCTACACCTGTCCCTTGTAAACTCCGAAATTTTTTGGTCGACCTGAATTAAAAACCAGTGTGGTTTCGGGCAGTACTGATTCAGCCATTGTCCGACACATTGCCTCAGGAGTACTTGAGTATAAATTTTTTTTCTCTTCCTTATATTTTCGTTCAGCAGGCCTAAACATAAGCTGTAATATTAAGTACTGTAGACTTTGGAACTTAAATTACTAACAACGTTATTAATTTTGTGTCTATCGATTTCATCATACATATTTGTTCATCATGTCTAGTTTAAACGAGTACATCGAAATGGGTTTAAAGATGAACCTTTCTGGTGAAGAGTTAAGAGCCTGGAGTGAGAAAAAGTTTGCAGAATACAAGGTTAATGAACGTGAGGAGAGAGCAGCCGAAAGATCTCTTAAACAGGCAGAATCAGATACTGCTTTGAAACTTAAAGAGGCAGATTCAGAAGCTGCTTTAAAACTTAAGCAAGCAGAAACAGATGCAGAAATAAGAAAAGCTGAAATTGTAGCTCAGAGCAAAAGAGAGGAACTTGAAGTGCAGCTAAAAATTGAACAGCTGAAAGCAGAAACTTCCAAAGAAAAGGAAGATAGAAAAGCTGACAAAGACCAGCCATATAAGAAATACCAAGGGCTGATTAAAAGTTACACCACAGGTGATTGCATAGCAGCTTTCACACAAAATTTTGAATGTATTATGGATCATTACCAGATCCCAAAGTCAGAATGGAGTATAATATACATGAGAAGTCTTTCTGGAGAACCTCTGAAAGTGATAGAGTCGATTCCAAATGACCTGAAGAAAGATTATCATTATATTAAGACAAAAATTATGTCTCATTTTCTGCTAGATGAAGCAGGCTACAGAGAACAGTTTGGTAAATTGTCTCCTAAACCAACACAAACGTTCTCTGATTACATCTCAGAAATACAGAATGTTTTTTCTAAGTGGCTGTCAGCAGCCAAAGTGAATGGTAATTTTGATAAATTGACAGATCTTATTTTGAGAGATAAAATTATCACATCTCTCCCACCTCCATTTTCGAAATTTCTATTACAATGTCAGTGTGAAAGTGTACAACAGATTGAAAGTCGGGGCTCAGGTTATTTTTCAGCCAATAAGCAATGTTTCATTACTGGTTTGACTAGCACAGACTTTGTAGCAGCCGCTACATATGATAGATCTAAGTCAGTGCCCTACAACAAACAAAAGCCCTATAGGCAATCTACTGAACAGCTTAACAAATGCAAATATTGTCATTTGTCACACCACGAAACTGATATGTGTGACCAACATCCTGGTTACATGTCGTACTTACAAAACTACATAGCGAAGCAAGACAAAGAAAGAAAGATATACAGACGGAACACCAAATGCTTCCTTTGTAAGGCGTTCGGCCACTGGCGGAAAGATTGTAAAGCCAAAGCTATGTCCAGAAAGGCGAATGCAGCCATGATTGATAGTTCTTCATCAGAAGATGAAAGTGTAGAAGATCAAACTGTAAACGCAGCACATTCTATTGATGTGTTTCAACACGACAAATGTACTATCTGTGATCAATTTCATGAGGATGGCATTTTGACATGTGGCCATTCCATTCCTGTTACAAATGAGGAAGCCAATTTAGTAGTCAACTCCCAAGGTAAATTAAATATCCACCATGGGTATATTAACGGCAGAGCTGCCACCGTTTTACGGGATAGCGGCAGTACCCTCATTGGCATTAAGAGAGACTATATCTTACCATCACAATATAGTGGTAAATATGTTACATGCAGAACTTTCTCGGGTAACATCGAGAGATACCCGCTTGCATGGGCATACATAAGTACACCATTCCTCACCGGAAAGGTCAAATGCGCAGCATTGACCAATCCTTGTTGCGATGTCATCATTGGTAACCTTCCAGAGGTGAATGATATGCCACATGACAGTATTATATCCACTGTCACGTGTAACATTTATAATACCATTTCCACCACCATCACAAATCACCATTCATGATGTATTACCACCTGTAAATGAATGTATGTATGCCAATTCGGCAATGTCATCACAGGAATGTAGTTGTGTAAATGTAACACCAAGTTGTAATGTACATGATAACCTTGATATTACAAATGCAGTAACCAGATCTACTGCTCAAATGCAAGATCGAATCGATCAGACAGAGGCTTTACAGCTAATAAGCCCAGTTGTAACATCTCCTGAAACAACCAGGGAGAAATTTATAACAGCTCAAAAAGCTGATCGATCGTTGCAAAAGTATTTTAAATTAATAGGCCAAAAGCCACGAGTAGCAAAGAACGCTAAATGGTATTTTGCTCTGAAAAACGGAATTCTGACACGGTACTATACCAAAGGTTCTAGCACTACAGAACAAACGGTGCTACCTTCAGAAAACCGCAACCAAGCATTACAGCTAGCGCATGACATACCCTTTGCAGGGCATATGGCGTATGCTAACACGAGCAAGGTTACTTACTCAATTCTATTGGCCTAAATTTTGCAGTGATGCCAAATTGTATTGCAGATCGTGTGACATCTGCCAAAAGCTTGTTAAAAAGGGGAAACACCCGCAAGCAGAACTGCAAATCACTGATTTGGCAAGTAGACCGTTTGAAAAGATCTCGGTCGATATAGTTGGTCCTCTTAACCACATAACATCAAGAGGAAACAAATATATTGTTACAATAATTGATTTATGTAGTCGGTGGCCAGAAGCCATTCCGATGAAGAATATAACTTCCAAAGACATCATGGAAGTATTCTTCCATATTTTTGCAAGGGTAGGATTCCCTGATACCATCCTTTCAGATCGGGGTAGCCAGTTTATTGCCGCAGCTACACAAGCATTTACTAAGATGTTGGGGGTGAAGCAATGCTTTAACAGCCCGTACCACCCACACTCCACAGGTATCATAGAAAAGATCAACGGCGATCTTAAACATATGCTCTCAACAGTAACCAAAGAACATCCCGAAGACTGGGACACGTATCTACCCGCTATCTTATTTGCATATAGGGAAGTGCCACATTCCAGCACTGGATTCTCACCATTTGAAATAGTGTATGGTGCCAAACCACGCGGCCCATTATCATTGTACCAGTCTATGCTGACTGAAAGTAAAACCATATTTACACCCATTTCATCGTATGAACATGTAATATCATTGCGCGATAGAATCATGAAATCATGTGTGTTAGCAAAAGAAGCACTACAAAAATCTGGTGCTATCTACCGACAATACGCTAACAGAGGAAATAGAACCATTACTCTGACGCCAGGACAGGACGTTCTTCTCTTATTGCCAAGTGACAGACATCTTCTCACAGACTCATGGCAAGGACCGTTTAAAGTGTTACGACAAATTTCGACAGTAGATTACGAAATTGCAGTTAGGGACAAACACAAGATTTTTCATATTAACATGCTTAAACCATATTACCACAGGGACGACGAACAAGTAGAGACTACAGCAAGCACAACAATAGTGGACCAGACAGACGACAACGATACTGACGAGATACCAACACCAGTACTGGACACGACAACCAACCTACAGGACATAAAGGTAAATCCCAAACTGACGCAGACACAGACTGACAGTTACAGACAAGTATTACAAGACTACAGTACAATTTTTTTCTAACAACCCAGGACAGGCAGACTTAGTGCATCATCATATTATTTTGACGTCTGACATCCCAATAAAATGCAGACCATATTCCATTCCTATACACTACAAAGACAAATTACACTAAGAAATTATTGACTTAGAAGCAAACCATATCATCCGACGTTCACAATCACATTTTGTTCACCCATTGTCATTGTGAAGAAAAAGGACAACACAATAAGACTCTGTGTTGACTATAGGAAACTCAACAGCATTACACAGTTGGATTTAGAACCAATGAGCAACTGTGAAGACATACTAACTGAACTGACTGACTCACGTTACTTTACTAAACTGGACATGACAAAAGGTTACTGGCAAATACCTGTACATGCTGACAGTATATATCTGACAGCATTTGCCACACCCTGGGGACTATACGAATGGTGCAAGTTGCCATTCGGGCTAGTTAATGCTCCAGCAACCTTTGTCAGAATGACAAGACGACTTTTGACAGGCATTTCCAACATCATTTGGTACATGGACGACATTTGCATACATACAAAGAACATGACAGACCACATAACAGCACTACAGCAGACATTCGACAGGATTAGACAACATGGACTGACAATAAAACCATCCAAAGTTGATATAGCCTTTCAAGAAATTACATTTTTGGGCTATAAGATCTCAAATGGCTTCATATCAACTGACGATAACATCATGTCTAGAATTTTGAAATTGGCGCTTCCGACAATCAAAAAAGAGTTGCGAAGTGTGTTATGTCTTTTGAATTACTATAGACAATTTATCCCTCATTTTGCTGAATTGACCAAATGTTTCACTGATTTACTAACAAACAAACATCCAAATGTTATTGTAAATAGCGAATGTTTAAGGCCTGCATTTGCGAAAAGTACTATCTTATTTTTCCAGTGAACCTATTCTAAAATTACCTGATCTTAGCACTATTTTCAGGCTAAGATGCGATGCGAGCTCCGTAGCCATTGGAGGGGTACTGCTTCAAGAGCACGACCAAATATTGTACCCTGTATACTACGTCTCCCGGAAATTGAACACCAGTGAACGAAATTACAGCACGCCGGAACTTGAAGCCCTCGCTCTTGTGTTCTCGGTACGTAAACTTTCGAGATTTCTTTTAGGTAAACACTTCATTATTGAAACAGACAATAGCCCTTTGACATTCATCACCAGTGGTACCCCAAGTAACCACAGAGTGGCCAGATGGTCCCTTCTTCTACAGGACTATAGCTTCGAAATCAGACATATACGAGGCTCACATAACTCTCTGGCCGATCTTCTATCGAGATGTCCATACGACTCACCCAATAGCCAGGTAACACCCGAGCACATTGCAGATGGTGTATAAACTGCAACGTAAATAGTGCTCAACACCACAGCCAATTGTGACTTTATGTCAGTTACGCTGTGAAGAACAGTGTGATAGGGAAGATTTAATCTCCCATTGTAAATATATTGTGTACATATTATTATTATTATGTGAATGAATGGGTCGTATAATTGTGAGAAATGTGAAAGAATGCCATTACTATTGTAAATATGTAGTATTATAAGAAATAGACACCACAAGTGTCACAGGACAGTACTACAGGACCCAAAGACTTACTGAGCTTGAACAGCGCCAAGTAATCCTGAGTACAGCTACAAAGATGGTCCACGACGTTTTAACAAGTACGAATGATGACCTTGACAACCTAATCCGAGGATAAGACGGAAGAAGCTATCCAACAGCTGATGACAAGATCTGGGTGCTCCGTATATTTAAAGTACATCTAAAACGAGAGACCTTGAATGTGCAACAACACAGCTCTACACTTCCGTTAGATGTCCATATTAATTTGAAAGTTAGCATACCATAATAAAATGTTTATAAATTTATGACAATTGTATGAAAATTTGGGTATGAAACATTTCCATATACGAAATTGTATATGTCGAGTTTTGTTAGATGTAATCTCAGCATCGTAGCTTGATTTACTTTTTCACAAGAGTGACCTTTTGTGCACTTTTGTCAAGGAGGATCAAATTATGACACTAAGAAAGAAAATGTTACTTGTAATTTATTTTGTTGAAAGCATGATAAAATTACTGTCCCTAACTTTTGTTCCATAACCAAGGGACATAACTAAATATTGTTGGTGATGTGTAAATATGTATTGAAACTACCATGTTTGCCTAATAGGTATCACGTCAATGTGACGTCATGTGTATATGGGAAAACTTACCAAAACTGAAGACCTTCATTGGATATTCTATTAGATAAGGGTAGATGTCCAATGTCGGAGTTATCTTATAGGTAGATACTCACAGACTCACCTGATTATTTGTAATTTTTCTTTTTGGTGGAGAGGTAAGGGCAAGTTAGCCGTAACTACCGGACTGGCTGTGTCTCAGCGAGGTAAAAACCATGGAATTGATTGTACTTGACCAGTATGCTCGATGGGTAGGCATGGGATTTGTATGCATATTGTTTACTAATCACCTGTACATATTAAGACAAACTAAAGAGTTACGTCAGATGAAGTGCAAAGTTCGATTCTGACAAGATAAAGAACAGCTATATAGAGTACATGAAAGGAAAACCTTTCATGAGAATGAGGGGGGGGGGGAGAATGTCAGAGTCTCACCCAGAGTTATAACGCGATGTCTGCACCAACGCCCGACAATGCAACGCTGATCTATTATAAGCACTACAGCTATAACGCGGCGTCTTCAACAACGCCAGGCAATCAACGCTTAGCGATACTAAGCAGTCGGCGGTCAGCTGGAACACAGCGCGAACATTGAGGGGTCACGCGGGCTGACTCGAGCACAACTGTGGTGTGTGCTGAAAGTCCAACCAGACTAGGCTTGGGGGCCGTAACGGACTGACGTGTGAAAGCGGCTTGAGAGTTTTATGCATGTCTTGCGAGCTAGCCTGTATGACCGTTGGAGATGGAACGCCTGCCTGTGTGACTTGTAAGTGGAGTGCATTGATGTATTATTATATTGATGTATTGATTGCTTGCATTTATGATCTATTGGATATTGTGAATTGTGATTGCGCGAGGCTTGTATTGTTTCTGATGTGTGCAGTGCGCGAATAAATAGCGCGAATTATATTATCGGTTGTTAGCCTCGTGTTATTTGATAAGCATAGTTAGTATCACACTTGTCAAGATACGAGCCATAATTCTTGCTCTAAGCAAGACTTTGACAGTGTACCCCATTTATACCTCTTGATGTTGTGCTTTAATAATAAGAGATCATGTCATGTAGATGGTAGACACAGCAAAAGTAGTGAATGAGAAAGCTATCTTGGTACAAAGCATGAATTTAACAACAAATAAGAACAAAACTATATTGAATATAAGATAGCTAGAAAGAAATCCCAAGAGTAATTAAGGAACTCAAAACAATGTCTTCCCATAGTGAATGTATGCAATAAAGACACAAACAATAAATTGTATATTTTATAGCCTAGCATTTGTTTTTTGAGTTCAGGGGTTGTCTATACACACTTCTTCTAGTAGTGCTGGACTGAACTTTGCATGTGGATTAGCTTTCCCTGTTAACAGTATTCCTCACCATCAAGTGAACCCACTTCAACTGCAGAGGTACTTGTAATTTATGTCCCCAAGTCAAGGATGTGGGGTCAACATTTTAGTCCAACTGTCCTATGTAGGGGTTGAACCCTTTATCTTGGCATCAGCACACAGAATGTTTAAGATTGTGCGTTCTTATCCATTCGGCCTTGCTGACCTCCAAACAATGTCTTCTCATAGTGAATTTACACAATGAAGACACAAACAATAAATTGTACCATTTATAGCCTGTACACATCGTAGGATTCACACATGAACTAAAGCAAAGAGATAAATCCTTCAAGCTGAAATAAACAACACACATATTCACACTGTGGGAATATGTGTGTGTGTTGCTTATTTCAGCTTGGCGGGTTTTATCTTTTTAGTTGGTTAGTTAGCTAGTCGACAGATCATCCTCATTGCACATCAAACCATTCAGTCCATAAGTGCTCGGATCCCCTCCTCAGCAAATCTCGCAGCGTGTAGCGGCTAACGACACCAGTTCTGTGTTGGTTTATCTTCTTTGGCTTCCTGCGTAGTGTTCTTGTTTGGCCACCCCTCTTTTAATTTGCTGTTCTCGCAGTCTGGCCATGGTTGTAGATTCACAGTCATCACTTGGTTCTCGCAAAAGTCTTACTTCTCGTAGAGCATTCAGAATGTCAGCCTGGTCCATGGCGCGTCCGCCCTCCACCGTAGCCTCACCTGCGAGCTTGTCAGCCCGCTCATTTCCTTATACTCCCGCATGCTCTGGCACGAAGATGAAACTAATCTTTGCCAGCCGAGACCGCTCCGGAGACAGCAACCATTCTCTTCGGATCCACCCTACCTCTATCCTCTTGAGCATGCTCATTGAGTCGCTAAGGAAACATGCCCTAGTGAATGTCTGTGTCTCGAGCCATGTTATTGCTTTACTTACTGCCATGACTTCCATAGTCAGACTACTTGTGGTCTCAACAAAAGCACCAGAGTCCTCCTTCACAATTCTCCCTCCGGCTCGCGCCGTAAAGGCCCATGAGCTTCTCACATGTCGGACGACCGACCCATGACAGCATCACCAAATAGCGAATTCTCAAAAATCAACGCTTGTACTTCAGCCTCCACAGCAACCGGATTTTCTTGTCTGCATTTTCTGTCTAGTTGGATGCAAACTGAAAAGGATGTGCAGAAGTCTGTTGGCACTTGCACCCACTCCTCGCTAGGCTCTAAGTCCTCAAGTGAACACACCTGTTGAAGAATGTTTTCGGCTGGACCCATCCTTATGGGTTTTATCTTTTTGCTTTAGTTTATGTTATGTGAATTCTGCAGTAAGCAGGGGGGGGGGGAAGGGGGGGGGGAAACACAATTCTGACATGAAGATGAAGTAATTCCAAACTCAGATTTCAAAAATTAAACAAGAAACTTCTGAAAAAGTTTGTTTTACTTTGTTTTCTCCTTCATATCCTTTTTTCCCCTTGACTTCTGTTTTTAGCATCTTCATTCCACCAGACTTTATTTTCACTTTAATTTACTATTATAGCTCCACATATTGTTTAAGGCTGATTTCACTATATTGTATTTAAACTCAGCTCATCCTTCACATTCAGCTTTTATTTTTCTTTGTCATCTGGGAATTGTAAGAAATTATAATTTTCTTTCCTGATACAGACTTCCAGTACATAGTTTCTTTTAATTTATTTAACTTCAGCATTTATTTTTATTTTTTTAAACTGATCACTACTGCTTTTCTGTCCTTGTTATGTTGATTTGTAGTATCAACATCATTCAATTCCCTTATGTTTTGTAGTCCTTAATGTCTTTCACCGGTTAACTCTTTGTGCCCCAAGCAATGCACTAACTATATGAGATTAGCTATTCTCAGCATATGCCTAACAAGTTTTCACATATGGCCTGATCATGGTTAAGAACACATTGCTACTTATGTTAAACGCAATACTATATGTTTTATGCAAGGTTTATATATAACACTAGATTAAAGATGCAACAAAGAGATAAAAACAGAATAGCATAAACAAACACTGTCTTTTAATGGAATGAAGAATATCTTTGCAATAAATCATTGTCTTTTGAGGTTAGAAAAATAATATTTGCATGTTACATAGTTCATGTTTGAACGTGTGGTTGTGAATTCTGGAGAATTAGTAAACAAGCCAAACAAACAACACCAGAAGCTTCAGAGATGTGCTTTTACAGAAGAATGCTGAAAATTTCTTGTACAAGCAAAATGAGTAATTTAAATGTTTTAAAAGATGCTAAGACAGAAAGACAATTTATGACAAAATCTAGAACATATTGTGACGATTTATTGAAAAAGAAATAGGGGAGACAATGAGAGAAAATGCTTAATAGCCTTGCATTGTGGCAGGGAATGGTATCAATGAAAAAATTAATACATGCTATAGGAGAGGCATGGTCGCCCACACCTGTTGGCAAGACATTTTATGATGATGATAATATACATACCTTGATGATGTATACTCTTTGAAAATAATGTATTTTATTGTGACTGTTTTACTCATCGGTTATGTGTTGTGAAATATTTTGCGTCCGAAAGAGTTATTGTATCTACCCATTTTCAGAGATGTGAAGAAGGCAGAGAGATTGAAGTTTAACCAGTGGAAACATATTTTCATAGATTTAATTTTACTTATTCTTTCTTCTCAGGAACTCAGTAAAGAGGATTTAAAAAATGAGAATATTTCTGACAAAGAGAACATTGCCTCTTACGGTGATGCTGACAGTTCAATGTAGCGCTCACATTCAGAAGACAAACCAAAATCACCTCGAGAGGCACGTTCTTCCATGCTTGCTGACATTGAGCAGACTTTAGCTGCACTGTACATGTCTGACGAGTCAGAAGTCGCACAGCCAGTAGATAGTGCACCACCTGAACATAAAACTGGTACCACAGAACCTGTTTCAGGTGTCAGTGTTGACAATCATGGGGAAAAGACTGTTGCTGACATGAATCCTGAGCCATATGCTGGTGATTTTGTGGTGTCTGAAAACACAATAAGCAGTACATCCCAGGCACTTATCTCTTCTGAGATTAAAACAGAATCTGCACCAATAAGTTTAGCATCATCGCCGAAACTGGGACGCAGAGGTGTTTCCAAGGCACCAGGGCCGGGTTATATACTGGCCAAGACCTATTGACGCGTCCTCGTCGAGCGTCCTGGGCAACAGGTCCCTTCAGGGGTCCTGGCTAAAGTCAGTAGGATCGCCGATTCCTCCGAAGTTGGAGAGTATCTGCCTGTACGGCGAGGAACCAGTAGTGTAGAACGAGGTTATCACGCGCATTTTTGAGGTGGGAATCGATACTCCACCTCAAAGGGCGATAACTCCGGGTTTTTTAATTTCCTCCGCAAAGGGTGATAACTCCGGGTTTTTTAATTTCCTCCGCAAAGGCAAAATTTTAGGTGAAAGTGGTTGTAATGATATCGTGATGATTAAAGGGTGGTAAATTAATGGTCAAGCAATGGTCAAGTAGTGGTCAAGTAGTGCCCAAGTAGCGGTCAAGTAGTGGTTAAGTGGTCGAGTGACCACTTAAATTGTAAGGGAAAGTACGTGTAGTGAACCTGTGTTTGTTAAAGTGATCGATGACGTGGTCAAGTAGTGGTAAATGATCAAGTGACTACTTAAATTGTCTGTGAAAGTAGGTATAGTGACATGGTGATGAGCAAGATGTGGTCAAGGGGTGTTCAAATAGTGGTCAAGTACTGGTCAAGTAGTCGAATGACCACTTAAATTGTAGGGTATGGTACGTGTAGTGAAACGGTGTTGGTAAAATAAGTAATGACATGGTCAAATAGTGGTCAAGTAGTGGTCAAATGGTAGAGTGATCACTTAAAATGTAGAGGAAAGTACGTGTAGTGAAACGGTGTTGGTTAAATTGATCGATGAGGTGGTCAAGTAATGGTCAAGTAGTGGTCAAGTGGTCAAATGACCACTTAAATTGTAGAGGACGATTTGCCTAAGATTATAGTAGTGATTAAAGTGATCGATGACGTGGTCAAGCAGTGGTCAAGTAATGGTCAAGTAGTCAAGTGAGGAAATTTTAGGGAAAAGTGATTGTAACGATATGGTGATGCTTAAAGGGTGGTAAATTAGTGGTCAAGCAGTGGTCAAGTGGTCAACTGAAGAAATATTAGCGGAAAGTAGTTGTAGCGATATGATGATGCTTAAATGGTGGTAAATTAGCGGTCAAGTAGTGGTCAAGCATGTGGTCAAGTAGTGGTCAAGTGGTCGAGTGACCACTTAAATTGCAGGGGAAAGTACGTATAGTGCAATGGTGGTGGGTAAAGTGAGGAGGAATAAGTAGTAGTGATAATAGTACTACCAATATTACCGATAAGAATATTAGCTGGTGCGTTGTTAGAGATACAAGTCTCTTTTTTGTGGGGTGTGTAAAAATCATACAAAGAGGGTCATACAACCACAAAGACAGCCAAGTACACACACATACACACACACGTACACACATACAGATTCAGAAGCACAGACAAACCATACCATTACTAATGTCATCACAAGTACACACAGACACACTCACCCATACACAAGAACACTCAAAGACAAACACAAAGACAACCAAACAAACACACGTACACACATACAGACACAGAAGTACAGACAAACCATACCATTACTACTGTCACAACAACAGCTATACACAAGTACACACCCATAATCAAATACACAAAGAGGGTCACACAAACACACATACAAACACAAAGACAACCATACACAGACAACCCATACCATTATTACTGTCACATCAACAGATATACACATAAGCACACACATCACAAAGACATCAACCATACAAGTATACATACAGATACCTACAAAGACATCAACCATACAAGTATACACATAAGCACACACATCACAAAGACATCAACCATACAAGTATACATACAGATACCACAAAGACATCAACCATACAAGTATACACATAAGCACACATAACAAATACATAAACAAAAAGACACGTACACACATGTACACACCCACAAAGACAACCAAACACACGTACACACATACAGATACAGATGTACAGACAAACCATACCATTACTACTGTCATCACAATTATACACAAGCACACACAGACACAATCACCCATACACAAGAACACTCAAAGACAAACACAAAGACAACCAAACAAACACACGTATACATATACAGACACAGAAGTACAGACGAAACATACCATTACCACTGTCATCTCAACTATACACAAGTACACACATACACACTTACCCATACACAAGAACAATCAAAGACATACACACGCATCTCCTACCATTACTACTGTAACAACAACAGCTATACACAAATACACACCTACAAACAAAAATCAGAGCCCAGAAGAACGAAGATCACTAATCCAGAACTTTTTGGTTTTTTCACTAATCACGTATGTCATTGATTTTTTTTCTTATATCTCTAAACTGTTTGATGAATATGTATGTCATTGATTTTTTCTTATATCACTAAACTGTTTTGATGAATATGTTGTGAACACACATATTTTTGTGATAAAAATATTGAAATCAAGTTTTTTGTTGATTTTCTTTAGTGGTTTTGTTTTCATGACGTTGTCTTGTCGGCTCAGAGCTTACATTACCAGACATGAACAAAAGGGAAGAAGTTATGACAAATACAGAAATATTTCAGTCAAATGTATAAAAACTAGGAGTTAACCAAGTATGAAAAGGCCAAAATACGAAATGTCTCGGCCAAATTTATAAAAATAATCAATGGAAAAAAGTAGTGTAGAACGAGGTTATCACGCGCATTTTTGAGGTGGAAATCGATATTCCACCTCAAAGTGCGATAGCTCCGGGTTTTTTAATTTCCTCCGCAAAGGGCGATTACTCCGGGTTTTTTAATTTCCTCCGCAAAGGGCGATAACTCGTTTTTTAATAGGCGTGGTCCGAGTAGGTAAGGTCTAGTGACGCTAGGTACGTGTACAACATAAAAAATAAAACATTCAAAATAACAAACGACTCAAGTAATGTATATAATAATTTTTATTAAACCATGTATAGACAAAGTTATAAAGTTTTTTTGGTTTTTTTTCTTGGCGGGGATGTGTGGACACATCTGGAAGGTAGTACCGGGAACTTATACGTCGACGAAGTGTGGGAAAATCTCGTGCGGGTGTGAAGGTGGTCGGTTCATAACAGACGTGGAGGGGTGCATATGGAAAAGTCATTAAGTAACGGGTTGTAAAAAACATGGGTGAGTGGTGTGTTAAAATATTTTGAACTGTTAGCGCATTGGTGGTGTATATTAGTACGAATAAAAGGAATAGGTGCGGTGGGGATAGTAGTGGGTATGGGTTAGTGAAATTAGTTTATAAGGGGTGGTTATTAGTGCTTTGTAGATGGTCATAGTAGCTTATTCACTAACATCACATGTGTTACAAATGAAACCTTGAAAGCTAAAGATCGTCGGTTGTAATGGATATGGTATAGTGTCATTCGGTGGTAAGGGGTGGGTACCAGGTATTACTGGTCAAGAGATGGTCAAGTGAGGAAAATTTTAGGTGAAAGTGGTTGTAATGATATCGTGATGATTAAAGGGTGGTAAATTAATGGTCAAGCTATGGTCAAGTAGTGGTCAAGTAGTACCCAAGTAGCGGTCAAGTAGTGGTTAAGTGGTCGAGTGGCCACTTAAATTGTAAATGAAAGTACGTGTAGTGAACCTGTGTTTGTTAAAGTGATCGATGACGTGGTCAAGTAGTGGTCAATTAGTGGTAAATGATCAAGTGACTATTTAAATTTTCTGTGAAAGTAGGTATAGTGACATGGTGATGAGCAAGATGTGGTCAAGGGGTGTTCAAATAGTGGTCAAGTACTGGTCAAGTAGTGGTCAAGTAGTCGAATGACCACTTAAATTGTAGGGTATGGTACGTGTAGTGAAACGGTGATGGTAAAATAAGTAATGACATGGTCAAATAATGGTCAAGTAGTGGTCAAATAGTCGAGTGATCACTTAAAATGTAGAGGAAAGTACGTGTAGTGAAACGGTGTTGGTTAAAGTGATCGATGAGGTGGTCAAGTAATGGTCACGTAGTGGTCAAGTAGTGGTCAAGTGGTCAAATGACCACTTAAATTGTAGAGGACGATTTCCCTAAGATTATGGTAGTGATTAAAGTGATCGATGACGTGGTCAAGCAGTGGTTAAGCAGTGGTCAAGTAATGGTCAAGTAGTCAAGTGAGGAAATTTTAGGGAAAAGTGATTGTAACGATATGGTGATGCTTAAAGGGTGGTAAATTAGTGGTCAAGCAGTGGTCAACTGAAGAAATGTTAGCGGAAAGTAGTTGTAGCGATATGGTGATGCTTAAATGGTGGTAAATTACCGGTCAAGTAGTGGTCAAGTGGTCGAGTGACCACTTAAATTGTAGAGGACGATTTGTCTAAGATTATGGTAGTGATTAAGTGATCGATGACGTGGTCAAGCTGTGGTCAAGCAGTGGTCAAGTGGTCGAGTGACCACTTAAATTGCAGGGGAAAGTAAGTATAGTGCAATGGTGGTGGGTAAAGTGAGGAGGAATCAGTAGTAGTGATAATAGTACTACCAATATTAGCGATAAGAATATTAGCTGGTGCGTTGTTAGAGATACAAGTATCTTTTTTGTGGGGTGTGTAAAAATCATACAAAGAGGGTCATACAACCACAAAGACAGCCAAATACACACACATACACACACATACACACATACAGATTCAGAAGTACAGACAAACCATACCATTACTAATGTCATCACAAGTACACACAGACACACTCACCCATACACAAGAACACTCAAAGACAAACACAAAGACAACCAAACAAACACACGTACACACATACAGACACAGAAGTACAGACAAACCATACCATTACTACTGTCACAACAACAGCTATACACAAGTACACACCCATAATCAAATACACAAAGAGGGTCACACAAACACACATACAAACACAAAGACAACCATACACAGACAACCCATACCATTATTACTGTTACATCAACAGATATACACATAAGCACACACATCACAAAGACATCAACCATACAAGTATAAATACAGATACCACAAAGACATCAACTATACAAGTATACACATAATCACACATAACAAAAACATAAACAAAAAGACACGTACACACATGTACACACCCACAAAGACAACCAAACACAAGTACACACATACATATACAGAAGTACAGACAAACCATACCATTACTACTGTCATCACAACTATACACAAGTACACACAGACACACTCACCCATACACAAGAACACTCAAAGACAAACACAAAGACAACCAAACAAACACACGTACACACATACAGACACAGAAGTACAGACAAACCATACCATTACTACTGTCACAACAACAGCTATACACAAGTACCCACCCATAATCAAATACACAAAGAGGGTCACACAAACACACATACAAACAAAAAGACAACCATACACAGACAACCCATACCATTATTACTGTCACATCAACAGATATACACATAAGCACACACATCACAAAGACATCAACCATACAAGTATGCATACAGATACCACAAAGACATCAACCATACAAGTATACACATAAGCACACACAGCACAAAGACATCAACCATACAAGTATACATACAGAACCACAAAGACATCAACCATACAAGTATACACATAAGCACACATAACAAATACATAAATAAAAAGACACGTACACACATGTACACACCCACAAAGACAACCAAACACACGTACACACATACATATAGAGAAGTACAGACAAACCATACCATTACTACTGTCATCACAAGTACACAAAGACACACTCACCCATACACAAGAACACTCAAAGACAAACACAAAGACAACCAAACAAACACACGTACACGCATACAGACACAGAAGTACAGACAAAACATACCATTACTACTGTCATCACAACTATACACAAGTACACACATACACACTTACCCATACACAAGAACAATCAAAGACATACACACCCATCTCCTACCATTACTACTGTCACAACAACAGCTATACACAAGTACACGCATACAAACAAAAAGCAGAGCCCAGAAGAACGAAGATCACTAATCCAGAACTTTTTGTTTTTTTTCACTAATCATGTATGTCATTGATTTTTTTTTCTTATATCTCTAAACTGTTTTGATGAATATGTATGTCATTGATCTTTTTTCTTATAGCACTAAACTGTTTTGATGAATAGCACACATATTTTGGTGATAAAAATATTGAAATCAAGGTTGTTGTTTTTGTTTTTTGTTGTTGATTTTCTTTAGTGGTTTTGTTTTCATGATGTTGTCTTGATGGAACAGAGCTTACATTACCAGACATGAACAAAGTCTTAGAAGAAGTTATGAAAAGTCGGAACAGTCAAATGTATAAAAACTAGGAGTTAACCAAGTATGAAAAGGCCTAAAGAGAAAAATGTCTCGGCCAAATTTATAAAAATAATCAATGAAAAAAAACAAAAAACATCTTGGCCAAATAGGAAAATGTGTCAACCAAAGGAAAAAAATATTGACCAAGTAATGAAATACACCATTCAAGGTTATGAAAAGTCGGAAAATTTGTCAACCAAAAAGGGAAAGATGTCGGACAAATACAGATATAGCTCGTCCAAATTTATAAACAACCTAGGAGATAATAACCAAATGTGAAAATGCCAAAATACGAAATGTCTCGACCAAACTTATAAGAATCTAGGAAAAAATATAACAACTAAAATTTTGATCAAAATCCAAACATATAAAAATAACCAAATGTGAAAAACATCGCCCAAAGACAGAAATATTTCAACTAAACTTATAAATAAATCTGAAGACGAATAAGGTGTGTATGGGTAGTAATTATCATAATTCACATGTGTATTTTTGTAAACATGACCAATACCGAAAACCTATGTGCTATACATGTTTTCTATGTACATCTCTCTATACCACAAACCATCAGTGACTATACCTTTACCCTTTCTCAAGGCGTGACCAAAAGAATGTCGACAGTCTGTTTTTATGCCTTTTACCACTTCTCATTGTGAATTTTTTACTGTTTTTTCTTTACTGAAGTAGTAGGTATTGCAGTCTTGTAAGTTTCAATGTGTTTTATTTACCTCCACAGGTTAATTTTGCACCAGAGCCTCACTTCTTGACAGTCCATATTGTTGGCACTGAAGAACGCAATGGTAACTGGCATCATGTAATCAGAGAACGTGAGAATTTTGAAAGCCGTATACTAGACTTGGAAAAATTTTTGAACCCAGTCCTGAAGGACAAGCACAGAAGAAAAGTCATCGAACAAAGGACAGCAGTGAAGAAGGCAGCTGTAGTCTAATTACCATCTTTGTCTCTGCCATATTAAAAACAGTTATAACCAGAAATAAACTAGTATGCGTTTCCTTAATGTCGTTGGCGAGGGTTGTATGTTTATTTGGGTATTATGTTGGACAAATGCCCAGTGGTTGTGTGGTAGATGTTTAGTTTTGGTGATAGGAAAGAAGTGTTGGTAGAATTCTACAGTACAAGAAGCAAAATTTGTTTGAGTCCAGGTGATTTGTCTGGTGATGTAAGCTCTGTGTGTCATGTGTTTCCTTATTATATGTTTGTGTTCTAGTTGCTTTTGTTGGCTGGGAGGTTCATCTGATATGGTATTAGTTCTAAGTCTGGTTTGTGAGTTGTTTTGTCTGATATGTTCTTGGTGTCTTTGTGTATCTCATTACGTATTCTTTAATAGATCCCAAATTTGGGAAATTTCATGTAAAGTATATGTTAGAATAAGATGTGGTATAGCAAGTTGAAGATGTCAGCCATGGGAAATGGATCTTTGGTGACGAATACTCGGATGAACTATCCCCGATGGAGTCACAGATTACATGGCCATACATGTTGTTAACTGTCATGGGTGTTTCAATGGAGCACGTGTACAATGGAGGTTTGACGTTCTTGGTGATGTGACCACTTTGTATTAGAAAGAAACCAAGAGTGTGGAGAGATGAGTGATGTATAAGGGTTTCTGTACCAGATACGGTGAAGGCCTTCGGTAATGTAAAACAAGGAAAGTGGTGCTGATTATGTATTGTGAAATGTCTTTTCAGATAAAACTTCAAGACACATTTGACTACAGAAGTTACATTTTTTTTCCTTAGTTTTGTGGACTTACTTTTTCCATAGCTATTTCTGTACTTGACCAAAAATTTTCACAAGTTTTGGTGACTTATTTATAAGTTTAGTTGAAATATTTCTGTCTTTGGACGATGTTTTTCACATTTGGTTATTTTTATATGTTTGGATTTTGATCAAAATTTTAGTTGTAATATTTTTTCCTAGATTTTTATAAGTTTGGTCGAGACATTTCGTATTTTGGCCTTTTCACATTTGGTTATTTTTTCCTAGGTTTTTATAAATTTGGACGAGCTATATCTGTATTTGGCCGACATCTTTCCCTTTTTGGTTGACAAATTTTCCGACTTTTCATAACCTTGAATGGTGTATTTCATTACTTGGTCAATATTTTTTTCCCTTTGGTTGACACATTTTCCTATTTGGCCAAGATTTTTTTTTTCCATTGATTATTTTTATAAATTTGGCCGAGACATTTCTCTCTTTAGGCCTTTTCATACTTGGTTAACTCCTAGTTTTTATACATTTGACTGTTCCGACTTTTCATAACTTCTTCTAAGACTTTGTTCATGTCTGGTAATGTAAGCTCTGAGCCGACAAGACAACGTCATGAAAACAAAACCACTAAAGAAAATCAACAAAAAAACTTGATTTCAATATTTTTATCACCAAAATATGTGTGTTATTCATCAAAACAGTTTAGTGCTATAAGAAAAAAAATCAATGACATACATATTCATCAAAACAGTTTAGAGATATAAGAAAAAACATCAATGACATACATGATTAGTGAAAAAACCAAAAAGTTCTGGATTAGTGCTCTTCGTTCTTCTGGGCTCTGCTTTTTGTTTGTATGTGTGTATTTGTGTATAGCTGTTGTTGTGACAGTAGTAATGGTAGGAGATGGGTGTGTATGTCTTTGATTGTTCTTGTGTATGGGTAAGTGTGTCTGTGTGTACTTGTGTATAGTTGTGATGACAGTAGTAATGGTATGTTTTGTCTGTACTTCTGTGTCTGTATGTGTGAACGTGTGTTTGTTTGGTTGTCTTTGTGTTTGTCTTTGAGTGTTCTTGTGTATGGGTGAGTGTGTCTGTGTGTACTTGTGATGACAGTAGTAATGGTATGGTTTGTCTGTACTTCTGTATCTGTATGTGTGTACGTGTGTTTGGTTGTCTTTGTGGGTGTGTACATGTGTGTACGTGTCTTTTTGTTTATGTATTTGTTATGTGTGCTTATGTGTATACTTGTATGGTTGATGTCTTTGTGGTATCTGTATGTATACTTGTATGGTTGATGTCTTTGTGCTGTGTGTGCTTATGTGTATACTTGTATGGTTGATGTCTTTGTGGTATCTGTATGCATACTTGTATGGTTGATGTCTTTGTGATGTGTGTGCTTATGTGTATATCTGTTGATGTGACAGTAATAATGGTATGGGTTGTCTGTGTATGGTTGTCTTTGTGTTTGTATGTGTGTTTGTGTGACCCTATTTGTGTATTTGATTATGGGTGGGTACTTGTGTATAGCTGTTGTTGTGACAGTAGTAATGGTATGGTTTGTCTGTACTTCTGTGTCTGTATGTGTGTACGTGTGTTTGTTTGGTTGTCTTTGTGTTTGTCTTTGAGTGTTCTTGTGTATGGGTGAGTGTGTCTGTGTGTACTTGTGTATGTATACTTGTATGGTTGATGTCTTTGTGTATCTGTATGTATACTTGTATGGTTGAAGTCTTGTGATGTGTGTGCTTATGTGTATACTTGTATGGTCGATGTCTTTGTGGTATCTGTATGTATACTTGTATGGTTGATGTCTTTGTGATGTGTGTGCTTATGTGTATATCTGTTGATGTGACAGTAATAATGGTATGGGTTGTCTGTGTATGGTTGTCTTTGTGTTTGTATGTGTGTTTGTGTGACCCTCTTTGTGTCTTTGATTATGGGTGTGTACTTGTGTATAGCTGTTGTTGTGACAGTAGTAATGGTATGGTTTGTCTGTACTTCTGTGTCTGTATGTGTGTACAGTGTGTTTGTTTGGTTGTCTTTGTGTTTGTCTTTGAGTGTTCTTGTGTATGGGTGAGTGTGTCTGTGTGTACTTGTGTATAGTTGTGATGACAGTAGTAATGGTATGGTTTGTCTGTACTTCTGTATCTGTATGTGTGTACTTGTGTTTGGTTGTCTTTGTGGGTGTGTACATGTGTGTACATGTCTTTTTGTTTATGTATTTGTTATGTGTGCTTATGTGTATACTTGTATGGTTGATGTCTTTGTGGTATCTGTATGTATACTTGTATGGTTGATGTCTTTGTGATGTGTGTGCTTATGTGTATATCTGTTGATGTGACAGTAATAATGGTATGGGTTGTCTGTGTATGGTTGTCTTTGTGTTTGTATGTGTGTTTGTGTGACCCTCTTTGTGTATTTGATTATGGATGTGTACGTGTGTATAGCTGTTGTTGTGACAGTAGTAATGGTATGGTTTGTCTGTACTTCTGTGTCTGTATGTGTGTACGTGTGTTTGTTTGGTTGTCTTTGTGCTTGTCTTTGAGTGTTCTTGTGTATGGGTGAGTGTGTCTGTGTGTACTTGTGATGACATTAGTAATGGTATGGTTTGTCTGTACTTCTGAATCTGTATGTGTGTACGTGTGTGTATGTGTGTGTACTTGGCTGTCTTTGTGGTTGTATGACCCTCTTTGTATGATTTTTACACACCCCACAAAAAAGAGACTTGTATCTCTAACAACGCACCAGCTAATATTCTTATCGCTAATATTGGTAGTACTATTATCACTACTAGTGATTCCTCCTCACTTTACCCACCACCATTGCACTATACGTACTTTCCCCTGCAATTTAAGTGGTCACTCGACCACTTGACCACTGCTTGACCACTGCTTGACCACGTCATCGATCACTTTAATCACTACCATAATCTTAGGCAAATCGTCCTCTACAATTTAAGTGGTCACTCGACCACTTGACCACTACTTGACCACTACTTAACCGATAATTTACCACCATTTAAGCATCACCATATCGCTACAACTACTTTCCGCTAACATTTCTTCAGTTGACCACTTGACCACTGCTTGATCACTAATTTACCACCCTTTAAGCATCACCATATCGTTACAATCACTTTTCCCTAAAATTTCCTCACTTGACTACTTGACCATTACTTGACCATTGCTTGACCACTGCTTGACCACGTCATCGATCACTTTAATCACTACCATAATTTTAGGCAAATCGTCCTCTACAATTTAAGTGGTCATTTGACCACTTGACCACTACTTGACCATTACTTGACCACCTCATCGATCACTTTAACCAACACCATTTCACTACACGTACTTTCCTCTACATTTTAAGTGATCACTCGACCATTTGACCACTACTTGACCACTACTTGACTACTATTTGACCATGTCATTACTTATTTTACCATCACCGTTTCACTACACGTACCATACCCTACAATTTAAGTGGTCATTCGACTACTTGACCACTACTTGACCAGTACTTGACCACTATTTGAACACCCCTTGACCACATCTTGCTCATCACCATGTCACTATACCTACTTTCACAGAAAATTTAAGTAGTCACTTGATCATTTACCACTACTTGACTACGTCATCGATCACTTTAACAAACACAGGTTTACTACACGTACTTTCCCTTACAATTTAAGTGGTCACTCGACCACTTAACCACTACTTGACCGCTACTTGGGCACTACTTGACCATTGCTTGACCATTAATTTACCACCCTTTAATCATCACGATATCATTACAACCACTTTCACCTAAAATTTTCCTCACTTGACCATCTCTTGACCAGTAATACCTGGTACCCACCCCTTACCACCGAATGACACTATACCATATCCATTACAACCGACGATCTTTAGCTTTTAAGGTTTCATTTGTAACAAATGTGATGTTAGTGAATAAGCTACTATGACCATCTACAAAACACTAATAACCACCCCTTATAAACTAATTTCACTAACCCATACCCACTACTATCCCCACCGCACCTATTCCTTTTATTCGTACTGATATACACCACCAATGCGCTAACAGTTCAAAATATTTTCACACACCACTCACCCATGTTTTTTACAATTCGTTACTTAATGACTTTTCCATATGCACCCCTCCACGTCTGTTATGAACCGACCGCCTTCACACCCGCACGAGATTTTCCCACACTTCGTCGACGTATAAGTTCCCGGTATTACCTTCCAGATGTGTCCACACATCCCCGCCAAGAAAAAAACTGTGTCTATACATGGTTTAATAAAAATTATTATATACATTACTTGAGTCGTTTGTTATTTTGAATGTTTTATTTTTATGTTGTACACGTACCTAGCGTCACTAGACCACACCTACTCGGACCACGCCAATTAAAAAACGAGTTATCACCCTTTGTGGAGGAAATTAAAAAACCCGGAGTTATCACCCTTTGCGGAGGAAATTAAAAAACCCCGGAGTTATCACCCTTTGAGGTGGAATATCGATTTCCACCTCAAAAATGCGCGTGATAACCTCGTTCTACACTACTGGAACCACCAGTCTGCACACCAATAAGCCAGACATGGGACAACGGATACTCACGCAAACCTCAGGTCCTGTATGACATTACACTGATGTTGGACAACAGGATGCCTTCATCCGACATACAGGACTTCGCGTTTGAGCTCAAGCCAACGAACACAAGCAAGCATCGCCGAAACTAAACCATACTATCACGCCAAAGACAGGACCTAAAGTGAGCCCCCAAGCCAAGCCTAAAAGCCAGTGCACGGGTGAGTTCCAACAATGCTAGGACATCTGCTAATGCCCCTGTGACCAAACATAAAAATGCTCATGAGAGTATGTCTGTTAGCGTCAGTGAATCTGCTGATAATGAGAGTAGTCTGGATCCTGCAGTCATTAGTTTGAAGTGTGCAATATCCCAAGGGGAGCTCAATACTACAGATTTAGGAGTTCCTGAAGAAACAAGTTCCTGTTTGCAGACAATTTTGAAGACCTCAGATGAAACTACCACAAACACTGAAATAGAGAAGCCTTTAGACAGTACAGGGTCACACATTCTGTCTATCGCAACTGACACAGTTACAGTATCAAGAGAGGGTTTTATCTCTGAAAGTACCATGATTGGGTCTAACGATGACAAGCCAGAAACAGTAAAAATTTCAGTTATGACAAAATCCTCAGAAAAACCCATTACTTACAATACGAGTGATGAGGACACTACTACTGAAATCAGCAGAGGTAATACAACCAAGAGTGCAAGTGAAGAAGGTGAGGCAGATTTTGCTTCTCAAGAACAATCGGAAAGTTTGGCTCTTTTCTCAGATAGCAAAGAACAAATAAATACTCAAAGTGATTCAAATGAAGTCAACAAAGCTGTGTCACAATCAATTGCTCAAGGCGCTAAACCAATACTAGACAATGAAGCTATAGAACAAGATACACAGCAATCAACTACAGGAACTGTATTAACAGATGGAAGCCCACAGGAAGATGAGAAACAGAAAGAGTCCATTGAAGACCAAACTGGCAAAGGAAAAACCAGCAAGATACCAGTCAGAGCAGGTTAGATGGTATTTTGTTTCTTGAAATTACCAGTTTTACAATGTAATTTAAAATTTTATGTAAGATGAAGATATATATATATATATAAATGATTGATTGATTTAGGAACCGACATCACAGCATTCGGGACATTCCCATAAGCGATCCGTCCCCATCATGTGATCAGTAGTGCAGCATAATTAGAAGGAAACATGATGAAAAATAACATTTTATTTTAAAACAACTTGATGAAGCAATTTAAAAACAAGGGTACATTTAATAGTTGAAATGTGTTGTCAGGGCGAGTATTTGGAAAATATGATGAGAAAATAACATTTGAAGTAAATCAGGTCAGCATATAAAAATAACACGATGAATTAGAACACAATTAGCGGCAATGTCACTGTATTTACTTGTTTTATCA
Organism: Cepaea nemoralis; assembly: GCA_014155875.1. NCBI lineage: Eukaryota > Metazoa > Mollusca > Gastropoda > Stylommatophora > Helicidae > Cepaea > Cepaea nemoralis. The sequence continues at coordinate 2,080 of JACEFZ010006215.1, read as the reverse complement.
ACAAAATAAAATACTAGTACACTAAAGAGCTCTACAATAACTTCTTAATGCCTAGCATTAATTTGATAAGCTAGAAAAGTCACACAATATTAAAAATTGCCTAGCTGTAGAGGGCAGTGAAAAAAGCTTGCCTTTTATAAGCTAAAATTAAATGTTATATAGTATTTTTGTAAACTGTTCTATTTCACTTAGCTTTACTTAGTCCTATTGGCCCTATAAATTCAGTATCAATTCTCTTAACAACAATTTATTTTTATTCTTATCTATTTTTTTTTCTGCACATACTTATTTTAAGACCCATCTTCAGTATTATTGTATTTAAGCAACAATCTCCATATTGTCTTATCATTTAGCACTACACTTGCTTATTTTAGAGATCATTCTTGTTCTAGATCAGGGGTCACCAAACGATTTTTCACGGCGGGCCGGATAACTGAGAAATAATGACGTGCGCGGGCCGGATACTCATTCTGTACAATACTTGCACTGTCTCCGTGGCGAAGTTGTTACGGACGCGCTTCGTAATCCCGTATACCCGCGTTTGAAACACAACTGCGCGCGATTTGGCAGCAGACCGCGTTGCGCTTCGTTTTTACCTTATGTTATGGGTGCCTGTCGTTCAGAAAGCAATGACTAACTACTGAACGTAAACTTGCCAAGACATCAACAACAGCAAACGTCCTGTATAGGATATGCAACTACTATTAACAATACTTGCAAGTCAGAACGAAATCTCTGGGGGAAAAGACGAAAATCTAAGTTAATCATGGGTGAGCGGCGTGCAATGAAATACAACCAACATATTTATTCACTGGAAAAAAAAAAAACAGTTATCAAAGAAGGTGACGTTAGCAAAAAGATAGTTACATCAGACCTAGTGTGCACATATCCGAATCTCACAAACAAAGCAGCATATAAGGTTAGTGAAATGTGCACAACTGATATTTGGCTTTCAAAATATCATCAATGTTTGGTTTGGAATTGCTGCATCCAATCAAGAGAATTGCTTTCAAATGTTTTCTCTGTCTGTCTGTCTGTCTGTCTGTCTGTCTGTCTGTCTGTCTGTCTGTCTGTCTGTCCGTCCGTCCGTCCGTCCGTCCGTCTGTCTGTCTGTCTGTCTGTCTGTCTGGGGGGGGGGGGGGGGACTGAGTGGTCTCACGGTATTGTGTCCGCCTCGAGTGCTGGAGGTCCCGGGTTCAAGCCTTGGTGAGGGCCGGGATTTTTTCACGTGGACGTCTAGTAACAAACTTTCCCCTGGTCTCTGGGTAGTGAGATCAGACACCCGTGTGTATGTGTTGCCCACGTAAAACATCCCTTGGCAAATCGGAAAAGATTAGCCTAACGGCGCTGCCCGGGCAAAATTTCGAGTTACAATTCTACCCAAAGTATTTCAGGATCCTCGCCGGTGCTACGGAGTTCGTGCACTGAGCTGAGATTCTCCGGACTCAAGCTTGAGTTAGGAGTAGAACGAAGCACTTATGTGTGCCGTGATGTTGATCAGTCGACTAAACTAAACTAAACTAATATTTTCGTAATAACACGAAGCTTCTATGGCATTTTTATGCTATGTTTGTTGCTTTATTGTCTCTATTCACACTTGTAGTTCACTCCTTGTGACATACCTATAAAATGGATGACATGCAAAAAGAAGTAAATATTTCTTGAGCAGTGGACCTGTGTTGGCAGGCGGATGCATCTGGGGGAGGGAAAGATGTGTGTGTGTGTGTTGCCATGGAAACTATGGTAACGTTAGAGCGTAGGCGGCACTACAATAAGCCGGGGAAGGACATGGGATGGCGCGAAATAAGCAAACATTACAATAAACAAGAAAATCTAGATACAATAATTTATAAATGAAAATAGTAAATTTAAGACACATAGCAGCCAGAAGATCTCCTACTATTTTAAACATAATATTTACATTTAAATTGTATCACAACGTCTCGTGTTCCATTACGTTATATTCAAGCAAGTTCGAGTACCGTCGGCGGGCCGGATGAAGTGACGTCGCGGGCCGGATTCGGGACCGCGGAGGGGCTCGTAGTTTTGGTGACCCCTGTTCTAGAGTGAGCACACGTTG
>JACEFZ010006214.1:155000-317686 GCA_014155875.1 Cepaea nemoralis | reverse complement strand
GTTTGTAGAATTATTGTATAATTTGTATAATTATGTTATTGTTTGTATAATTATTGTATAGTTTGTAGCATGGTGTCGCAATCTGTGGATTGTGGTATAGAACGCAGTTCACAAACTCACAAAAAGGCATAATAACCCCTCCATAGCACAAAGCTTGGGCAGAAGTTTAGAGATCATATTTTGCCCATGCAGTATGATCCCTATTTCGGCCTGCATAGTTTACTTCAGAGGAAAGGCAACGCCAATACCTCTGGAAGACAAGCTGCCGTATCACAATCTCGACAAACCGCAGGCGATTTAGAAGCAGATCTTTTTGCGTTGATTTTCACAGCGGTATGAACAGAAAGCATTGGTAAACTACTCAGCATAAAACTGCCTGGGAAAATCACAAACTGCCAATAAATGCTGGGGTTGATTGCAGCATCCTGTTATGAACATGTCACTAACATTTTATGATTTATATTTGTTGCCTCTAGATAGGATATTACAAATATAGTAGGCCGGGATCATGCACCGGATCATCATCATCATCATCATCATCATCATCATCATCATCATCATCATCATCATCATCATCATCATCATCATCATCATTGTCAAAGACTCAGGGAAGACCACCCTGAATGAGTGGTCTACCTCAAGTAGATTAGAGGTAACCCAGTGCCCCTACATGAGGGCAGGGTAGGTGTAGGGAGTAGATAGGAAGGGGAACTATCAAATAGTTCTCTCATGAGACACGGAGGTGTCAACCAGAGAGTAAGCACTCTGGTCACGGCATAATCACGCCAACGTGATAGACACGGAGAACTAGAATGAAACTCAAGAGAGGCCACTACTCTAAGCGTGCTGAATGATGCAGCACGCAAAAGCCGAAGTGCGCACAAGGTCCCTCCGCGTACTGTGTAGTCAGCACGCGGAGAATAGTCAGACAGGGGACAGACTTCGTAGGGAACACATCGCTTAGCGTCGATGCGTATTTCTTTAGCCGAGTAGATAGATTTAGTAGTAGGGTTAGGAACGACTAGTGATAGGCAATTCTGTGTATTCATGTGTGATTCATTAGCGACTGTTTTGTGCATTTATGTAATGTAAAGAGCCAGTGGCAATAAAATGTGTAAACAATTCCTCTCGTACGACTGACAAATCTTTTTGTGTGGTGCGAGAGAAGTTTATCCCGTAATGCCTGTAGCATCGCTTGATGACATCATCATCATCATCATCATCATCAAGTGCCATGTCAGTTGGTGTAGGCGTTCATGGCTCTCCACAGATCTTGGTCTTTGGTGTTCTGGATCAACTCTTCTGATTATATTCCTCCATACCAACGTCCCAATCCATCCAGCATCATTTCTCTGGTCCTGTCCCTTTTCTCATTGATCTTTCCAGTTGTCACGATATTCTCCGATGCCCCGCTTCTCATTACATGACCAAAGTAAATCATTTGTTTCTTTCTGATAATTGTATACAATGTTCTAGATTCATTATCCTCTTCCAGGCAATTGTTGTTGTTTTTTTTTTTACTTTGGCAGTCCAAGGAATTGGCAACATTCATCTCAGGAACCACATCTCCGTTACTTCTAAATCATTTCTAATTTCAAATACAAATTCTACCTACAGAAAACCCAAGAATAATATAAGTAGAAAGGCCTCTGTCTGAAATCCACAGAGAAAACGAAATAGAGGAAGACCTAAAAACGCACTACGCTTGAGCTCAAATAACCAACAACAACAAAAATCAAGAGATGTAAAAATAAACCATATAGACGAAGGGTTAATGCAGTAAATCATAAAAATATATTGATTGGTATACATAGACGGTGTTGGTAAAAATACATATATTTGTTAGACTTCCTGTTTTTATAAGTGTAAAATATCGGTACAGGAGTGTCGATTGATATTTCTTAAGGAATGCCTACGATCTGGAATATTTCCTCACCGGTATTTCAAATCTCTCAGAGCAGACAGAATATGTCCAACAAGAAAAAAAACCCTGAGATTAGTGACCAAAAAAAACCCCCCAAAAACCAGATAGAAGAAACCCAGTGCAAGATGGACAACCTCAAGCGCACACACAGTTCTGCGTATTATGTCACCAAAGAATAGAGTTTATGACCACTTGAAGTTCACTAAATTCTGCACAGAAACAGTGTACAAGGTGAAAATCGCAGAGAATGCTCGCCTCAACAAATCACCGAGTACTGAAAAGAAAACATTAACGTCGTACGTACTGAACAATATTGAAACTGAGGCCCTTGCATGCGGATTAAAATTATACAAAAAGCCCAAACACATCAACCGCATTGAGTCGCAAGCACAGTTTGAAATGTTGTTTGATCAAGTCTCCAAGTAATCACCTACTTCTGCTGAGTCAGTCGGGTGGCTGAAGGCCAAACTGGTAGATCTAGAACACCAGTATCGCACAACACCCTCTAAACAGACATGTCCGCTGACCAACGAACACCTTACTGCATAAAAGCGTTAAAGGCTAACAAACCCTCGTATTATTGAAACTAGACCCCCCGGGAAGGTTAACCCGGTCAACAAATGCCCGCAGAAGTCGGATGTGTCGGCCTAACGGCGCAAGAATGCAGCTCTGCTGTAAACAGGCACAACGCAATCACATCCGGAAAAAAAAACCCCGGATGAACGCAGAAGAAGAAGAAGAAACTAGACCAAGGAAGTGGTGCAGTAATGATGGACATTTCAGACTACCGGGGTAAAAGGAAGAGATATTATCGGGTAAATCTAAATTCAGATTAGATCAAAAAGTAAACAAGTCGGAGGACCTGGATGCAAAAATGAGAAAAGAGATTTAGTCACTTGTGAATGAGGGACTCATCGACATCAGTGAGGCCACTGCAAAATCGCTCACACCACGTGGCTCCAGAACTCCTCAAAATGTACTGTCTACCCAAACTTCACAAGCCCGGAATCCCGCTAAGGCCGATCCTGTCAATGGTTAACTCTGCACAACACCGGATGGCGAAATGGCTAGCTGAAATTTTAAAGCCAATACGACAGTCATTTGATCCACACACACCAAAAAAAAATACTCAGAGATACATTCGAACTGGTGGAATTATTGGATTCTATTGACATAAATATTAAACAAATGGCATCCATGGATATACTGAATAGCCTCCCTATTCACAAACGTTCCATTAGATGAAACTAGAAATAATAAGTGAACGCTTTAGAGACAAACAACTAAAACTAGGCATACCAACATCTATTCTGGAGAGGCTATTATTACTAATAAATACTATGCACCATTCATTCATTCATTCATTCATTCATTCATTCATTCATTCAGTAGCATTTTCTTTGCAGAACTTCGCTCAAATAACAACCTTCCGGAAAACTTCTCGATCATAAGCAAGATGTCCCGCGTCCGATACACCCATCTGGAGATCACCCACCACATCCTGCACCCATCTTCTCTTTGGCGTTCCTCTTCCTCTCTACCCAGGTATATACCCCTCCATGATTGTTCTATCCAAACTTTCATGACGTTTCAAGTGACAAAAATATTTCAATTTTCTTTGTTTTATCGTCTTTAATAGCCAACCTTCTTCAATATTCAGCTCTTGAAGTGTGGATGCATTTGTTCTTTTCTTTTTCCAAGATATTCTTAGAACTCTTCTATAACATTTATATTCAAAGGCATTTATGTGCTGTTCAGCTTGTTTAGTAAGTGTCCAGGTCTCAAAGGCATATGTTGCAATGGGAAAAATGCATGCTCTTAAAATTCTGATCTTTGTAGTTCTATCTGTCCCTCTCCACAATTTATACTATGTACAGCCAAAGTAAAATAAATTTTCTAAACAAGTCATACCGCCAAATTGTCGGAGTGGTCATGGTGGGGAGTCCTCCTTGTCCTATTCTAGCAGGACATCTTCATGGCACATTTAGAAGAAAAGAGATCCTCAGACATTTAAAAACTTGGTCTTCTACCGTCGTTATGTAGACGATTTATTAATTATCATCACGGGCGAGCTATAAACAACATCGTTCCTGGACACAATGAACGATGACACATATAAATCTCTCTCTATCTATGGAACACGAACACAACGAAGCGTTGCCGTTACTAGATATTCTAATGAGACGTAGAGCAAGACGGCACAATTCAAAGATCGGTGTAACTGTACCGCAAAGAAACATGGACTGGCCAATACTTAATTTTCAGAGCTTCGCATCTGTCCAGTACAAACGGGGCTTAATTACGGACCCTGTTTGACCGTGCTAGAAAGATATGCACCCAGGACACACTGACAGAGGAAAATGAAACTCTGAAGAATGTCTTACACCTGAAGGGGTACTCCACAGGATTTATAAAGCGCCATTGCCAACAGCCGAAACCAAAACCAGACGAAACTACAGTCCATAAGCTCAAGGTATTTATCCAGGTAACCTTTCGAGGGGATGACGTAATGCAACGTCTACAGGGACCGACTCATTACAGCAGTCGGCCGAACATTATATGCTGCAACTCCTTGCTATTAGGTGTAACAAGCTATGGGGAGGGTCCCATAATGTCCCGTCACAATATTTCAAACTTATTCTTTTGCCCTGGCTGGGAATAGGTCTTTGTTGCCAACCCTCATCCGTTCCCCGGACTTACTGTCACACTCTCTTTCGACCTCAGGGTATTTCCTGCAGTGTATTTCTGGCTGACACACACGTAACATGACGATCGTCTTAGTCACTATAATTTGAATTTAATACCGTAATAAAGACAACACAGAAGAACACCAAGACAGATAAACCCATACAAGTCCAGAAAACAAAACTGATGTGATAACTCTAGTCCAGAAATGAATCCAGAAAACTCTGAACATCATATAGCACAGATCTTGAAATTGTCCAGTCATTTCCCAACTGCCTCACCGGGCAAAGGTTCTCGTCTCTCTATCCAGCGTCGGTTGTTCGAACAACAGCTTCCAAGTTTCCTAGGTCACCACGATATAGTCAGTAATCTGGTCTGGGAAAGTGCCATGGGATCACTGGGTACAATTGAGGTTGGGAACCAAAGTCATGATACCAGATTGGGTATAGGGAATGAATCAGAGTCTTTCGCTGTCCCGGACAAGGATGGGAATTGGCGTAGGTCCAAACCGCCTCATCCACAAACGCTCGACCTTAAGTCAATGAGAAGACTTGAGTTGGCTGTTGTGTCACTCATTACATTTTTGTAACGCCTCTCCATTTATATTAGAAAAAACACATTATACCTGGTATGTCCACCGACTTGCCCTGGCTTCATCATGTGCTTATAAGTTTGGGCATAGAAGCCCTGTCAAATCCTTCAACACACTTTCCGGTTTACACTCGACCTTAAGTCGATGAGAAGACTTCAAAAGAAGGACCCTTTTCATTCCTCCAGTAGGAGACGGCACTTGACTTGTAAAATTCTTTAAAACTTCAATACATTGTGCCGACAACCGATAAGGTTTTCAATGGACATTCATGCTCCAAGAAAAATTACCCTAGTACATATTTGGTGCAAGGCGCGCCATCGGGTTTTCCCCAAGACACGCCAGACTTCCAATCATTCTATTAAGAAGATCGGGTTGTAGAGGTAACCCAGAGAACTATCCTTCAGGGGAATTGATCGGACAAGAGAACTGAGAGTTCCCGAAAGCCATTTCCCCCTGTTTTCCCAAAATCAAAGAAGGCATGAGGACATGGGCCACTGGTGTTTCGCTACATAGGCCCCCTCTTAAGAAAGTCGAACCCTACGAACTTTCTACTGCCAGTGGTTCTGTTCGAATGACCCCACCCTCACATTCAACCATAGGATGCCGTGATAGAAAATCCGCTCCCACATTCTCCCTTCCGGGGATGTATTCGACCGTGAACTGATACGGTTGTAGGAGCAATGACCATCTCATTAACCTCGCGTTCAGTTTCTTAGAAGTTGCCAAAAACGTCAGAGGTTGATGGTCGGACTGCACTTTGAACGGTACTCCATACAGATAAGGTTGAAATTTCTGTACCGCCCACACTAGAGCCAGACATTCCCGTTCGACGGTGGAGTAATTCCGTTCCGCGGGTAACAGTTTTCTACTTGCATACGCCACCGGACATAGCACCGAAGGATCATCTCGCCCTTCCTGCAACAGAGTTGCCCCAATCCCTATGTTACTCGCGTCGGTTCTTAGAACAAACGTTTTCTCCAAATTTGGGAGTTGCAGGACTGGCCTATCCACCAAAGCCTGTTTCAGCTTCCCATAAGCTTCTTCACAGCTCGGGGTCCAGACTATAGGATCTGGCGATCCTTTCTTCAGGGTTTCGGTTAACGGCGCCCCAATTTCGTTGAACTTCGGAATAAATTTCTGGTAAAACCCACACAGAGACAAGAAAGACCTAACATCCTTTTTGGATTTAGGACGGGGTGCGAGTCTGACCTTCTCAATATTCTTTTCTTCCGGTACCAGTCCCCCTGGGGTAATAGTATGTCCCAGAAATTCCAAGGATTGATAGCCAATCATGCATTTGGCTGGACGGGCGGTTAACCCTTCCTCTTTTAACCTTGTGAAGATCTGTCCCAAGGACTTCAGGTGATCCCTCAGATTGTCAGACGCGATGAGAATATCATCCATAAACGAGACCACAGAGGGATCCTTTAAAGGCTCTAATAACATTCTCATCATGCGGGTGAACACACTGGGCGCATTGCTCAGCCCAAATGGCATCACCTTGAATTCGTAATGCCCGCTCGGAGTACTGAAGGCGAAGCAAGGGGCGAACCTCGGGCTTCACAGGGATCTGATAATATCCCCGGCTTAGATCAATTTTCGAAAAGTACTTTGCCTTATTTAGTCTGGCAAACAGTTGATTTGTGTTCGGTAACGGTTCAACTTGGAATGTCGTACAACTGTTTAAATGCCTGTAATCAATACATAGGCGGTGCTCCCCACTGGGCTTCCTCAACAAGACAACCCCGGCATTATAAGGAGAAGTCGAAGGAGTGATGATGTCATCGTCCAGAAGCTTCTGGATTTCGGCTTCCAGGGCCTTCTCTTTCGAAAAGGGCACTGGATATATTTTTTGGCGAACGGGGTCTTGGGTAGTCAGAGTCATATCAAACTCGACCAACCCTGTCCGCCCTGGCCGATCGGTAAGAATCTGCTGATGGGACTCCAACAAACGGATGACCAGGTCTGTTTCTTCAGCCGACAGATCAGGATTTATATGTACATCCCTATAGGTTTCCCCAGGGTGTAAAGGATACCCCCTATCCGCGTCTTCGCCCGATTCAGTTTCCATCGCGACCGCCATAGTCATGAGTGGGAGAGAAGTACCATCAGATCGTTCTTCATACTTTTTGAGGAGGTTAATGTGGAAGATTTTGGATTTCCCCCTGATCCGGATGGCATAGTTGGTGCGGGACACAACCCTTTCCACCGGGAAAGGCCCCTGCCAACCAATCTCGAGTTTATTGGAACCTACTGGAAGTAACAACAGAACCCGATCCCCCACCTTTAAGAGACCTATCTTTCGTCCTTCTATTGTAGTAGGCCGCGTGTCTCTTTCTGGCCGCCCTCAGATTCTGAGCTGCCAAAGCCCAACCCGTCTGGAGTTTCTTCTTTAACTCTTCGACGTATTTATATGAGGATACAACTTCTTCGGAAGTTTCCTTCCTCTGTCCAACATCTCAATAAGGCTTCTAAGGGACCCTTGATTGGCCTCCCGAATAGTAGAGTGGCTGGTGGCAACCCGGTCGACCCATGGGGAACCTCCCGATAGGCGAACAAGGCGGCTGGGATATACTCATCCCATCTGTCTGGTTTCTCTTGAGCCAGCTTCCGAAGCATGGTCATCAAGGTACCATTAAACCTCTCTACTTGCCCATTTGACTGAGGGTGGTATGGGCTTGTGTGAATGTGGTTAGTCTGGAAGATACGAAAGACTTCCTCCATCAGCTTACCACAGAACTGAGACCCATTGTCCGTTAGGATCTGGTTTGGAAATCCCAACCGAGTAAAGGTCTCCATCAGTGCATCAGCCACTCGCTTAGAGTAGATTGTGGCCAACGGTATCGCCTCACCCCACATGGAACAGCAATCCACCATCGTAAGAATGTACATATTCCTCTTCCTAGTCCGAGGAAGAGGACCAACAAGATCGATGGCAACTCTCTCGAAAGGAGAGTTCATAATGGGCATGTCACCCAAGACTACCGGAGCCGTCCAGTGTTTTGGTGCCATACGCTGGCACTCTGGGCACGACTTGACGTACCTACACACGTCTCCAGTCATCCCTGGCCAGTAGTAATGGCAGGAAATGCGCTGGAGAGTTGCCCCGACACCCATATGTCCACTGAAAGAAATGGTGTGTCCCATATGAAGAAGCTGTTCCCGATAAGCCTTAGGAACTACCAGCTGTCCATGCTGGCGTTCCTCCACTCCGGCTCTCCGGTACAGTAACCGATTCTTCATATAATACTGACTGTCACGAGCGCCCTGAGTTAACCCAGATAATAATACCGACGTTTGCGTGGCGTATATTTTCTGGGCCACAACAGTCGTACTAACAGAGTAAACACAGCTGCACAGGTTACATCGTGTCAGCCCATAAACACATTTGGTGGTGAGGGAGTAGGAATGGATACACAGAGTTGGCAGTTCATTAACAAGTAGAATCACATATATTGTCAGCTTAGGATATGGAATGGTTCCGTTTGTCATCTATACGACCGGACATCAGACGGAAATGGCTGCTGGGATTGTCACCACGGAACAGAAGAGTGACAAGTTTGTCAACATTTGAATGCAGATGGAAGCCGTGAGATCACAGGGGCAGATGTAAAACGGAAGTACCTAGTACGGAAAACAGTGCATCTGTCAATTCTTGGTTTCCGGAACATCAAGATGATTGGCAGCTTGGTATCGAAACTCTTTGTTGGGAGTTTACAGAAACTAGCTGGCTTGTTTTGAGAATCTAGGCAATTACTGACAACTTTGACAGGATTTAAGCCAGGAAAATAGTTCTTGACAGGGGATGATTTGCCACTGTGCCACCTGTGTGGGGGAGTAAAGGATAACGTCACGTGGACAACTTTGGTAGTTTGCCATATAAACTCGAGTTGAGATCAACTAGGGTGGACTTGAATAATGCTCTAGACAGAGTGCAGGGCACTGCAGTGCCAGTGGAAATAATATCTACCGTGTGTTAATTAGTGACTTAATTTTACACGTGCCTATATGGCAGATGTAGATATGATTTATAGGACTGCAGTAGTGCCATTTAAGGTATAACTTATTATAATATATTCGTTATAATTACTATAGACTGTGGCCTTGTTAAACTATAGTGTGATGATTAGCACTGTTAGTGGAAACTAGCTAGAGTAGTGAAGTGATACTTGGCTCTGTTAGCTAGAATAGATTAGTGAAGTGTTGATAAGCTTTACTAATTGAGTAATGAAGGATAATTGGGATCTTCCCGTAGGTGTCCCTGGTGGGCGGGGTTCCGCATTCTGTTTGCTGATATTTTTTCTTTGTCATAGCCTGATTCGACTCTAGGTGGGTAGCTAATCTGCTCTGTGACTAAGTCTAGTTAGCTAAAGATCATTAAGCAAGGTGATAGGCTTACACTCAGCCGAAGGGATCAGTGACTAGTACTATCACCAGATGTGTTGTTTCTATCCTAGGTTCCCTACCAGATCCAAGGAAACTCTACAAGTTTTGGGAAAGAATTTAAAAAAACCCATTCTGAAGAACACCAGTTCAAGAGTCAATAAAGTTGCATACAGAAACGTAACTTACGCTAGAAGGAAATTGATTCATCAAAGAGAGTGATGCATACTGATGCACCACACAGCATCAGACAGTAGTAACGAACCGAGAACCGGCTAATAGTACCTAGTGTTAGTACAGTAACAATTAACATTAGTAATTAGCACTTATGAACTGAGTGGTTCAATGTGCAACGAGGATGATCTGTCGACTAACTAACTAACTAACTAACTGCGTACACACTGCAAAAGACTTGTGCAGTTTGTTTAGGAACATTAGGAACGGACATTGTGTAGAGTGCAACCGGTCCCTGATTAACTCTTAATACCACCGGTGTCTATTTCGGATGTTCATGAAATTGGATTACCAGAGGTCTACAGAGGCAAAGCATTATCCGGCAAGATGATTCCGGCAACGGGTGAGACGTACTTGTTCTGACGTAACGTGCTGTGGTCTATCTTTGCTGTGATCAGCTGACTGAGTTGATGTCTGAGAGACAGAGTCTACACACTTTATAGAACACGTCACACATTTTCTTCGCATACACGTCTCATACACGTTACACTTTTATTTTAATAAATTAATCTTTATTAATTTCTAGAAGCAAGAGTTGTTGAGTATGTTGCATTGGGGAAGTATGAGAAGGGGGCATAGTACGACAGTGTGAGAGTGATAGGAAAAGGTGTCCATAGGCTGATGGAGTGTGTTGGACGGAAGCTGGTGGATTCTCCAGAATATTGAGAGGGAAAAAAAATATTATAATGTGGGTGTCGACTCTCTTCACTCCAGGGACGACACTGTAAAGGAGGACACGACACTGACCCCGTCTTGGTGGGTCAGAACTTTTTGGCAACTGGTTGAAGCAAGGTTGCAAAGTAGCATCCTGGCTTTGAGCAGCTCGTAACTCCCCAGGCAAGGGATTCACGATCAAGGCCGGCGTCTGCTCATCCTCCGATTGAGATCTGGTTTGCATTGCCCCTACGTACATGGGTTCGGTTGGAATCCCTAGAAAGACGTAGCGACAACCCAAGATCATTGGGAAAATAGGATCGAGCAGAACGGCTGCCTGTATAGTGCCGGTAACATATTTTGATTTGATGTCCACCTTCGCAATTGGAAGAGACATCGCTACCGCACTCTTTGTCGCCGTTTGAATCTCAATAGATTCCCCGGTTAGCTGCTCTGGGCTCACTAAGTGTGATGAAATTACAGCCTCAAACTGCAGACCTGTGTCATAGAGACACTCAACTGGTTGTCCGTTCACAAGTATCGTCTCTACTACTGGTGGTTTTTCTGAATCTTTGTTCCCAAGACCCCTCCCTTCTACCTCCCTGTGAGACCCTTCCCCGGTTTCTACAAGACAAGCAGCATAGTGAGAGTCTTTCTGTTTACGCCGGCAATCAGCCGTATTGTGTGTGGGAGATTTGCAATAGGCGCACCACTTTTCACTCCACTTTCTTTTAGGAGATCCAGGTGGACTCTTACCAGAGGGTTTCTTAATTGGAACTTTATCTAAAGGATCCTCCTTTTTAGTGTGGGTTGTTTTAGGGTTCTTCTTCTTTCCAGACCAAGTGTCTGGTGATCGGGGATTGGGTTGTGACAGTTCCCCATTATCTCCATGAGCTAGCACATACCTTTCCGCTAATGTATTTACCAAGTCTAACTTCTCTGCCCCATTTTCTAGCAAGAAGGTTTGCAATGGCTTCGGCATCATCCTCTTCATTTGGTCCACGACCACTAATTCTTCTAAACTTTCATAGTCGTTAGCAAATCCAGCTAATGACATCCACTTCAAAAGGTAAGACTTCAGTCTAACACTGTAGGCTGCGAACATCTCCCCTGGTTCTCTCTTCGACTTTCTGAACTGCTGTCGATAAGTATGAGCTGTCATCTGGAACCTTTTCAATAATGCTTTCTCCAGAGCTTCATAGTCATTCTCCATACCAGGTGGCAACCTTGAGTATACCTCGTACGCTGTCCCTCTCAGGCCCTGTGAGAGTTTCAAGTTCCATTTCCCACGTTCCAGTCCCATAGCCAAAGCCATCGACTGGAATCTTTGAAGATACTGGTCGATCTTATCTTTGTGTTCATCGAACGGGAGCAAAGGGAACTTCATTGCCTGGTATGGACCGCCACCAGAAGTTGTTGAGTCCGGTAGAACGGTGCCTCCCACTGCACCCTCGCTTTCCTTGGCAGATTTAGCTCTAAGCTCCAACTCCCTCATGCGGAACTCATGGTCTCTGACGGCCTGCTCAGCTTCCATTTTCTTAGCTTCGCGCTCAGCTTCTATTTTCTTAGCTTCACGCTCGGTCTCAAATTTCCTAGCTTCACGCTCTGCCTGTCTGAAGTCTCTTTCAACTTCCTGAACATATTTTTGTAACTCTACACCATCGTAGCCCATCTCTCGCCCTTTAGTCTGTACTTCTGCAACATTAAATTTCGCTGATGCCACCTTAAACTCAGCGGGTAAATGTATACAATTCTATATCAAAATTTATCTCTCAAATAACAATTGGATATTGTATACGACCACAACACGTCACATGTCGGTCAGTCTGTGTCAGGCAGAGTACAGACAATAGCCAGGCACGGTAGGCAGAACCTATTGATAGTAGACAAGGATATCTGTCCCCTATCACTATATCAGCCAGAACTCCACCAGGATTTCAAATATCCCGGGACGTGCCCCCAGAAATTGTAACAAGCTATGGGGAGGGTCCCATAATGTCCCGTCACAATATTTCAAACTTATTCTTTTGCCCTGGCTGGGAATAGGTCTTTGTTGCCAACCCTCATCCGTTCCCCGGACTTACTGTCACACTCTCTTTCGACCTCAGGGTTATTTCCTGCAGTGTATTTCTGGCTGACACACACGTAACATGACGATCGTCTTAGTCACTATAATTTGAATTTAATACCGTAATAAAGACAACACAGAAGAACACCAAGACAGATAAACCTATACAAGTCCAGAAAACAAAACTGATGTGATAACTCTAGTCCAGAAATGAATCCAGAAAACTCTGAACATCATATAGCACAGATCTTGAAATTGTCCAGTCATTTCACAACTGCCTCACCGGGCAAAGGTTCCCGTCTCTCTATCCAGCGTCGGTTGTTCGAACAACAGCTTCCAAGTTTCCTAGGTCACCACGATATAGTCAGTAATCTGGTCTGGGAAAGTGCCATGGGATCACTGGGTACAATTGAGGTTGGGAACCAAAGTCATGATACCAGATTGGGTATAGGGAATGAATCAGAGTCTTTCGCTGTCCCGGACAAGGATGGGAATTGGCGTAGGTCCAAACCGCCTCATCCACAAACGCTCGACCTTAAGTCAATGAGAAGACTTGAGTTGGCTGTTGTGTCACTCATTACATTTTTGTAACGCCTCTCCAGTTATATTAGAAAAAACACATTATACCTGGTATGTCCACTGACTTGCCCTGGCTTCATCATGTGCTTATAAGTTTGGGCATAGAAGCCCTGTCAAATCCTTCAACACACTTTCCGGTTTACACTCGACCTTAAGTCGATGAGAAGACTTCAAAAGAAGGACCCTTTTCATTCCTCCAGTAGGAGACGGCACTTGACTTGTAAAATTCTTTAAAACTTCAATACATTGTGCCGACAACCGATAAGGTTTTCAATCGACATTCATGCTCCAAGAAATTACCCTAGTACATATTTGGTGCAAGGCGCGCCATCGGGTTTTCCCCAAGACACGCCAAACTTCCAATCATTCTATTAAGAAGATCGGGTTGTAGAGGTAACCCCAGAGGACTATCCTTCAGGGGAATTGATCGGACAAGAGAACTGAGAGTTCCCGAAAGCCATTTCCCCCTGTTTTCCCAAAATCAAAGAATGCATAAGGACATGGGCCACTGGCGTTTCGCTACATTAGGTACAGAACCACACCTATTTCCACCCCAGGAGTAAAAGAATCTGCCCCTCTGTACGTCAAGTCCAATTGCTTTTACCTATTCATATGCAGGTGCGAGTCTACCTTCATCGGCAGGAACAGAGCCACAGTTTACTCAGGAGGGTTGTTGAACACATACCCAGCTGGATTGACAAGATACTACACACTGGCGATGGGATCATGGGAAGGCTGACACACCACAATTACAAACTTCCGGCGTCGGCCTTTACACGACATGTCTTGGAAACCGGTCATGTAATTGTTAGGAACAGCGCTTTTCGCGTGTATTTAATACACAAAATAGTCGCTTGTTAAAGTTTGCAGAAGCCATCATGATTAATTTGCATAGCCCAATTTTATGCAAACAGAAAGAGATGGTAGTCAGTTTAAAATTATCATGCTAGACAATAGACATTACTGTGCAAACATGTGTATATTTCATCTTGAGAGGTGTATCTAATTATTTTACTCTATGTTGTGTGAATTCTGCATTATGTACCTGACGAGATGCAGCGAAAATTGCCAGGCAATAAATCATAAAATCTGTGGTTTGTGTCTTCGTTATTCAAATTCACTTCGAAAAACATTGTTTTGATTGTCTTTTTTATGTTAAATCGCAACATATCATAACTGTTTTATGCGAATTTATAATTTGTTAGATATACTCCTTCTGTTAAATTACAATTCATTAAATTTCCCTTTTCTTTTAAATCGTTATATGTTAGATTTTCTCTTTCTGTTCAGTCGTAATGTTTTAGTTTTCCTCTTCCTATAAAATCATAATTTAGTTGTTAAAAAACCGAGATGATCCGACGCGCAATTTGTGAGTTTAAATTCAGTAATTTAATGCAACAGCCTCGTCCTTGGAGGTGAATATTAATCGAGGAAATTGGCTACATTTGGGATACCCCTGAGGCCGTAAATATAATATTTTTATACACACATAAACACATGCACACATTCACACTCACTCACTGGCTCACTCACTCACTCACTTACAAAAACAAAGACAAAAAGATTGACATGGACTGTGGCGAGGTATATCTTTCTATACACAATATGAACATTTGCCTACCAAAACAATGGTTCGGAGCACGCTTCCGCATAATGGCGAATGAAGATTTGTTCCCAGATAGTATATTATAGTAATTTATAGCGTTGGGATCGACCCCAACCTTATAAACTGGGTACCAGAGATTTCATTGTGAACGTATGGACAACCAGTGTAATACTAACGACATTAACATCGGGGATTCTCTCACACAGACCATATCCCATCACATTCGTCATTGGTGAGTATGTTTATAAAGTGTTAATCGTGAGTTGACACCGTAAGGTGGAGGTACCGAATTCCAAATGGGTGTGCCTTAAACTTTAAGCGTTCACTTTCCTGCTGTCTAGTGTGTTGTCTAATTCTTTCTTCTCGTCTTCAGAGAGTGTTAGCCAATATTTTTATGTTTATTAATTTCTGTTTATACAACAGATGCGTCATTTGTGATTTGGAATTGGGCGCGATCGTGTAAAAACGCCGGTCTATTGGATGAGATTGCCCCAATGTGTCATTTGAACGGGAGGCGTGTTAAGGCATGGCTTAGTCATGATTCCCCATCGACAGGCGTGCTGGATATGCGACCTAATATAACGGTGGGAGTGCATTGAAACAGATAACATGTTTCTTTAACTTATTATGTGCTAAATAACATAACGGGGGGAGTGCATTGAAACAGATAAAATGTTTCTTTAACTTGTTGTGCGCCACCTAAAATAACGGTGGGAGTGTATTGAAACGGCAAACTATCTTCTTTAAAAGTGCCTAGTTCATTATGATTCGCTTAAAGACAGATCATCGCAAGACAAGGACAGAGACATTAAAAGTTGAAAGAGACAAACAAAATGTTTCTTTAGCTTATTGTGCGAGAAGTAATATAACGATGGGAGTGCATTAAAACCGATAAATGTTTCTATAACTTATTATGTACCAAATAATATAATGGTAGGGGTGCTTTGAAACAGGTAAGATGTTTCGTTAACTTACTATGCACGAAGTAATATAACGGTGGGTATATATTGAAACAGGTTAGACTGTTATTTAACTTATTATTTATGATCTAACAGAACAGTGGTCCAGTATTTAAACCCATATATCACGCCTCAGCATGTTCCGTACATCAAATTCCAGCAAGAGAATAGAGTTGGAGGCGGTAACTGGTGGGCTTGGATGTCTCACCGGCACTGCTGATGCCAAGGTGGCTGAACTCTCATGGTCAGTGATACAGCAAGTCAACAACACAGACTGCGGTATGCAGGACTGGAACAAACGCATGGGTATAATGTGCTTCCAGTTCATCGCGGGATGAAAGTATAGGATAGGTGTTGACACTCAAGCCAGTGGCCACGCCCGGCACCCGTGTTTCTGATTTTTCTTCCGTATATTATGTCACCGCGTCTTCAAAACTGTTCTAGGGGCAGCGGGCGTGGTTCATCGACACACCTTCTTCAAGAGAAAGCTATAAATCTTCAAACAGATAGCAAGCTGTGGGCAGTCACGATTCGTCATCTCATAAGATCTTACATTCTTAGATCAACTGTGTTCTTGTTCCCACTGTGCTACGTGGCCAGGAATTTATCTCTTTGCTTTCAACTTGCTCTTTCCCCATCAATGTTGCCTGTTGTCACTAAGTTTTAACGTGTATTTTTCATATTGTGTCCAAAAATTCTGACTGCCTACGTCTAATTTCTCTGATTAATTTCTTTGGTCAATTTGAGTAGCGCACACTGAATTAGTAAACAAACAACAACACAACATCCCTAGAAGCTTTAGAGATTTGATTTATAGAAGTGTGCTGAAAATTCCTTGGACAGCCAAAACGAGTAATCTAAACTTTGTGAGGGAGGCTAACACACAAAAGCAACTTCTCACAAACATCAGAAAGATGCAGTCATAAATTGTGGCCACATTATGAGAAGTCAAAGACTATAATATGTTGAGATTTATACAAGAGACAACATTGCAGCTATAGACATATTTCAGGCGAACGAAAGAAGAAGAAGAGAAGAAGAAGGAGAAGAAGAAGAAGAAGAAGAAGAAGAAGAAGAAGAAGAAGAAGAAGAAGAAGAAGAAGTAGCAGCAGAAGAAAAAGAAGAAGAAGAAGAAGAAGAAGAAGTAGAAGAAGAAGAAGAAGAAGAAGAAGAAGAAGAAGAAGAAGAAGAAGAAGAAGAAGAAGAAGAAGAAGAAGAAGAAGAAGAAGATGATGATGAAGAAGAAGAGGAAGAAGAAGAAGAAGAAGAAGAAGAAGAAGAAGAAGAAGAAGAAGAAGAAGAAGAAGAAGAAGAAGAAGAAGGAGAGACAGTTATTGACGGTTTTGAATCAGCGCACAGATCCGAACTAACAAGTTATAAACATGTACCATATGGGATAAAAACCCGGTGCAATGAAGTCGACACTGTCGACTTTAAAAAAAAAAACACACGATTTATAATATACTAACTTGTAATGAGGTCTACTTCCTTGTGCGTCCACAGCCCACTTGTAATCGGCCGAGCTGTCACTCGGGCCAGTTCGCCACTGGGTGCCAGTACAGGAATTGATACCTTCCGCTGGAGATTGCAGGATGCGGAGAAGTATGATCACCCATGCCAGTCGTAAAGGCGCATGGTGATTATGGAAACCTTGAATAAGAGAACAACATAAATCTACGGTGTACATCTCACCAGCACTGACTGGTCAAGGAAGACAGTAAGTGAAGTACAATTCGTCAAGGTAGACAGTAAGTGAAGTACAATTCGTCAAGGAAGACAGTAAGTAAAGTACAAGTAAAATACAGGAAGGCCCCGCTATACGTCGCTTCGGTTTATATCGTTTCTCTATAACGTCATTGTCACAATGGGGTATAATTTCACTTTACGATGCTACGTTTCGCCATAACGTCGTCACCTGTGTTGCTATGCCGAGTTAACGTCGCCATTTCACCTTTTATGCGGTGCGTTTTTCCAGGATTTTATCGTGTCATCACCCATAATGAAGAGTTCAAAACGCACAGTAAGTGCTGATAGTGTGTCTGGTTGTAAGAGAACCAGGAAAAGTGTTACTCTTGAGGTGAAGTTAGATATGTTACGTCGTTTTGAGGCTGGCGATCGGGCTGTAGATATCGGTAAAGTCCATGGTTTACCTCCAACCACGGTAAGGACAATTCGTTCAGGTGCTGACAAAATCAAAGAGGGTGCTAAAATTTGAGTGCCTCCAAGATCACTCGTACAAGAAGTACTCTTATGGAGAACATGTAAGCACTATTGGCCGTCTGGATTGAAGACCTGAACCAAAGGAATAGCCTGTGAGCAAGATGGCTCAAAGAGAAAGCAAAGTCTTTCTATGAAGATCTAGCTAGAAAAAAAGCGGATGAGAGAGCAGTGCTAATAGTGCTGGTGATAGTTTTGGATCGAGTCGCGGTTTTAATGCCTCTGCGTCCCAATAACTCTACCACTCGCCCTCCATCCCGCCTCTATTTAGCCACTACATATCAGCAACTGTGAAAATAAACATTACATAATACACTGTATTTAATTTAATTCTATGGGAAATCGTGTTTCGCTATACGTCGTTTTACTTAAAGTCGCGTTTTCCAAGAACGCAACCCCAGCGTTAGTCGGGACCTTCCTTACCCTCTTAACACATCTGGAGAGTTATCTAGTGTACCGTGCCAGCCTCATAATTTTATAGACCAACCAGCCATGTGCCTGAGCAGATGCAGCGAAATATGCCAGGCAATAAATCGTGCAACATATTGTTTGTGACTTCTCTGTTTAAATTCACTGAGGGAATACATTGTTTCGAATTGAATGTATAAATGTTACTGATGCAGACACAAATCAACATAACACCCACTGCACAATTTCAAGTAGGCTCTTTATAAAGTGATGACAGCCACGAGATCACGACACAAGGACACAGATATGATCCCAGATGGATTACTACATGAGGCGGAGAGTCGTCTCCGCATCTCTTTTCGGTTAATGAATAAATCACCAAAACAATGAGACGTTGATAGTGAGCTTCACTAGAACACGATTACAAGTAAGATAAAGGACGTTGCGGCTAAAGCCTTCGTCAGCACAGAATAAACAAACACAAACCAACACAACTACATTAAAAACACTACATGCAAATTCAAAACAATGTTTTCCCGTGATGAATTTGAATAACGAAGACACAAACAATAGATTGCACGATTTATTGCCTGGCATATTTCGCTGCATCTCGTCAGGTGCAGAAATCACACAACTTACGTGAATTAATTAGATAACTCCTTCAAACTGAAATATACACATGTTCGCACAGTAATGTCGATTGTCTACCACGGTAATTTTAAACTGACTAACATGTCTTTCTGCTTGCACAAGGACGGCTTACGAAGGTTGATTATTATAGCTTCAGCAAACTTTAACAATCGACTACTTTGTGTGTTGAACAACACCCGGAAGGCACTGTCTCTTTCAACCACGTGACCGCTCTCGAGCACATGTCTCCCGACCGATTAAGCCAGACTGTTCCGGTGTGTCAGGCCTGCCTAGGCTACCATCTTCTGTGTGTAGTATCTTGTCCACCCAATTCGGAATATGTTCCGAAACCCTGCAATGTAACTGTCGCTCAGTTCTGCCTATGTAGATGGCCTCGCATCTGCATGTAAATTGGTAAATACAATTTGATTTGGCGTACAAAGCTACAGGTTCTTTTACTGCTGGGTCGGGGATCGGTACGGTTCTGTACCTGATGACTAGAGCTGCAGCACAGAATGTTCGCTCGACTGCTGTGGTGAGCCGGTCCCGCAGACGTTGCATTACGTCATCTCCTCGGAAGGTTAGCTGGATGAATACCTTGAGTTTAGGTGCTGTAGTTACTTCAGGTTTCGGTTTGGGCTGTTGGCAGTGGCGCTTTATAAATCCTGTGGAGTACCCATTCAGGTTTAAGGCATTCTTCAGAGTTTCAAATTCCTCTGTCAGTGTGTCCTGGGTGCATATCTTCCTAGCACGGTCAAACAGGCTCCCCATGGCCACTCCGTCAATTTGGCGATATGACTTGTTTAGAAAGTTGAATTGTATGTTGGCGGTACATAATTTTAATAGCCTCTCTAGAATAGCTGATGGTATGCCTAGTTTTAGTTGTTTGTCTCTATTGCGTTCACTTATTATATTCACGGTCTCATCTAATGGAACGTTGGTGAATAAAGAGGCAATATCCATGGATGCCATGTGTTTGTTGTTTATGTCCATAGTATCCAATAATTCCACCAGTTCGAATGTATCTTTGAGTGTTCTTGGATCGAAGGACTGTCGTACTGGCTTTAAAATTTCAGCTAGCCATCTCGCCATTCGGTGTTGTGCGGAGTTAACCATGGAATGGATAGGTCTTAGCGGGATGCCGGGCTTGTGAAGCTTGGGTAGACCGTACATCTGAGGAGTTTGGGAGCCACGCGGTGTGAGCGTTTTTGCAGTGGCCTCACTGATGAGTCCCGCATTCACAAGTGACTGGATCTCTTTCCTCATTTTTGCATCCAGGTCCTCCGACTTGTTGACTATTTGCTCTACTCTGAATTTAGATGCATCTGACAAAATTTCATCCATTTTTCTCTGGTAGTCTGACATGTCCA
Source organism: Cepaea nemoralis (assembly GCA_014155875.1). NCBI lineage: Eukaryota > Metazoa > Mollusca > Gastropoda > Stylommatophora > Helicidae > Cepaea > Cepaea nemoralis. Next base: position 297,377 of record JACEFZ010006214.1, on the reverse strand, counting down.
TCAGTACTGTACCGCTCCCTTTGTCAGGTTTCAGTATGACGAGGGTTTTGTTAGCCTTTAACGCTTTTAAGGCAGTAAGGTGTTCGTTGGTCAGCGGACATGTCTGTTTAGAGGGTGTTGTGCGATACTGGTGTTCTAAATCTACCAGTTTGGCCTTCAGCCACCCGACCGACTCAGCATTTCTCAGCACTTGGACCTATTCTAGCGGACATCTTCATGGCACACTTAGAAGAAAAGATATCCTCAGAAATCAATAACTTGGCCTTTTACCGTCGGTACGTGGACGATATACTAATTATCACCACAGACGAGCTACAAGCAACGTCGTTCCAGGCCACAATGAACGAGATACATAAAAACATCTCTCTATCTATGGAACACGAACACAACGAAGCCTTGCCGTTTCTAGATATCCTAATGAGACGTAGAGCAGACGGCACAATTCAAAGATCGGTGTACCGCAAAGAAACATGGACTGGCCAATACTTAAATTTTCAGAGCTTCGCACCTGTCCAGTACAAACGGGGCTTAGTACAGACCCTGTTTGACCGTGCTAGGAAGATATGCACCCAGGACACACTGACAGAGGAATTTGAAACTCTGAAGAATGCCTTAAACCTGAATGGGTACTCCACAGGATTTATAAAGCGCCACTGCCAACAGCCCAAACCGAAACCTGAAGTAACTACAGTACCTAAACTCAAGGTATTCATCCAGCTAACCTTCCGAGGAGATGACGTAATGCAACGTCTGCGGGACCGGCTCACCACAGCAGTCGAGCGAACATTCTGTGCTGCAGCTCTAGTCATCAGGTACAGAAACCGTACCGATCCCCGTCCCAGCAGTAAAAGAACCTGTAGCTTTGTACGCCAAATCAAATTGTATTTACCAATTTACATGCAGATGCGAGGCCATCTACATAGGCAGAACTGAGCGACAGTTACATTGCAGGGTTTCGGAACATATTCCGAATTGGGTGGACAAGATACTACACACAGAAGATGGTAGCCTAGGCAGGCTGACACACCGGAAAAGTCTGGCTTCATCGGTTGAGAGACATGTGCTCGAGAGCGGTCACGTTGTTGAAAGAGACAGTGCCTTCCGGGTGTTGTTCAACACGCAAAGTAGTCGATTGTTAAAGTTTGCTGAAGCTATAATAATCAACCTTCGTAAGCCGTCCTTGTGCAAGCAGAAAGACATGTTAGTCAGTTTAAAATTACCGTGGTAGACAATCGACATTACTGTGCGAACATGTGTATATTTCAGTTTGAAGGATTTATCTAATTAATTCACGTAAGTTGTGTGATTTCTGCAGTATGTACCTGATGAGATGCAGCGAAATATGCCAGGCAATAAATCGTGCAATCTATTGTTTGTGTCTTCGTTATTCAAACTACATGTAAACTCTGTTCGGTTAAGCGCATATTGATGGATGATGGTGATTATCCAGGTTTTAACACAATTTACGTCGCCTCTTCCTCTATTTTCCAGGGACCATGCCTCCCATTTTTCTCGAAACCATTAGTATTTTAATATAATCGGTAAAATTCAGTTTCGCTACTGCGGTGACATTTAGGGTCCAATTTTCTCTGATGTTTAGAGCTTTCGGTACTTTGCTGTTGGTGTATTTTATGTCCAAGTGTCACAATCCTTGCTAACAGATAGAAGTGGCTGTGGTTGTGTCTAGGGTATGTTAGTGTTGATATTATGCCGTACTACTTATGAACAACTAGTAGGCACTTGAGAACACCAGGTTGTACACACAAATATATTTAATTACTTCTCGACGAACACGGTGATCGAGTGAGATGGCAAAAAATGACCGCCCACGCTTACCGGCATGTCACATGATGGATGGATGGACGAACATGGTGAAATGACATAACATGATTCCAAGAATTTTCGTAGAACAATATGCATCTTCCTTCATGCGTTAATCAAGAATTAACTCTGCCTTCTACAGGCCTTTGTAAAATAAACTGTTACGCCGATAACTAGCTTATCTGAGTATCTCCTTTGGGGAAAGTTTCTCCTCAACTTGCCCACCTCTCACTCCAGGCCAGGTTCCTTCAACTTGCCCACCTCTCACTCCGGGCCAAGTTCCTTCAACTTGCCCACCTCTCACTCCGGGCCAAGTTCCCCCAACTTGCACCGAGACTCGAAAGCCCCGACCAGTATGTCCATTCGCTATATATTGGGACCGTTCGTTATCTCCCGGCGGAATCCAGCCAGCTCTTGGCCAGTTAACTGAGGATTCCCACGACTCTTCGCCACACTACCCGGGTTGGGTTTCCCTTTGCCACCTGTCCCCCGACCAACTCCCACTGTCTACCCGTGATATACTGTGACATTCGCGTGTAATACAATCCCAACTGTCCTGGGACTAACCCCGTTGCTGGACCTCTTCCCCAAGATTCCCAACCCCACATCTGCCGTCCTCTGGACGGTCTCACGCTTGTTACATTATCCCCTCCTCAAAAGAAAACGTAGTTTTCAAATGATGGGTGAGCAATGCTTCTATAAATTCGTAAACGAGTAAAGAGACAATGTGTTAGCGGCAATCCCTCACAGTCTACTCTATCCTTTTGTCTAATTCATCTATTTTAATACATGCTACTTCAGGTTGTGCCACTGCTGGTAGTCTAACACATTACACAATATACCAAACAACATTTTCATATTAAACTATATATTATTCATTGTCTGTGTTGTTCCTTGCCCTCAGTGATCGGCGATCTGTTTGCACGATGACTTGTCTGCCCATTGAATACCTCGACAGTTTATCCACAGATCACACAACAGCCAGGGTCTCACTTTGCAAAATTGAACATTTTGTCTCTGGTGCGAGAGTTTCCTGCTGATCTGTAGAACTGGATGCACGAAAGGATTCTTCTCTTGCATCATACATCCGCCCATTCTTGCCGGTGAGGCGTCTACCCTAAGAGTACATTATAAAGCAAGATTAGGGAGGACTACAATGGGATGACTAGAGAATAATGTACTGGTATTTTTGGGTTACCGGTCTCTCTGGCTGAGGAGTTAACGTCTTTCTCCGTAATCCCGTATATTCTCGTGAGTAACGCAGCTGCGCGAGAATCGGCAGCGGTTCGCGCCGCGCTGGTAACTTACGGGGGTATGTGAGACAGTCGCTCAGAAAGTAATGGCAAACTACTGAGCGTAATCTTGCCTAGTACATCAACAGCAGCTGAAAAATGCTGGTGTTGACTGCAACGTCCTGTAAGGGATATGCAACATAAAATAAACATTTTTGGGTTCTTCCTCCCACTGTGGTGTCCACACAACCTTGTTGGGTCTGCCCTTCTGTCTCAACGCAGACAACACTGATGTGATGGGCGACAACAGTTTCTTTCTGACTGTATTGTAGAACAGCTTGTTCACATCTCTCACCGTCTGAGAAGTAAATTGTCGCCCATTGTCAGGCAAAATTTCATTAGGGAAACCTAATCCACAGAGTCAAGCTAACAGTGATTCGGCTACAGCTTCTGTTGTACTGTGTTTCAAAGGTACGGTTCCTGAACATCTGGTGCAAAAATCAGCCATTGTCAATATATACATGTGATCCCTGTTGGAATCCCTAATAATGGGCCAATGATGTCCGAGATATTTACTCAATTTTTCTGTATCGATTCACTCCTAATGTTATGACTTCTTTTGTTACTGTTGTGCTAAGCGCTTTCACACAGTTTGTACTGTGTTGTCACACAGTTGTATTGTGTTGTCACACAGTTGTACTGTGTTGTCACACAGTTGTATTGTGTTGTCACACAGTTGTACTGTGTTGTCACACAGTTGTACTGTGTTGTCACACAGTTGTATTGTGTTGTCACAAAGTTGTATTGTGTTGTCACACAGTTGTATTGTGTTGTCACACAGTTGTACTGTGTTGTCACACAGTTGTACTGTGTTGTCACACAGTTGTACTGTGTTGTCACACAGTTGTACTGTGTTGTCACACAGTTGTATTGTGTTGTCACACAGTTGTACTGTGTTGTCACACAGTTGTATTGTGTTGTCACACAGTTGTATTGTGTTGTCACACAGTTGTATTGTGTTGTCACACAGTTGTATTGTGTTGTCACACAGTTGTATTGTGTTGTCACACAGTTGTACTTTGTTGTCACACAGTTGTATTGTGTTGTCACATAGTTGTATTGTGTTGTCACACAGTTGTATTGTGTTGTCACACAGTTGTATTGTGTTGTCACACAGTTGTATTGTGTTGTCACACAGTTGTATTGTGTTGTCACACAGTTGTATTGTGTTGTCACAGTTGTATTATGTTGTCACACAGTTGTACTGTGTTGTCACACAGTTGTATTGTGTTGTCACAGTTGTATTGTGTTGTCACACAGTTGTATTGTGTTGTCACACAGTTGTATTGTGTTGTCACACAGTTGTATTGTGTTGTCACACAGTTGTATTGTGTTGTCACACAGTTGTATTGTGTTACCACATAAAATGTATGCGTTCTTAATAGTAGCAACAGCTTTGATGTACAGTGCCTTGCATACTTATCTGCTCTGTTTTTGTAAAGGAATTAATTGCTCATTTCATGAAAATTAGCACCAGTAGAACAGAGGCAATGACTATAGCCAAAGAAGAAAAATAACAAAGAAGCATCTAAAAGAACACCCCCTTAAACAAGTAAAAAGCTTCAAGTACTTAAGAAGTATATCATCAAATGGCAAATCAGAAGACGAGATTGAAAATAGATGCAATAAGGCAAACCAACTCTTTGGGCAAATGACACCAATACTAAAGAACAAACATGTATCAATAGTTTCTAAGAAAGCACTCTACAACATAATCTTCCTACCAACTCTATGCTACCAATGTCAAACCTGGACAATGACAGAAAAAGAGAAAAGAAAAGTCACGACAGAAATGAGATTCCTGAGGAGAATGTTAAATGTATCAAGAAGAGAGACAAATCAGAAATGAAGGAATCTGGACTAAAGTGGTGTTTTTTCCTTCCCAATTCCAGTTTTTGAGAAGAATGGCCCCGTTCAACCACCGACATATCGATTTCGTTATAGTCGGGACCCTTAAATTGTATCTCGTACTTCTTCTTTCGTAAATGGAGATGCGTATTATCAGTGTCCAGGTTTCTAATTTGTTGTCACTGTGTTCGTTTCATCCTTGTTTTACATGCCTGTACAGAGTCGCACACTTGTTAAGGCCTGGTGTAATTGTCTACCCGCCCCATCATGTAGTGCTGTTTCCTTCAGGGATGATTACCAGTCGTCATCCTTCGTCCAAACATCTCGTCTTGGTCTGTTTTCGTATTTTCTGGGTCTTCTTTGGTACCTTGTGTCGGAGACAGTGTGGTATCTTGTTCTTGCTGGAGAGTAATCGCTTCCTCTGGCCATCGCCCAATCGCGGTCACTGTCTGTTTGGATATTTACCACTTCTGTTTCCTCGTCTGGTTCTTTCTCTTGTCTGTGACTTGGTATCTTCTGTTTCTGTCGTCCCGTTTTTAGACTTCAGCTGTTTTATCTTTTCTCTTTCTTCTCGGGTATTTGATAGTTTCTTCTGTCTCCGCTTTTATTGCAGCCATTCGAGCGGCATCCTGCTCAATCTTCTGCTGAACTTGCTTCAGTTCGTCCATGATGCGCTGAAGGGATGTTATTTGCGTCTCTTGTGTCTTTTTGTCTCGCTGTTCCTCGATGCTGGTGAACTTGGATCTGAGGCTCCTTCAATTGGCCTTCCTAGCTGCGCTTTGTCGTTTTTAGTAAGTCGAGTAGTCGCCTCGTACTGCCTCCTAGCCTTCTTATAGGGCAGATTAGCTTTGATGGCAATTTTCACCCTAGCTTCTTATAGGGCAGATTAGCTTTGATGGCAATTTTCACCCTAGCTTCTTATAGGGCAGATTAGCTTTGATGGCAATTTTCATCGCTTCTTTGCTGTCTTGGTAGCAGGGGCAACCGAGGTACCTGGCGCCGTGGTTGCCGAGGCAGTTGGCGCACTTTCTGTTTGGGTTAGGCCTCCTGAAGTACGTGTCAATGTTTGCTTGAGGGCACTAACTGCATTGGTGAGGTCCAGAGCGGTACCTCCAGAACTTCTGGCACTTAGAGCACTGCAGCACTCTGGATATGTAGTGCTCTGGTGCTTGCTCTTTCTTGTCCCATCTAACCATTTGAGGGATCCTCCAATGTGATGATGACGACTGTGGAGGGGTTGTTGTTCTTGCCTATGATCTCTGCACTGCTAATCTTGAGTGTCGAGTTTTCTCTGGATGTCGGCTTTCTCTTGTTGTGATATCATCTGCAATTGTCCGGTGGTCTTGGAGTTCTTGTAGATGGAGACCACTATTCCACCGTGTGTCTTGCGCAGCGGTGCGATACTGTGTCTTCCCAGCTCGTTCCCCGCCAGATTCGGTATCTTGTCTGTAGGTAGCGCCGACAGTTTAGCCTCCCAAACGCTGATTTTTTTTTTCCAGCCGGATTTTGCCGGTGAAGACTCGGTTGTGGTTTCCTCCTTTGTGGAGATCTTTGGTGAGCTGCCAGGCTGCTTCTCGTTAGTGTTGCTGTGGGCTTCTCCGCTGCTGCTGGCTTCAGTTGTAGTTTCTGGCGTTGGTTCAGTGGCGGGAACATCTTCAGCAGGTGTATAAGCAGGACTGCTGTGTGTAGAAACAGGATCAGCAGTCGCAGCGGTTTTCCTCGCTTCTGTAATCTTCTTTTTCCCAGCTGCATACATTGCATGTCTTTTCGCGGCACTTTTAATGCGAGACATCCTCTGCGCTATCTGATTGCGATCTACTTCTCGATAGAGCGGGTGAGTCGAATGTGAAAGACGTGGGGGTTATAGCAGCAGTATATTTTACTAGAAGGCAGCAAGTCAAATGGTTTTGCCATGTTACCAACTAACAGCAAGCAATGGTTTACAGACCAAATGGAAGCAAAAGAAGAAACCAGCCACGTAACGATGGACTGAGGAAATAGCAGAGTCCACGTGAACCTCGATACATGAAGCCCATAAACGGGCACTCTCCCTCTGTTTATACTTCATATCGGCACCGCAAGGTACACTGAGGAACACGATGAGATGAGATTAGCTAATGTCTCTTCATTCTGCTGTTAACGCATTCAACAAAGCTTTTTATGACCTAAACAAGGCAGCCAAATTAATTTGCAGATTCTCTTCCTTCTCACCATCATAATTATCATCACATGAATGCCGAGCGGTGCATGTGATCATCTTCCTCACTAAACATCTGCTGTGTTCTTAATAAGATCAACCACTGATACTCTCCTCTGCAGTATTTTCCCGCCTGTGTCTTAAACACGATCTTGCCGGTTGTCACAACCTATTCCAGGCACTCTCGTCTCATAGCGTGTTCAGGAAGAGGACACAGAGTGCATGCTTGAGAACATCAATCCCCCATATTTGTAGATCATACCCCATATTCACAGATCAATACTCAATATTTGTAGATCAACCCTCTATGTTTAAACCAATCTCCCATGTTTTTAGATCAAATTAACATGTTTGTAGACCATTCCCCCACATTTTAAGACCAATCCCTCATATTTGTAGTCCAGTCCACCACATTTGTAGATCAATCCCCCATATTTGTAGACCAATCTAACTTGTTTGTAGACCAATTTCGCACGTTATTAGACCAATCCTCCATGTTTTTAGACCAATCTAACTTGTTTGTAGACCAATTTCGTACGTTATTAGACCAATCCCTCATATTTGTTCTAGACCAATCCCCCCACACTTGTAGACCAAACGCTCACATTTGTAGACCAATCAGCGGTTGGAGAGTGATGAGCAGTAGTGGACTAGGTGTACAAATATTGGTTACCAGGCGACAAAAACTACATTGAGTTGAGAGACGAGTCCAGAATTGGTAACTTAGTACTCAGGACATTTCCATACGTGCTCCGTCCTCATCTGCAACAGCCAGCGAAGAGTCCCAATACTAATGGTACCTGTAACAGTCTGATTATGTGTCTATTTGCATGTGTGTGATGCTCTATCTGTTTTAAACACATACACACATCGTATATGCACTTACGCCTGTATGTGCACACGTACATACATTCTGCTCCAATGAAAGTTAATTTATGTGCTTGCTTGTGTTTGTTGGCTTGAGCTCCAACGTGAAGTCCTGTATGTCGGATGAAGGCATCCTGTTGTCCAACATCAGTGTGATGTCATACAGGACCTGAGGTTTGCGTGAGTATCCGTTGTCCCATGTCTGGCTTATTGGTGTGCAGACTGGTGGTTCCTCGCAGTACAGGCAGACACTCTCCGACTTCGGAGGAATCGGCGATCCTACTGACTTCAGCCAGGACCCCGAAGGGACCTGTTGCCCAGGACGCTCGACGAGGACGCGTCAATAGGTCTTGGCCAGTATATAACCCGGCCCTGGTGCCTTGGAAACACCTCTGCGTCCCGTTAATTTATGTGAAACTAAAGTCCATCCGTAAATGTGCCATGCCGGTAAGTGTGGGCCTTCATGATTCGCCATCTCACTCGATCACCAGAGTCGTGGATCAGCTCAGTGTTTTTATCTCGATCATGCCACGTGGTCAAGCCATCCAGGTATTTACTTCTCTGTCTTCCCCTTTTCTCTTCCTCTCGATCTTGCCAGTTGTCACCAAGTTCACTTGTTGAAGAATATTTATTTATTTCCATTTAAATATTGAGCACAACCCACTACTGGCAACGCCGATCGCATTCTGGTACGAACCTAAGGCCTATCCACGTCAATATGGAAGCACTATACTCGAGTTTCGCCCTCGTTTGAGCTCGTCAGTAGTGCATATCCCTGACCGGATCCGGAAACAGTCCCGGATCACGCGTGTGAAGCGGGTGTGTAACCACGCGGCACACACTGGACACACCAAATGATCACAACAGAATATCACAACGCTACCCATCGTAGGCTATGCTCAAGGCTTATTTCCATTTATTTGTTTATTACATTGTGGTATTTCGTTCTTCCTAGTGACAACCATGATCTGTGTCTTCTTACAATTTAATTCTAACCCTAGTTGTTCACTGTGTGCAACAACTGCATCTACTAATTGTTGCAGAACCTACTCATCATCTGCATATATAATGTTATTGATGTTTCGTCCTCGGATGATGATTCCATTTATATCTTCTATATTTCTGAAAATATTTTCACTGTACAGGGAAAAAAAGATCTGGAGACATTACACATCCCTGCCTCACACCGCTCTTAATAGGCTGATAATATCCCACTTTATTATCAATCCTTATAGCAGCTTGTTGTTTCCAATATATGTTTTTTATAAGTCTAAGGTCTTTCCCATCAATTTGTAGATCTGCGAAGCATATCTACCATATTGACATGTCTTACTTTATCGAATGCCTATGTGTAGTCAATAAAGCAAAGATGTAGATCTTTGTTTACTTCCATAGAACGTTCAATTACTGTTCTCAGTATATATACAGCATTTACTGTACCCTTGTCTTCTACAAACCCACATTGTTCTTCCCCTATTTCAGGTTGTATTTTCTTCTTGACTCTTTGCATGATCATTCTTAGCAACATCTTCCGGAAGTGACTCATTATACTAATTGTTCGATCACATTCCAAGGCTTCTGATTTCTTTGGCATTGCAATAAATACAGAATTACGGTGTCAGATATTGTGTTCAGCAGTCTGCTGACTTGATCTATTCCATATTCTTCTAAAGCATTAATCATTTCTGTTGTGATGTTATTTGAACTGGGGGTCTTGACAGTTTTCTTATGGTTAAGAACATTCTAAACCTCCATCTTCAAAATTGGCGGTCCTTCATTATTAATTTGAATATTGTACTGTTCATCTCTGTTATCATCATAAAGGTTTTTCACATAATCTGACCATACGTGCAGAATCTGATCATTTTCTATTATGATTTTGCTATCTTTTGATTTTAGACAGCCTGCTGATGTACGTATTCTTTTATTAGTAAGTTCCTGATTTTGTGTGTGCATTGATTTGGTATTTTTACTGTTGTGTTGTTTTTCAATTTCTATGCAATTTTTCTCAAGCCATGCTTCTTTTGCCTCCTTACATAATGTTCTTACTTGTCTGTGAATTTCTTCATATTTGGCAGAATTATTTTTGTTGAGTCTTCTTGTTTCCATTAGTTATACAATTTCTTCAGTCATCCATTTCTTACGACCCACCTTCTTTAATTTTGAAATAGTTGCTTTCTGCAAGCAAACTCATTGAATTCTTCGACATTTCCCATCATTGATCATCCACATATGATATCTAGATCAGACAATATATCAAAACTAAAGTCAAACTACACCAATTTCACCAAATCCAAATGTGTGATTTTAATAAACTCATTCACAAATGTTACTGATGCAGATACAAATCAACATAACACCCACTGCACAATTTCAAGAAGGCTTTTAATAAAGTGATGAAAGCCACAACAACACCACTTACTGACAGATATCAACACAAGGTCCACAAGACACCCACACCAGCAGCTGACTACAGATGACTCAACGTAACATACTACGGCTACAGATGAATCAACTTAACATACCATGGCTACAGATGAATCAACTCAACATATCATGGCTACAGATGGATCAACTTAACATACCATGGCTACAGATGAATCAACTTAACATACCATGGCTACAGATTAATCAACATAACATACCATGGCTACAGATGAATCAATTCAACATACCACGGCTACAGATGAATCAATGTAACATACCGTGGCTACAGATGAATCAACATTACATACCATGGCTACAGATGAATCAACATAACATACCATGGCTACAGATGAATCAATGTAACATACCATGGTTACAGATGAATCAACATAACATACCATGGCTACAGATGAATCAATGTAACATACCATGGCCACAGATGAATCAGTGTAACATACCATGGCTACAGATGACTCATCATAACATGCCTTGGCTACAGATGACTCAATGTATCATACCATGCTACAGATGAATCAATGTAACCTACCATACCAATCTCTAGAGCAGTGATTTCCAAACTGTGATATGTGATCTGCACTTGTAAAATGTGACTAGGCCCACATCAAATTTGTGATTGATAAGAAATGCTTGAAAACACGATCACCCTTAGAAGTGTTTTGTTAAAAACATTGAAGTAATTTATCACCAACAGAGAATGGTGTACATTTATTTGCCATTCATAACACAGCTTAGCAGTGCTCTATCATATCAGGAGACATGGCTGTTTGAGAAGCAATGATTCTGTCAGTTTGGTGGTCATCCTTTGAGGAACACAACAATGTTTGAGAAGCACTGATTCTGTCAATTTGGTGTTCATCCTTTGTTGGACACATCAATGTTTGAGAAGCACTGATTCTGTAAATTGGAGGCTGTCACTTGTGGAGCACATCATTGTTTAAGAAGCATTGATTCTGCCAATTTGGTGGCCTTCCCTTGTGGAACACATCATTGTTTAAGAAGCATTGATTCTGCCAATTTGGTGGCCTTCCCTTGTGGAACACATCATTGTTTGAGAAGCACTTCTTCTGTCACATTGTGCCGCTCCAATGCAGGGTGAACAATGGGTTCAGAGTGACAATCTATGATGCAGCAGAGTTTGGGCAAACACCTCCTGCTGCCCAAGTATGTAGCATCACATTGTTTGGGACCATATTTCTATTGTACCACCTCAGTATTGCCCTTTTCTATCTCCATTTTTTTGGGTAAACCTGACCAAAACACTTACATGGATCCCAGAAACTAATCTACCAGCCTCTAGAGTAGTGGTTCTCAACTGGTGGGGAAATCCCCCCCCTCCCCTTTTCTTGGGGGGGAGGGGGAAATTAAGATTATTTCAAGACCACGTTAATGCAAGAACCGATTACTTGATATTGTTTTTCCCTCATACTTTACAGTTCTGTACTTCTCACCCTTCTGAATTTCATTTTATAACGTAAGTAGACCAGCAAATCGTGTTTTCATGTAGTCGTCTAGACTTGTTCTAGATGTGTTATTAAATTTAGCTTCCATTTTTACGTATACTATGTTCCCTCAACTCCAGCATGTCCTGGAGCGAAGATGAAGGTAACTTCATGGACAGCAGACCTCCGAAGCGGTTCAACTCACTGTCTGTGTAAGGAACCCGTCTCGACCTGTTGTATCATGCTCATTGAATCACTTAGGATACCAGCGATGATGTGCAAGGCAATTCATATCTGCCGAGAGACATACTAGGACAGTGGTTCTCAACCTGTTTTGGCCCATGCACTCCTTCACTATATGTTCAGAATGTAATTTCGTATCCCCCCTATACAACGGGGGGATAAATTCCCCACCGGTTGAGAACCACTGAACTAGGATGTAGTCAGATCATGAGTCACCATGGCCATCAGGCATAATCTTTTGAAATTCTGCCTCCTTTGTCTTCATGTAAACACAATTACAGACAACATAGGATGTTGTGACAACTAACCTTCATAAACAAATTCACAACATATAAACATGGAGAGACACCACAATGACTACATTAAGGCAAAATATTTTCCATTCTCTCATTCTTGTATTATGCCTTAATGTAGTAACTGTGATGTCGTCCCCATGTTTACATGTTGTGTTTTGTGTATTTGTTTGCTGATGAAGGCTAGTCTCCATAACATCCTATGTTTTCCAGAATTGTGTTCTATAAAGCTGCTTTCCTTCGTGTTATTTTAAACTGTTTACATTTCCACAGCTTTACCACAGTTCCACTAACTTCATTAATACTTCTTCTTCAAGGGATATTCTTAACAAACAACTCTGAGCGTAATCATCTCTGAGCACAGAAAATGGAGACAGAAAAATGCAATAATGGGGTGAAAAAAGCCAAATTAATTACATAAAATAACAGATTTACCCAAACATAAAATAATAAAACAAGCATAACATGTGACATACATTTCAGTAATTGAATTGACACTGACAAGACAAACAAAAACACCGTCTTATTTTAACTTCAAATGTACAATTCAGAATCTGGAGAAAAATTGCATAAAGGCTAGGAAGGATTTAAGTAAACAACAAAGTAGTATTGGACAAAAACGTTAAATAATTTAAAGTATATTTGCAACACATGAAGGTCTCCAAGCCACAAGCGTATGTGGTGATGGTATATACAATCAAGGGACAACCGACAATGATTCACAATGAAAACATAAAGGAAGGCGTAGATCAGTTGTATTGTGTGAATATTTTTCTGGCAGTGGCAGTGAAAGGTGATTATATTGTGTGGTTATTTTTCTGGCAGTGGAGGCAGAAAGGGGGGGGGGGGGGGGGGGGGAGAGAGAGAGAGAGAGAGAGAGAGAGAGAGAGAGAGAGAGAGAGAGAGAGAGAGAGAGAATAAGATAATAAAGATGAGGAGAATAATGAAAACAACAAGTAATGAGAACATTAATCATGGGAAAAACAAACCAAAACCAAGACCCCTTCATAATGTGGACTATAACAACAGAAACAAATGGTCACAAGTCCGGGACCTTTTCTACTTATCTCAGGACATACTGGGTATATGGTGCTATCCCATCATGGTACTGACCAACCGGTGCTGGACGGGTGCAGGGAACCAAGCAGATGACAACACTGTATGTGAACTACTAATTAAGAGAAGGCTGTGGCAGCGTACTAGCCCTGACCTGGTGCTCAAGTTTTCTTCCAATCCCCTCGAAGGCAACCGTTCTATTCATTTTGCTTCTTCTTTCATTTGCTTGAAATTTGTCTATAACTGCTATGTTGTTTCTTGTATGAATTTAACTGTCTTTTTTAAGTTCACTCAGCGGTCCATAGAGTTTATCTTCCACTGTCGTCTCTCTAGGCCAGAAGGTTTGCCTAGATATGTTATATTTTGGGCAGTCCTGGAGTATGTGCTCTACTGTCTGCGACGCCAATCCACATGTGCACATGGCTGATTCGCCAATCTTGAATTGTGTGCTCTATTCATTGATCTAGACCTAAGTTAGCTCATACTAAAATGGGTAACAGGAAATTTCCCGGAAAGTCAACAGGCAAGCATAATATTGACCACATAGAGACCAGCATGGCCAAATGGATATGAGTACACACACTTAAACTTCCAGTATGCTGATACCGAGATAGCAGGTTCAACTCCCAGTTGGACTAAAATGTTGACTTCTTGTCCTTGTCTTGGGGACGTCAATTACAAGTACCTCAGAAGTCGGAGTGGGTTCACCTGATGGCGAAGGACACAGGTAATAGGGAAAGCTAATCCACACATAAAAATCAGTCCAGTGCACTAGAAGTAGTAGCACGTGTATGGACTACACTAGTTCAAAGTCAGCGAATGTCAAACACAAATAATTTGAACACATCACCCACCGAGGGCCAAATGATCTAAACATGTGGGTTAGCACCATATACCAACATATGCCCCATGGAGTGAAACTGGCTCCGTTATTGTACTCGTTTTTTCTTATTAAGATTTTTTTACAATCAGCACAGAAAGTTTAAAAAAAACAAAAAAAAACACTGATTGTATTTGCCAAGATTTACTTTTGGCTCAGAATAATAATGAAATTATAATCATTTCACAAAATAATACTGACACCTTAATCATGATAGAAAAATAATGAAACTGTATTCATTGTGATAAAATAATAATGACACCATAATCATTATGATAAAATAATAATGAAACTGTGACTGTGATAAAATAATATGAAATTTTAATTATTTTGATAAAATAATGAAACTGTTGTCATTGTGATAAAATAACATGAAACTAATTTTGATATAATAATCTCTCTCTAGCCAGTGATAAAATAATAATGAAACTGCAATAGTTTTGATAAAATAATAACAATGTAATCACTTTGATAAAATAATGAAACTAATCACGATGGTAAAATAATAATGAAACTGTAATCATTTTCACAGAATAATAACAAAACTGTAATCACTTTGATAAAATAACAATTATAACTGTGGTTATATTGTTCAGACAATAATGACGTCTGAACAATAATGGTGTAAAAGACAAGAATGTAACCTTAGAAATACAAGAATGAAAAATATAACCATAGTGATAAGATAATAATAATGACTTAATTATTTACCATCATCCCCTTTCCCCAAGATTAAATCAATTCTCATGTCAAAGATTTAACCAATTCCTAAATCAAAGACTAAACCAATTTCCATGCCAAAGATTTAACCAATTCCTAAATCAAAGATTAAACCAATTCCCACATCAAAGATTAAATCAATTCCCACATCAAAGATTGAACCAATTCTCATGTCAAAGATTAAACCAATGTCCTTGTCAAAGATCAAACCATTTCCCATATGAAAGATTAAATCAATTCCCACATCAAAAACTAAACCAATTACCACATCAAAGACTAAATCAGTTCCCACATCAAAGACTACACCAATTCCCATGTCACAGATGACATCAGTGCCCTTGTCGAAGACTTGAATGGCTGTTTGACCTCCAACAGTCAGAGATGACACTCATTACACAAATTTGATGACAACTGGAGGAGACTAAGCAGGTGTGGATTTGTCCTCAGTGCTTACTAAAACTGGTTCTAGATAATCAAGAAATGAGTGAAGCTTAACAGTGCCTGGAGACACAAAGCAAATCTGAATGAGTGACAGGGCAGATCCAAGTAAGTGAGTTACCACTGAGCCGTGTGACAGGGCAGATCCAAGTGAGTGAGTTACCACGTTACCACTGAGCCGCATGACAGGGCAACAATGAGGGCCTGACAACACTCAGTCAACAATACCACAGATGACAAAAAAGCTAAAAACACAAGCACATAATCTGCGGCGATAACAATGGTAAGCAACATTGCAACTATACATGAAATAACAGAGGCAATGATATGAGGAGGTATCAATCATTCAAATAGGTGTGGCAGGTCGGGGTGTGAAGTGTTATCAATCAGTCAATCAAGTGGGGTTGTGAAGTGTTATCAAGTGTGATAGGCAAGGTTAATCAGGTGCCATCTTCAGAATGAAGTATGGCTGCACTGGGTCTCCACACTTTATGTCCCCCACTATGATTGTACTCTCGGACATATTCCTGTTCATAAATTTCTTGATAATATCTGGACATTTTGAGGGAAGCTGAGTCGCAAAGACAACTTATCACAAACATCAGAAAGAAGCAGTCATCATTTTTTGGTCACATTATGAGAAGACGAAAACTGGAAAATGTGACAACTGGAATGATTTGTGGAAAGAGAGATAGAGGAAGACACTGTGATAAAATTCTTGAAAGTCTTGTGTCATGACATGGAAGGGTGTCAACATGAATTGATCCATGCCATCGGAGATCGCAATTTGTGGAGAGGCATCTCAGCCCACATCAGCCGGCGTACTGGATGATGATGATGATGATGATGATGATGATGATCTTGTATCAGTGCTCACCTCTTGTGCACCTGCCTTCAACTTAGCCTAGCGTAGTGGTTAGTATACTCGTCTGCCAAGACAGTGGTTAGCATTCACTATGCTTCCATCACTCAAAAGTACAATGAAGTTGCAATGATTTTATGCTGGACAAAACATCAACGATGATAAATATGACAATAATAGCAACAGCAGCATCAGTAAGGCAAAAGAAACATGAGTGAATACAGTAATATGCAGGGGACATCTCATATGACTGCTGTTTTTCTTTATTCTCTCCATTGAAAAATAGATGACAAAATAGTACAGAGAAATGGTATCGAGTAGTCTGACATGTTGGCATAACAAAGATGAGAGTGTTTACAACACTGCGTCTTTACAACCAGTGAGAGTAACTTACAACCCTTTATCATTGTATACAATGACAGTAATTATTATATCCCCATGTTTTTACACAAATGAGGCGACAGAATTTACAATTCCATGACTTTACATCTATGAGGAGACAGCATTTACAATTTGATGTCTTTATACCAATGAGGAGACAGTGTTTACAATTCCATGTCTTTACATCTATGAGGTGATAGCATTTACAATTCTTGTCTTCACACTTATGGGGAGACAGCATTTACAATATGTCTATACTCCATGGGGAGACAGTATTTACAATATGTTTATACTCCATGGGGAGACAGTGTTTACAATTCCATGTCATTACATCTATGAAGTGATAGCATTTACAATTCTTGTCTTTACACTTATGGGGAGACAGCATTTACAATATGTCTATACTCCATGGGGAGACAGTGGTCAGGAACCTATAGAGAGCCAATGTTTCCATCCCATGCCTTCACACCTATGGCTAGACAGTGTTCAGGAACCTATAGGGAGCCATGTTTCCATCCCAAGCCTTCACACCTATGGTTAGACAGTGGTTATAAATCTAGTTTTACAACCAAGGAGCTGTGACTATGATAGCTCTGTTTTATACCCCTAGATACATACCCACTGTTATACAGGTTTGCACACAAGACACGTTAGAGTCACCAAATTCTTTTTCTGTTGCCTTTGATCCCCCATTGGGCCATAGGTTCTCAACTAACTCACCCCAAGCCCTCTTATATTTGGCTATCTCCTGCAGCTCTTTCCATGTTCACCTAATATTTTTCATCTCTGTAATCCTCTTCTCCGTGTGTTTCTAGGACCCCCACCATTCCGTACACCTTGTGGGTTTCAGACAAGGGAGTGTCTAGTTATCCTATCCTCATGTTTTTGCAATGGCTGTCCTATCCAGTCTTTTCCTCACTTCTTGACTCACTGGAAGATGTTTAGTTCCCTCCACATTGTTGATTCATTCATTTAATTTTAATCCCACTATTCTACGTTTTGATCTCACAAAAATATCAGATGCATACAGCGTAGAAGTGGAGAATAGTTCTGGGGTCTTGATGTCTATACAGGAGGAAATGACATCTAATGAACTGGCAGTACAAGCTAGAGATACCTTGATAACAGCAGCCAAAAATTTAATTCCGACCACAAATAAACAACATAAGCCATGGATTACATCAGACACATTAGAATTAATAAAACAACAAAGGGAACTGAAACAGAAAGGAGGAGAAACTGATAACAGCAGGATGAAGTATAAATCTTTAACACCAGAAATAAGAAAGAACACAAGAAAGGATAAAAACCAATTTATGCAAGATTGTTGCACTAGAATAGAGCAATATCATAAGACTGAAAGAGATTACAAAATGTTCAAAGAAATGAAGTTATTGACAAGAAATGTTCAACCTCAATTAAATGTTATCTAGTGACAAGCTGAAGAATGGTAAATCACCAGGATGTGATGAGATACCAGCTGAATTAATTAAAGCGGGAGAAGAAGAAAGCATACAATTTGATTACGCATTATGTAAAAAAGATATGGAAATATGGTATATGACAAAAGATTGGAAGAGTAATATCTTCATTCCTATACCAAAAAAGGGCAACCTGAAATTATGCACCAACTATAGAACTGTTGCCTTGATCAGTCATGCAAATACAATTCTACTAAAAATCATAATGGGAAGACTTTGTAAGAACATGGAAGATGAGATTAACATAGTTCAAGCTGGATTTAGACAAGGAAGAGGAACAAGAGATCACATATTCAACATGTGTTAATAATATAAAAGTGTTGAGAATTTAATGTAAACCTATTCTCATGTTATGTGGATTATTCAAAGGCATTTGACTGTGTACAACATCAGAAAGTTTGGGAAATCATGAGGAAAATTGGCTTTTCATCACACATAGTACAACTCATAAACATGCTCCTAGACCAACAAGCAGCAGTTAGAATAGATGGTGAGACATCAGACTGGTCTGACATAAAGCAAAGAGTCCGTATGGCTGTGTGCTGTCCCACTATTTGTTTAACCTGTATGCCAAAAATATGAGAAATGTCAGAGATGATATAACCAAGGAGCAATATGATGCCCTAAATATCGGTGGTCATGAAATACCAGAGATTCTATATGCTGATGATACAGTATTACTATCCAAACCACAGAATGGTATAGAAAAACTAATAACCTCAACCCAAAAGAATAGCGAAAATCACAAATTATATCTTAACACAGCAAAAACAAAGATAATGCATACATATAAAACTAATATGGAGAAATATGTGTTTCTGAGGAAAATTTGTAGGTGGTGGAAAATTTTGAATATCTTGGATCTTTAATTACCAACAATGGTGACACAGTGAAGGAAATTAAAAGACACATATCTATTGCTCTTCAAAACCTAAAACAACTGAATCAATTTTGGAGTGGGACAGATGGACCTACAAAGATTAAATTTGTAAGAGCATGCATCACAGTACCTCATGACAATAAGTCAGCTTTACACTATACCTCATGATTACTAGAAAGCTTTACACTGTACCTCATGACTTCTAGAAAGCTTTATACTGCATCTCATGACTACTAGAAAGCTTTACACTGTACCTCATGACTACTAGAAAGCTTTATACTGTACCTCATGACTACTAGAAAGCTTTACACTGTACCTCATAACTACTAGAAAGCTTTATACTGTACCTCATGACTACTAGAAAGCTTTATACTGTACCTCATGACTACTAGAAAGCTTTACACTGTACCTCATGACTACTAAAAGCTTTACACTGTACCTCATGACTACTAAAAGCTTTATACTGTACCTGAAGACAAGAAAGATGTATGCCGTAGCTCGTGACAACTAGTCAATGCTGGCTATTCAATCATCTTTACATTAAACCGAGACACTGGTGAATGTGTTCCGTCCCTGTTTATATCTTTACATATTATATATTTCCATAAAAATATTTCTCAGTAAGTAAAATCTGTTACAAATAATTGCATATACGTAAAGACCATACACATATAATATTACAAACATATGAAATTCCTTACGAAAACATTACACAGGGTTAAAATTCAATATTGACCATAAACAGTGATTGCACTTCTCCATGACTCAATACATGCCTCCCTTGCTACGGGACACAGTATCTGCGTCACAAAAACATACGTGGTTACACTGAAGATTCCAGATCAACTTCAAGTAACTGGCTAAAGCAATCTCATAAATTCTACTGAAGGGGTGTGTGGCAATACAATTTCACATATACTAGATCACAGCCTTGTGAGGTAGGATCATCATATACTGTCCCTCATGACAACTAGTACAGTTGGGTAATTTATCAGTTCTCTTTCTTACCACCATTTCTTCTCAGAGAAATTACCGGCAACCATGGCTATGCAAACAGAAGGATTTTCTGTTTCTGTTCAATCTCAGACTTCCATGGGGATAATGTACTTCACACTCAAACAATATCAGTGACTATACACTTAGTATTTCAGCCAAAGTTTTATTCATTTATTCACTTCAAATAATAGGTACCTCTGCAGTATGCACCTGATGAGATGCAGCGAAATATGCCAGGCAAGAAATCATGCAATATTTTGTTTATGTTGCTTGTGTTTAAATTCACTAAGGGTTTGAACAGCTGTATATGACCTGGACAAAATAATTCCCCCCTCAACTGTTGTATTTGACAGAGACAATATAATTCCTTCCCCAACTGCTGTATTTGACAGAGACAAAATAATTCCATCCCCTACTGCTGTTTATGATCTGGACAAAAGAATTCCCTTCCCTAAGAAACATGGTAGATCTGAATGTGATTTCACAAGAGAAGGTAAAGATCTGAATGTAATTTCACAAGACACAGTAAAGATTTAAATGCAATTTCACAAGACACAGTAAAGATCTGAGTGTGATTTCATAAGACAAAGTAAAGATCTGAATGTGATTTCACAAAACACAGTAAAGATCTGAATGTGATGTCATAAGACAAAATAAAGATCTGAATATGATTTCACAAGACAGAAAGGATTTTAATGTGATTTCACAAGACAAAGTAAAGATCTGAATGTGATTTCACAAGACAAAGATCTGAATGTGATTTCACAAGACACAGTAAAGATCTGAATGTGATTTCACAAGACAAAGTAAAGATCTGAATGCGATTTCACAAGACACAGTAAAGATCTAAATGTGATTACATAAGACAAAGTAAAGATCTGAATGTGATTTCACAAGACACAGTAAAGATCGTAATGTGATTTCACAAGACAAAGTAAAGATCTGAATGTGATTTCACAAGACACAGTAAAGATCTGAATGTGCTTCACAAGACACCATAAGGATCTGAATGTGATTTCACAAGACAGAGTAAAGATTTGAATGTGATTTCACAAGACACAATAAAGATCTGAATGTGATTTCTTCTTCTTGTTCGTCCGCAATGTTGTTTTAGGTGTAATTGCGTTGTGCCTGTTTACAGCATAGCTGCGATATTTGCACCTTTCAGTCGACACAACTGATGTCTTCAGCCATTTGTTGACCATTAACCTTCTTGGATGAATGTGATTTCACATGACACAGTCAAGATCTGAATGTGATTTCACATGACACAACAGATTTTAAAGATTCCATAAGAAGCATAAATGCTGAACCAACTGGGGTTATTTCAATGTTACAGTCCCAAGTGAAGAGACTTAACATACTTAATCAAGTATCTGTACAAACACACAACTGTAGCAATATACTACCATATTAAAATAAAATGCCTTCAGTTAAGCACAGAAAAGTACCAGATCAGCTATGAGAATAAGTTAAAACTCTTGAGTTTCTACTCTTGCCATTTCTAATGCCGTGCTGTTACATACATACACCCTCTCCACTTTCCCATGACATGCAATGAATGTTTGCCTGTATGGATTAAATTCTGAACAGGGCAACATTGGTTTCGACCCACATTGACTGTTTTAACTTGTACCAAACAAAAGCTTACCGCAGCTGAACTATATAGAGTTTTCTGAATGGTGGTTCATATGTTACCTACATGAATACAATTTAAGACGATAACAGTTGCCATGATCTCAATGATGAAGTGAATAAATGTACCATCGCTTCAACATTTGAGTTCTTTCACAAATTATACAGCATTATACAAAGAAACATGACTTAAATGTTAACAGTTCATAGAATTACCATGATTCAACTATGACAGTTACAATTTCCATGACTCAATCATGTTTTGATGACTCAACTTCAAGTGAATGAACAAAGTTTTAATGACTGAATTTGAAGTGAGTGAAAACAAAGATTTGATGACTCAATTTCCAGCAAATGAACAAAGCTAACCTTGACACAGACTTGAGTGTCTCGCCTTAAAATAAATGACAAGCTACCATGTCCATATTGTTTACTCCACAAGGGAAATTCATGATTTCAGAAAGGCAAGAATAAGCACATGTTTATGTCTCACATGGATAAAATGTCACAGTAAATATTCCTCAATGACAACAAATTCATTATATGACAAAGAAATATTGTTGCTTGAAGAAAAAATTAAACATATGATCAATGAACATTCAAAATAAATGTTCTTCCATTGTAAATTGAAACAAAGAAAATACAAAAGATTGCACAATGTATTGCCAGGCATATATCCCTGTAACTATTCAGACACCGACTACTGTGATATGAAGTGACAAGATTCATCCTTTTTCGACCAAAAACAATAAAAACATGCTAAAAATTGCTGAAGCTGTTGCCAAAGGCTATTGAATACTACCACTGTGTAATCAGAAATAGATGATATAATCAGAAAGAGGCAAAGTAATCAGAAAGAGTGATCCTATGGCTACTTTAGTAACACAAGCGAGTGCACTGGAGTAGTATCGGTGACAAGATGTGTTACGTATTTCAGCTCAAACACAATTCATCTATTCACTTCATCTCATAGTTAATTCAGTATTATGCACCTGGCGTGATACAGTGAAATATGTCAGGCAATAAACTGTGCAATCTGTTGTCAGTGTCTTCACTGTTAAAATCAACGCACACGTTTTGTGTGTCGACAAGTTAAACTATAATCATGAATACATACCACGTAATCCCGCAAACAAGAGCACCAAAACTAATAATTTAAATTCACAACATACATTTAATAGCGGACAATAACTCATTTGTTACCAGATTAAATGGGCTGGAGAGGTTACAGTAACAATATAAAAACTGATCACAACCTCAGATCATCAGGCCGTGGTGCAGGCTATCTACAGGCACAACCTCAGAGTATCAGGCTGTGGTGTGACCTATCTACAGGCATAACCTCAGAGTATCAGGCCGTGGTGTGACCTATCTATAGGCACAACCTCAGAGTATCAGGCTGTAGTGTGACCTATCTACAGGCACAACCTCAGAGCATCAGGTCGTGGTGTGGTCTATCTACAGGCACAACCTCAGAGTATCAGGCCGTGGTGTGGCCTATCTACAGGCACAACCTCAGAACATCAGGTCGTGGTGTGGTCTATCTACAGGCACAACCTCAGAGTATCAGGCCGTGGTGCAGGCTATCTACGGGCACAACCTCAGAGTATCAGGCTGTGGTGTGATCTATCTACAGGCACAACCTCAGAGTATCAGGCCGTGATGTGACCTATCTACAGGCACAACCTCAGAGTATCAGGCTGTGGTATGACCTATCTACAGGCACAACCTCAGAGCATCAGGCCGTGGTGTGGTCTATCTACAGGCACAACCTCAGAGTATCAGGCCGTGGTGTGGCCTATCTACAGGCACAACCTCAGAACATCAGGTCGTGGTGTGGTCTATCTACAGGCACAACCTCAGAGTATCAGGCCGTGGTGTGTCCTATCTACAGGCACAACCTCAGAGTATCAGGCCGTGGTGTGGTCTATCTACAGCCACAACCTCAGAGTATCAGGCTGTGGTGTGACCATTCTACAGCCACAACCTCAGAGTATCAGGCTGTGGTGTGACCTATCTACAGGCACAACCTCAGAGCATCAGGCCGTGGTGTGGTCTATCTACAGGCACAACCTCAGAGTATCAGGCCGTGGTGTGACCTATCTACAGGCACAACCTCAGAGTATCAGGATGTGGTGTGGTCTATCTACAGGCACAACCTCAGAGTATCAGGCCGTGGTGTGGTCTATCTACAGGCACAACCTCAGAGTATCAGGCCGTGGTGTGGTCTATCTACAGCCACAACCTCAGAGTATCAGGCCGTGGTGTGGTCTATCTACAGGCACAACCTCAGAGTATCAGGCCGTGGTGTGGTCTATCTACAGGCACAACCTCAGAGTATCAGGCCGTGGTGTGGTCTATCTACAGCCACAACCTCAGAGTATCAGGATGTGGTGTGGCCTATCTACAGGCACAACCTCAGAACATCAGGCCGTGGTGTGGTCTATCTACAGCCACAACCTCAGAGCATCAGGCCGTGGTGTGGTCTATCTACAGCACAACCTCAGAGCATCAGGCCGTGGTGTGGTCTATCTACAGCCACAACCTCAGAGCATCAGGCCGTGGTGTGGTCTATCTACAGGCACAACCTCAGAGTATCAGGCCGTGGTGTGGTCTATCTACAGGCACAACCTCAGAGTATCAGGATGTGGTGTGGTCTATCTACAGGCACAACCTCAGATTATCAGGCCGTGGTGTGGTCTATCTACAGCCACAACCTCAGAGCATCAGGATGTGGTGTGTCCTATCTACAGGCACAACCTCAGAGTATCAGGCCGTGGTGTGACCTATCTACAGGCACAACCTCAGAGTATCAGGCTGTGGTGTGGTCTATCTACAGCCACAACCTCAGAGTATCAGGCCGTGGTATGGTCTATCTACAGGCACAACCTCAGAGTATCAGGCCGTGGTGTGGTCTATCTACAGGCACAACCTCAGAGTATCAGGCTGTGGTGTGGTCTATCTACAGCCACAACCTCAGAGTATCAGGATGTGGTGTGGCCTATCTACAGGCACAACCTCAGAACATCAGGCCATGGTGTGGTCTATCTACAGCCACAACCTCAGAGCATCAGGCCGTGGTGTGGTCTATCTACAGCCACAACCTCAGAGCATCAGGCCGTGGTGTGGTCTATCTACAGCCACAACCTCAGAGCATCAGGCCGTGGTGTGGTCTATCTACAGGCACAACCTCAGAGTATCAGGCCGTGGTGTGGTCTATCTACAGGCACAACCTCAGAGTATCAGGCCGTGGTGTGGTCTATCTACAGGCACAACCTCAGAGTATCAGGATGTGGTGTGGTCTATCTACAGGCACAACCTCAGATTATCAGGCCGTGGTGTGGTCTATCTACAGCCACAACCTCAGAGCATCAGGATGTGGTGTGTCCTATCTACAGGCACAACCTCAGAGTATCAGGCCGTGGTGTGACCTATCTACAGGCACAACCTCAGAGTATCAGGCTGTGGTGTGGTCTATCTACAGCCACAACCTCAGAGTATCAGGCCGTGGTATGGTCTATCTACAGGCACAACCTCAGAGTATCAGGCCGTGGTGTGGTCTATCTACAGGCACAACCTCAGAGTATCAGGCTGTGGTGTGGTCTATCTACAGCCACAACCTCAGAGTATCAGGCCGTGGTGTGGTCTATCTACAGCCACAACCTCAGAGTATCAGGCCGTGGTGTGGTCTATCTACAGGCACAACCTCAGAGTATCAGGCCGTGGTGTGGTCTATCTACAGGCACAACCTCAGAGTATCAGGCTGTGGTGTGACCTATCTACAGGCACAACCTCAGAGCATCAGGATGTGGTATGGTCTATCTACAGGCACAACCTCAGAACATCAGGCTGTGGTGTGACCTATCTACAGGCACAACCTCAGAGTATCAGGCCGTGGTGTGGTCTATCTACAGGCACAACCTCAGAGCATCAGGATGTGGTGTGGTCTATCTACAGGCACAACCTCAGAACATCAGGCTGTGGTGCAGGCTATTACAGGCACAACCTCAGAGTATCAGGATGTGGTGTGGTCTATCTACAGGCACAACCTCAGAGTATCAGGCCGTGGTGTGGTCTATCTACAGGCACAACCTCAGAGTATCAGGCCGTGGTGTGGTCTATCTACAGCCACAACCTCAGAGTATCAGGCCGTGGTGTGGTCTATCTACAGGCACAACCTCAGAGTATCAGGCTGTGGTGCAGGCTATTACAGGCACAACCTCAGAGTATCAGGCCGTGGTGTGACCTATCTACAGGCACAACCTCAGAGTATCAGGCCGTGGTGTGACCTATCTACAGGCACAACCTCAGAGTATCAGGCCGTGGTGTGGTCTATCTACAGGCACAACCTCAGAGCATCAGGCCGTGGTGTGGCCTATCTACAGCCACAACCTCAGAGTATCAGGCTATGGTATGACCTATCTACAGCCACAACCTCAGAGTATCAAGCTGTGGTGCAGGCTATTACAGGCACAACCTCAGAGTATCAGGCTATGGTGTGGTCTATCTACAGGCACCAATTAGTGAATGTTTGTAGTTTATTAGTAATTTGTTTAGTTGTTCTCCATGTTTCTGACCACACAGTAGTCCCGATTTAACATTGGAGATAAACATTCTAAGTTTGGTGCTAAGTTTGGAGCTAAGAATCCCCCTCTTGCCTTTTGTATTCTGATCTGAATACCTTCTGTTCCACCATGTTTGTCCCTAACTGTTTCCCTGATCGTTTTACATGTATAATATATTCTAAGTTTAACTTTTATAACTTCCACAAGTTTCCTATTGCTATGAAAGCGCCTCCTGCCTTTTGTATTATGATTTCTCTCTGTTCCCCCATTTTTGTCTGCACTGCTTTCCAAACAGGTATATGATTCCACCCCTTTGAGTGAGCAAACACCACAGGAGATCAGTTTAATCTCATTAAAAGTCG
This sequence comes from Cepaea nemoralis, assembly GCA_014155875.1. Lineage (NCBI taxonomy): Eukaryota > Metazoa > Mollusca > Gastropoda > Stylommatophora > Helicidae > Cepaea > Cepaea nemoralis. The sequence goes on along the minus strand of JACEFZ010006214.1, from coordinate 270,673 downwards.
CTTAAAAGTCGACAGGGTCGACTTCATCACACCGGGTTTTATCCCATATGGCTCGGTCTCTTTCCGCAGCACGGAAAGCGTCGCACAAAGCGCGAACTTCGTAGCTTTTAGCGACGACCCACAGGAGTCTCCGAAATATTTTAACTCGTAAACCGAAGGGTGCGGCCCAGAATCGAACCCACAACCTTCGGAGCACGAGTCAAACGGCTTGACCACTTCGCCACAGAGACTCCCTTAATCTCATTATCTCTATCTTTCCTCTATGACTGTAACCAGTTTGGCCAACATTTAAGGATTGCCATGCCTTTCCACAGATGTAAAGTTGAAACATTTCCTGCTGATTTTTCTGTTTGGAGAAGAGCAGGAAAGATTTGCAACAGAGTCCCTGCAGAGATAGCATTTTGATACTGGGCTGAGAGGAAAGTCTACACCAGCCTCATTCTGATACTGGGCTGAGAGGAAAGTCTACACCAGCCTCATTCTGATACTGGGCTGAGAGGAAAGTCTACACCAGCCTCATTCTGATACTGGGCTGAGAGGAAAGTCTACACCAGCCTCATTCTGATACTGGGCTGAGAGGAAAGTCTACACCAGCCTCATTCTGATACTGGGCTGAGAGGAAAGTCTACACCAGCCTCATTCTGATACTGGACTGAGAGGAAAGTCTACACCAGCCTCATTCTGATACTGGGCTGAGAGGAAAGTCTACACCAGCCTCATTCTGACATATGCAAACCCTTTTCTGGATTTCAGGGACCTCAACATCAATTCATTGGATTCCAGTGTTAGAACACAGAATATCCTGGAGTTGCTCCAACCAACCAAGCAGATTAAACAATAAGCTATTGCAGATTACATTCACTAATATGGTGCCAGCATGTAATGTACCTATATTTTCAATTTTAATTTTTCAAGAATAGGAGGCCAAAATTTGCCGTCAAGTCACTCTTACCAAACATTTTTGTTTCTACTTTCCCATGGTAATTCCACATACCATGTTCGAAACACAGCCGTGGAAAATTTGGAAGCAGTCTTGCGTTATAAAATGGTATGAGTGGCAGTTGTTCAGAAAGCAATGGCAAAGATCTGAACGTAAACTCATCAAGGAATCACCCACAGATAAACAATGCTTGAGTTGACTGCTACGTCCTGTAAAGGATATATACCTACTAACTTTTCTCCTGGTTAGAAATGTGAAATATTCCATTGATAGCCATGTATAAACTCAATACAGTTTTGATCAAACACAGCAAACAACTAAAACTTTAGCAGTAAATAAAAATGCAGACACAGAACTAAGCCTGCATCATACATGGTAAGACAATGAGATAAACACACCCGTGGCTGTTCTGTCTGAAAACCATTGCATGAGTTATGGCTTATTTGTAATTATTGATTCAATTGCATGAATTTTGCATTAAATCCTGGTGCAAGGTTACAGGTTGTCAGTTCCGCGCAAGATCATGCTTTATAAGAACCTGTATTGTTATTATTTCAATCACCGCAAAAACTGAAGATAAATAAGGTTATCAGCACACTAAATTCAATCAGGCAAATAAACTGCTGTGAAAATGCTTCACAAAACCCCTGAGCACTAACAACAAAAAAGATGTACGGACAGCTGCATCAGTAACACTATCAGCCTTAGTGTTTGCGCTGGCGCTGATTCAGTCCCACGCAAGGTTAAAGGATAGAATAAAATATACAACTGGCAACATTTACTTGCCACATCTTGCTTTGAGTTTGTCAATAATATTGCACAGTTTCACAACCGGTCCAAGTTTTAGTCCCATGTACTTCAGCATCATCTCACTCTTCAGCAGCAGAAATGCTTTGCCATCGATTTCCTGAAACAATAGTTACACAGAGTGACTGCACCATCAAGAACTGTGTGAATGTGTGTGTGGCATGTGAGTGAATGCTCGTCAGTGTGTTTGTGATAGCTGGTATGTGTGTGTGAGGTAGTATGTGTCAGTGAGGGAGTATGTGTGTGTGCGCGCATGTGTGTGTGGAAGTGTGTGTGGGTATATGATTGGTTGAGTATTTGTGTAAAGTAAGAAGGTAGGTAGGTATATATGTATGTATGTATGTATGTATGTATGTATGTATGTATGTATGTATGTATGTATGTATGTATGTATGTATGTATGTATGTATGTATGTATGTATGTATGTATGTATACATGTGTGCACAATATGTATATTAGTGTGTATGCATGCACTTGTGTAAATCTCTCTCTCTCTCTCTCTCGATATTCAAAGTGTGTGACATTTTCAATCTCTTCACTGCCGATTATGATTGTTGGTTGGGCATGTAGTTTAGAGAAACCATACAAACAGAAAAAGATGTACCACACAGTTCGTAACAAGAGAAACAAATTGAAAATGTCGAAACAAAGCACAAAAGCAAACAAGAAAAACAAACAGGGAAAATGTTGAAACAAAGCACAAGAGAAACAAATGGAAAATGTTGAAACAAAGCACAAGAAGAAAAACAGAAAAGTAAAATTGCTGAAACAAAGCACAACAAGAAAAACACATAGTGAAAATGTTGAAACACAGCACAAACATGAGAAAACTTACATGCTTCTTGAAGTGGTCCACATAAGGAGTAAGGCCTGTGTCTGTGTCTTTAATGTGGGACATGACGTCCTCCACACTCCACTCGGCAGGATTCAGGCTGCGGACGGAAGGCATCGATGGCGGAGGCTGGGTGCTGTTTTCACCTGTTGTGGAACTTGCTAAAGACAACGAGAGAAACAGAAATACAACTGTACAAACACTGCAACATTTAAAAGCTACTGTTTTTTCTCTTCCAATCAATCAATCAGGTGCCGTCTCTGCAATGAAGGTTGGCTGCAATGGATCTCCAACACTGTCTGTCTCTCGCCTTGACTGTACACTCTGTCAGGCTGATGTTCGTCCATCTCTTGATGTTATCCTCCCACTTGTATCGTTGTCTACCTCTTGTGCACTTGCCCTCAACCTTGCCTTCCAGTATAGTTTTTAAAAGAGTTTCATGTCTTTTAACGTGGCCAAAATATTTCACTTGTCTCCTCTTTATTTCTTTCATCAACTCTCTCTTCATTCTCAGTTTTTCTAGGACCTCTGCATTTGATTGTTTTTGTTTCCATGAAATACGACCTATTCGTCTGTATATCCACATCTCCAGGGCTTCTATGCGACTTTCTAGTTGCTTATACAATGTCCAGGATTCCGCGCCATACAGTAGCGTTGAATATACGTAGCATTTGACAATTCTCATTTTTAATGTATTATTAATCTCTCTCTCTAGATGTTAATACTGATTTCATGCCGTTGAAAGCATTTTTTTCTCTTCCAATATTTCTCAAATAACTGTGACTGGCATAAGCATGGAGAAATAGCAAAGGTTATGTTTTGAATGCTGGGCAAGCTTTATTGCTTCAACTGGCTGAATGTTGGACTGTTTAGAATGGAGAATAATGCTATTATTACTAGGAAACTGGTTGGATAATGGCCTGTTTAGAATGTTGGACAAGAGGAGTGTAGTGTTATTATTACTAGGAAACTGGTTGGATAATGGCCTGTTTAGAATGTTGGACAAGAGGAGTGTAATGCTATTATTACTAGGAAACTGGCTGGATAATGGCCTGTTTAGAATGTTGGACAAGAGGAGTGTAGTGTTATTATCACTAAGAAACTGGCTGGATATTGGCCTGGTAAGAATGTTGGACAAGAGGAGTGTAGTAGTGTTTTTACCAAAGTTGTCAAGAATGACTGAGTGATGGCAATAAATGACTGAGTGGTGGCAACAAATGATTGAGTGATGGCAATAGATGACCGAGTGATGGCAATATATGACTGGGTGATGGCAACAAATGACTGGGTGATGGCAACAAATGACTCAGTGATGGCAATAAATGACTGGTGATGGCAATAAATGACTCAGTGATGGCAATAAATGACTGGTGATGGCAATAAATGACTGGTGATGGCAATAAATGACTGGTGATGGCAATAGATGACTGGTGATGGCAATAAATGACTGGTGATGGCAACAAATGACTCAGTGATAGCAATAAATGACTCAGTGATGGCAATAGATGACCGAGTGATGGCAATAAATGACTGTGTGATAGCAACAAATGACTGTGTGATAGCAACAAATGACTCAGTGATGGCAATAAATGACTGGTGATGGCAATAAATGACTCAGTGATGGCAATAAATGACTGGTGATGGCAATAAATGACTGGTGATGGCAATAAATGACTGGTGATGGCAATAGATGACTGGTGATGGCAATAAATGACTGGTGATGGCAACAAATGACTCAGTGATGGCAATAAATGACTCAGTGATGGCAATAGATGACCGAGTGATGGCAATAAATGATTGAGTGATGGCAATAAATGACTCAATGATGGCAATAAATGACTGGGTGATGGCAATAAATGACTGGGTGATGGCAATAAATGACTAACTGATGGCAATAAATGACTGGGTGATGGCAATAAATGACTGGGTGATGGCAATAAATGACTGGTGATAGCAACAAGTGACTCAGTGATGGCAATAAATGACCGGTGATGGCAATAAATGACTGGTGATGGCAATAAATGACTGGGTGGTGGCAATAAATGACTCAGTGATGGCAATATATGACTGGGTGATGGCAATAAATGATTGAGTGATGTCAATAAATGACTCAGTGATGGCAATAAATGACTGGTGATGGCAATAAATGACTGGTGATGGCAATAAATGACTCAGTGATGGCAATAAATGACTCAGTGATGGCAATAGATGACCGAGTGATGGCAATAAATGACTGGTGATGGCAATAAATGACTGGTGATGGCAATAAATAACTGGTGATGGCAATAAATGACTGGGTGATGGCAACAAATGACTCAGTGATGGCAATAGATGACTCAGTGATGGCAATAAATGACTGGTGATGGCAATAAATGACTGGTGATGGCAATAAATGACTCAGTGATGGCAATAAATGACTCAGTGATGGCAATAGATGACCGAGTGATGGCAATAAATGACTGGTGATGGCAATAAATGACTGGTGATGGCAATAAATAACTGGTGATGGCAATAAATGACTGGGTGATGGCAACAAATGACTCAGTGATGGCAATAGATGACTCAGTGATGGCAATAAATGACTGGTGATGGCAATAAATGACTCAGTGATGGCAATAAATGACTGGGTGATAGCAACAAATGACTCAGTGATGGCAATAAATGACTGGTGATGGCAATAAATGACTCAGTAGCCTGGTACACAATGAGTCCTTGTGAAGGCTATACCAGTCCTTATGAGAACTAAATGAGTTCATGATCAGTCCTGAGGACTAAAAGAGTTCAAGACGAGTCCTTTTAGAGTAAGCAAAAAGTAAGCTGAAATCTGGCATGTTCTCCTAAGGACTGGTCCTCATCAGGACCAATTAAACGCAATAATATCCATTGAACCTGAAGAGTAGAAAGGAGAAAATATAACCAGTCCTGATTAGGACTAACACGAAAGAGAACAAAGAAAGGAAAGAATATCAAAGCTGACAAAAAACGGACTTCAATTATAACCAATGCTGCAGAAGCAAGTTGAACGAGGCCAAATTTTTTTCTCTCATAAGCTGAGTACATAAAGTCCTGAATAGTTTGATTCAATGCTGAATTTCTGCGGAATTGCATTGATACTGAAGGAAATCAGTGTTTCAGAATGTGAGAACACTTTACGTGTAAAGCTTACAGAAAATATATCGCTCAAAGCTTTTGGAATTCATCACGACACATAGAAGACTGCTACCAAAAACCAAAATTCATGGCATACATCATTACGCAAGGGTGCAGTCACTTGCGAAGCAAACAGGATTGCAAGAGCTGTGAAAAAAGTTGGACAGAAAAACAGCTGCAGGAGATCCTCCTCCTGGAACGTCAAGCATTCTTTGCCCACATTGTTAAATAACTTTTCCAGCCAAAATAGGGCTTGTCAGCCATCTTAAAACTCATGACTCAAAACTCTCAAGCCTCACTGGATGAAATGAATGGTCATCATCATATTTGATGGACAAACACCACATAATATATATTTCTGGATGAAGTAATTATAAGGAATCAGTGACAGGACATGTAGGTCAGCATGGCCGAAAAGATAAGAACGCATGTTCTTAAACATCCGGTGTGCTGATACCGAGGCAAAGGGTTCAACCCCTACACCGGACAGCTGGACTAAAATGTTGACCTGTCATCCTTGACTTGGGGACATAAATTACAAGTACCTCTGAAGTCAGAGTGGGTTTGCCTGATGGCGAGGGACACCTTTAATAGGTAAAGCTACCCCACATGCAAAATTCAGTCCAGCACTACTAGAAGTGCTGTGTATGGACTACGCTTGAGTTCAAAGTGAGCGAGTGAAAAACAAGTGAGAGGGCATGTCATCCAAGTTACAGTCATGGAGCCTTTGCCACATCTTGATGCATATTTGGTATGATCATCCTGTGGCAGGTCTGTGCAAAATCTTGCTCCAAAAGTTTCTCCACCTCTTTTTTTTTCTGTGTGTATGCGCGCGCAAGTGCAGTCCACACATGCAGTGCAGCTAGAAGTAGTAGCACGTTTATTGACTACTAAGGACAATCTACACAACTCTAACTTTGTACCTTCACCCCTTTCAACAATTCAGATAACTCTAATTTTGTGCCTTCACTTCTTTCAACAATTTACACAATTTTAACTGTGTTCACCCCTTTCAACAATTTACACAATTTTAACTTTGTGTCTTCACCTCTTTCAACAAATGACATAATTTTAACGTTGTGTCTTCACCTCTTTCAACAAATGACATAATTTTTACTTTGTGTCTTCACCTCTTTCAACAACTGGCACAATTTTATCTGTGTATCTTCACCTCTTTCAACAATTTATACAATTTTAACTTTGTACCTTCATCCCTTTCAACAATTCAGACAACTCTAATTTTGTGCCTTCATCTCTTTCAACAATTTACACAATTTTAACTGTGTCTTCACACCTTTCAACAATTTACAAAATTTTAACTGTGTCTTCACCTCTTTCAACAATTTTAACTGTGTCTTCACCTCTTTCAACAACTGATACAATTTTAACTTCGTATCTTCACCTCTTTCAACAACTGGCACGATTTTAACTTCGTATCTTCACCTCTTTCAACAACTGGCATGATTTTAACTTCGTATCTTCACCTCTTTCAACAACTGGCACGATTTTAACTTCGTATCTTCACCTCTTTCAACAACTGGCACGATTTTAACTTGGTGTCTTCACAATTTTCGCTTTGTGTCTTTACTTCTTTCAAACATCTAGATTACATCCTTTGGCTGTCCATCTTTACTATAGGGTTTATACATGGTGTAACCACATCCACTAGCGCTGACGTAGTCCTACTGCCCGGGCCATGCCAGTGTATGAAGAAACGACAGGACTAACTAGCTCAGTGGTTCTCAACCAGAGGGGAATTCCCCCCCCCCCCCCCTCCCAGAGAGGAATTTTAGGGTTTCCAGGGAGGAATTAAGATTATTTCAAGATCGCATTAATACAAGAACCAGTTACTTGATATCGTTTTTTTCCTCTAAATTTTACAGTTCTGTACTTCTCGCCCTAATGAAAATCGTTTCATAATGTAAGTAGACCTGCAAATCACATTTTATGTAGATGTCTAGACTTGTTCTAGTATGTGTTATTAAATTTAGCTTCCATTTTTATGTATACTGTGTAAGGGTGGGTGGGTGGGAGGATTTATAGGGAGGAAATTCGAAAGGTGGGGGAATGACGTTCTGAACATATGGTAAAGGGAGGCATGGGCCAAAAAAGGTTGAGAACCAGGAGAAACACTGAAGTTGAGCAAGGGATACAAGATATTATCTATAACTGGCAGCCAGTTGCATGAGGCAACACAAATCAAAGACTATATGTGGCTATGACTGATGGAATCAGAGATACAATTCAGCACTAGCAGGAACAATCAGTAGAGAATCCAGGAACAATCAGTAGAGAATCCAGGAACAATCAGTAGAGAATCAAGCAGGGGCAGTAACTAACTGGCCACTGTAACTGTTTAGGGTCAAGAACCAGCATCACAGCACTCAGGTCATTTCTTCTATACGCACCCCCTCCCCATCTTCAATAACCAGCGAAGATTCCCAATATTAATGGTACCAGTTGCAGCCTGATTATGTGTCTGACTGGCCTTTTCTCGTAGTAATGAGTATCAGCAAAATCCTCTGGTCACTCCCTGTCGCATCATTCTCTCCAAGCCTTGATGATTTATCCATTCTTACACAAAGTACACAGAGTACTATGCGTATCTATGCTTTTTAAAGCTATCTGAGGGAGACAGACGAACAAACTTTATTTTCAAAGGGTTACAAATTGGGCTCGCAGGCCCATCTTACATTGGGCCCTTCCAATTAATCATCTTTTGTTTATCAATTATCTATTGTGTATGTTTCATTCATATAGGAAAAGAAAAGAAGCACATATGGGCATTTCCAGAGTGCTGTGATGTCAGTGAGGAGGATGATAAACTCCAACCATAAGAGTTCTAAACAGCAAGACCCGTGGATCCTCTTCTCCATAAGATGCATGCTAGCTAACATACTGAGCTCTTGTTATACCTACCAGCTTCCAAGGTGGATTGCCGCTTCTGTGTGATAACCTTTGGCACTTTTGTTCCTCCTCGGGAGCTCTCTGACGACTCTGTGGACCACCTCCTGCGCACTCCCTTGGAGGGATGATAAGTGTCTTCCTCAGAGTCTGCAAAAGAAGATGCTGACATCCCTGAGTTGAAGCAGCCTGATCATTCATATGTCAACAACACAAACAGTATGTTGTCATTTACATGACAATGAAACAAACAACAGAGCTGACAAACAAGTACAAAATACAGACAATACAATGCAACAGTACAACAAAACAAACCAATAAAGAACAGTAGAACAGACAAGAAAATGATACAGTACTATCTCACATAGAATACAATACAGGAAATCAATTATTAGCAGATTAAAGATAATCTTTTTTTTTCATAGAAAATAGTTTCTAACAATTCAATCTATGTATGGATGTCCACAATATCATGCTTAGATACAATTTTAGCTTATCACCACATGTTTTAAGATTTTACAATTCTCTTTTACTCACATATGCAGACAAGCTTTCTCACTCACACACTACCTCTCTCTCTCTGAGTGAATAACTCTCACCCCGAGTGAATAAAGGCGTTTTGTTATTAATTGGGATGGATGCTCCAAATCAATAACAAAACACCTTTATTCATTCCAGAAAAGGGCAGTGCATTTAATTAATGGTGAAAAGCTTACCGAAAATTCTAACCTACATAAACGTCTTCAGTTACTGCCACTCCACAAATGTCTACTTTTTAATAAAGCTAAACTAATTCACAAAATCCTATTTCAAAATGCTCCAAGCTACCTTTGGCCATTGTTCAAATATAATGCAAGACATAGCGAACGACTAAATATACTTCACGTCCCTAAACCTAGGACAGACTTATATAAAACAAGCTTAGCATACTCTACTGCTCAGATGTGGAAAAATCTTCCATAAGAAATCAAAGACACCACCAGTCATTATACATACAGTCGCAACCTGTTTGAACACTACCTCAGTACAAACTACAAGACCCCCTAAAAAAAGCAGTAATAATGGTAAATTATAGTTATAGTAAATTATAGGTACAACTAGCCAATAAACATTCCCATATGTATGGCACATTACACTATCCTTAGGTATTTATAATGCCCATGTTAAACATTGCCTCAGTGAGTCATGTATTATTGATTATTTTTCATGCGTTTTAATGCTTTTTGTTCTTTTGTTGTCTAAGATTAGCTTCATAGGTGATGTTGAATGAAATAATGTATAAGAGGAAATAGAGAAGAAGGGCAGAATGTCAGACGGGCCTGCATGCCCAATTAACTCTTTGAAAATAAAGATTGTTTGTTCATTCTCTCTCTCTCTCTCTATATATATACACACACTCCCATTAGTTGCATGCCCTTTACAGGACACTGCAGTCAAACCCAGCATTGTTTGGCTGTTTCATTTACTAGACAATTTTAACGTTTAGTAATTTGCCAAAGCTTTCTGAAAGACTGACACCGCATACCATCGAAATAAACACAAGACCATCTGCTTGCAAATCTCCTGAAACAGATTTCGAACCCTCACCTTGTTATGTCGGGGATCTGTGAAACACATTCACCGCCCGAGACCATGGTGCGGTTTTTATATACAGGGTGTATTTTTAATAACTGTGGGGTTTTTGAAAATATTGTTCAAGTTTTGTATTGACCTTTTATGTTGCACAAAGGGTAAATACAAAACTTGGAACAGCAATATTTTCAAACATCAATGTAATTAAAAATACACCCTATATTTATATATATCATTATCAATCTTTAAACACTAAATATTCTAACAGCTCTTCACAAACAGTTACCTGATCTTTTCAAGACAGTTTTAGATTTGTTGTTGTTGCACTTGGTACACTGTCGACTGTGGAGACTCATACTGAAGAAATTTTCACAGCAGCCAAGCCGTTCCCGGAATCCTTCCAAGAAGCGAATGAAGTCGGAGACCTTGTCATACGATACGATTCTCTTGGTGTATGTGCGGTTGTTGTGTATGGCTGGGGAGGAGACATCGATGTGTTTGTCAGCCAGATTCAAATCTCATCCATTTATATGTTATGACATAATGAAACTAAAGGCAGGAGAAGGGCGGCAACATGAAACAATATAACACATAGAAAGATAATGTTCAGTGACATAATGTAACAAGGAAAGAATGGAATACAAAGAAGGAATGGAGTAGAAGGAAAGAATGGAATACAAGGAAAGAATGGAATACAAGGAAATGGAATACAATGAAAGAATGGAATTCAAGGACAGAATGGAATCAAGGAAAGAATGGAATACAAGGAAAATATGGAATACAAGGAAAGTATGGAATACAAGGAAGGAATGGAATACAAGGCAAGAATGGAATACAAGGAAGGAATGGAATACAAGGCAAGAATGGAATACAAGGAAGGAATGGAATACAAGGCAAGAATGGAATACAAGGAAGGAATGGAATACAAGGCAAGAATGGAATACAAGGAAGGAATGGAATACAAGGCAAGAATGGAATACAAGGAAGGAATGGAATACAAGGAAAGAATGGAATACAATAAAAGAATGGAATACAAGGAAAGAATGGAACACAAGGAAATGGAATACAAGGAAAGCATGGAATACAAGGAAGGAATGGAATACAAGGAAGGAATGGAATACAAAGAAAGAATGAAATACAAGACAAGAACAAAGTACAAGAATTACATGAAAGGTCTACAAATACAAAATAGAAAGAAATGTAATGCAAGAACGAAATACAGTAAAGATAATTAACATTGGCCATGTTGAAAATTGGTGCAACAGACACACACTCAAAGACTGTCCTAAAAACAACATATCTAAGTAAACATTCTGGCCTAGAGAACAACTAGGGAACACAGACTTGACGGACAACTAAGCGGACTAGAAAAGACAGTTAAGTTTACACAAAAGGCAACATTGCAGAATTAAACAATCAATTTAATGTGAATGAAAAAAGAAGTAAAGATAAATACACGAAAATATTGAAATTCAATACAATAATGACTTTCAGTAAAGACAAATACAACACAAGCACAAAATACAACACAACAATAAAATAACAGAACAATGACACACATGGTGACAATACAAAACAATTACCTGTTACTGTTATTTTGCCTGTGCCCGGGGCTGCCATTTTTAAAATGTCAAACACTTGTCGCTCCTGAATGGCACATTCGATGCAGGCTTCAACCAGGTCGTGCAGCACCCGACTTATCGGAGCGGGTCCGAACTGTGTCTGCATGTGCTCACTCAAACTCCGAGCTTGTAAGAGACTTCCGCAGTAGCAACTGTGATTCACGTATACACACACTGTGAATATACAATGTACACAGACTGGGAATATAAAATGTAGTGCAAGCAATATGACACTGAAATACAATGTACACAGATTGGGAATATACAATGTACACACATTAGTTAGTTAGTCTTTCCTCTTGAGCCTAAGGCGGCGCATAGGGCAGAAGTCCTGTCTCTCCATGCCTGGCGGTTAGCTGCTACCTGTTGTAGATCTTGGATATTTACTTGGCCATTGAATGAGCCTTCTCTAATGATGGTTCTACGCAGGGTCTCTCTTGGTCTTCCCCGTTTTCTTTTCCCTACCGGTGACCATATGAGGGCTTGGTAGGGGAGTCTTGTCTTGTCCATTCTGAGTACATGGCCGATGTAGTTCCAACGGCGTCTTCTTATGAAATTGGATACTGTATCTTGCTTAGTCTTTTGTCTTATTTGCGAATTGGTTCTGAAGTCTGTCCAGTGGATGTTTAGAAGTCTTCTAAGACATTTGTTCTCAAAATTGTCTAATTTTTTATCTAAAGCTACCGTTGATTTCCAACTTTCACATCCATACGTTAACACTGGAATCACACAAGAGTTGAAGATTTTAAGTTTTGTATGTTTGCTGCGCATTGGGAATATAAAATGTAGTGCAAGCAATATGACACTGAAATACAATGTACACACATTGGGAATATACAATGTAAATATACTGGGAATATACAATGTAGTGCAAGCAATATGACACTGAATTACAATGCACACACATTGGGAATATACAATGTACACACATTGGGAATATACAATGTAGTGCAAGCAATATGACACTGAAATACAATGTACACACACTGGGAATATACAATGTACACACACTGGGAATATACAATGTACACACAAAAGGAATATACAATGTGGATACACAATGGGAATATACAAAGTGCACACGCATTGGGAATATATTAGGGACGTTCATTTGAAACCCGTTCCAATGGCTTTATTACAAAAGCATGAAAGAAACATTAACAGGTGTGGTAGAATTAAACAAAGCATTCATTTTTCAAGATCTGCGCGGGTGCTACGGAGTTCGTGCATCGAGCGAAGCCATCCTTGAGTGAATTTTCAGCAGCCTGTGTGGTTCTCAGCAGTCTGTGTTTACGTTTTTTCAACATGGCGGAAGAACGTGTGTTTTCCGAGCGGTCAGCAGTCAACATAACGAAGCGGCGTGGAAGCCGCGCAGGGACAAAGAAGCAAGGTAAGCACAGTGGTTTGAGACGTTTTAGACTCTAGTGTCACTGTCTAGGACTCAGGAACATCCGTATTCTATATTGGAACTGTGCCAGTGTAAAACAACGGGGCTCTATTTTAGAAACCCTAGTTTACAGGAACGACATTGTAGCACTCCAGGAGACGAGACTGGGCGATCAGCTACTCCGAATTGCCGGCTTCAAATGTTTCTACAACAGACGACATCTGGGAACGGCGGTTCTCGTTCGCGACAGCATGGTGGCGTCAGAGCTAGACATGTCCAGTTGGGACAGTGACGATATAAATACAGGCGTTGAGAGTTCATTCCAGTATACCATTCGTGTTGGTTAATGTTTATGCCCGCAATGCGAGTATGGACGCCCAGAAGTGGCAGTGCTTAAGTGGCATATTAGGCCACGAGAGAAATGTTATTTTCTGTGGTGACTTCAACGCTAAAGGCAGATCATGGGGAAACACTTCCTCCAATACACAAGGGGAGGAGCTCGAGACTGCACTGGAAACCATCGACCTGGTTTGTATCAACAGTGGCTGTGTCACCAGGACAGCAAGCCGTCCAGGCGATGAGGACAGTGCTATTGATCTGGCGCTAGTTTCACCTTCACTCACTACAGTGTGTAGATGGGGTGTCCTAGGACACCATGGCAGCGACCACCACCCTGGCAGCATATTGGTGGAGAAAGGCAGAACCAGGCAGCACAAGCTAAAGGTAAAGACGTTCCAGTATGACAGTACAGGGCAAGATGTGGTGAGTAAAATAAGATGTGACAAGCGCAGAACGTTTCAGGGCAGGAAAAAAAGCTGGGAGCAGCCACCGTGGTGGAGTTTCGAGGTGGAGAAGGCTTGGGTGGATAAGCGTAGTGCTGTAAGGAGATGGCAAAATGCCAAGAAGAACAGAGCTGGTCATCCTAGTCCCTGCTTGCACTTAGAAAGAGAGATGCACACAAAAGTAAGCTATTTCAAAAAACTGGTCAAGGTGGTTAAAAGCGAAAAATGGGCAGAGGTGTGTCAAAGAGTAAGCACAGACAAGTCATTGAAATTGTTCTGGCGATTACATAAAAGCATGAGTGGTGTAGTCAAGAATAAGAGCATTTCTGACTTCCAAGGTGCTGACCTCATCTGGCAGAGGACTGACGAGGACAAGGGCAAAGCCCTCTTTGAACGCTACCTTGAGCAGAGCAACCAGACAGACATGGGAGGCCGAAATCTGGCCAAGGAGGTCACCTCAGACAGATGCAAGGCCCAGAACACTTCGGATGAAGACACAGTGACAGTGAAAGAAATCAAGGCTGTGCTTCGACGATCAAAAAACAGTGCTCCAGGTCCTGATGGCATAAGATACGACGACATAAATAGGTGTACCGACAATGAGCTAGAGAAACTAGCAGACATGTACAACAGTATAGGGAGTGCTAGCATCAAGGAGGAATGGTTACACAGCTATCTGCTTCCCTTGCGGAAGCCTGACAAAGACCACAAAAAAATTCAGGGATATCGAATTATAACCATGCAGAATACAATAGGCAAGCTGCTGGAGAAGGTAATTGCCAGGAAAATATCAAGCCAACTAGAGAGGCAAGGTGTTTTCCCACCTACCCTGGGTGGGAACCATCCAAAAAGAGAAACCTGGACCAATGCAGCAGTCTTTGCCCATGATGTCTATGAAGGTTCCACTCAGGCACAGAAACCGTTGCTGCAGCGATTGATCTTGAGGACGCATACAACAGAGTACCACTGGATTTTTTAATGTTTCAGCTTCTTGAACTAAACGTAAGTCCATTCCTCCTTAGTTGGATCGCTGCAGCCCTCTTCCAACGGAAAGTAGTTTTTAGATGTGGCAGTTGGACTTCGGAACCAACAACAATATATCCTGGCCTACCACAGGGATCACCATTATCTCCGGTACTGTTCAACGCCTACACAGTGAGAATCACCAGTGAGCAGATCACTGGACCTGGCAGGACATTGTCGTGTGCCGATGATGTTTTAGTGTATCGTCAGGGTAAGGATAGAGGAGGTTGCTGTGGAACTACAAACCGAACTCAATCGCATAAGTACTTGGTGTGATGAAGCTGGGGCAATGGTCAACCCAACAAAGGCAACAGTGACTTGGTTCTCGTTGAATAATCATATTGTCAACAATCCAACACCAACTGTAATGCTGTGTTCAGAGACGGTGGAAAGAACGCAGGCAATGAATTACCTGGGGATACGGTTTGATCGAAGCCTTGCTTATAATGTGCACATAGACCAGGTGATAACAAAGGCCAAGCGGGGTTTGGCAGCAGCAAACTGTGAGCAGCGCCATCTATGTCTTCTGTACGAGGGGCTGGTCATGTCTGTTTTGGAGTATGCAATGGCAATCCTGACTCTCAGCCATAAGCAGATAGAAAGGATGGAAAGGATACAGAATGAAGCTATGCGCATTATTCTTGGATGTACAAGAGATACAGCATGCAGGGCGATGCGCTACCTTCTTGATTTTCCAACCATTGAAGAGAGAATACAAGTTTGCAGGGCACGCGCCTACCTCAGAATTAACGCAAACACACAACATCCACTGCATAGTGAAATTAGGAAGGTGAAGGGCAGCAGGTTAAAAAGAGGACGGTCGTGGATGGGTCAAGCCGAAGACATTCTTCAACAGGTGTGTTCACTTGAGGACTTAGAACCTGGCGAGGAGTGGGTGCAAGTGCCAACAGACTTCTGCACATCCTTTTCAGTTTGCATCCAACTAGATAGAAAATGCAGACAAGAAAATCCGGCTGCTGTTGAGGCTGAAGTACAAGCGTTGATTTTCGAGAATTCGCTAGACGGTGACGCGGTCATCTGCACAGATGGGTCGGTCGTCTGACATGTGAGAAGCTCATGGGCCTTTACAGCTCGGGCCGGAGGGAGAATTGTGAAGGAGGACTCTGGTGCTTTCACTGAAACCACAAGTAGCCTGACCATGGAAGTCATGGCAGTAAGTAAAGCAATAACATGGCTCGAGACACAGACATTCACTAGGGCCTGTTTCCTTAGCGACTCAATGAACATGATCAAGAGGATAGAGGAGGGGTCGATCCGAAGAGAATGGTTGCTGCCTCTGAAGCGGTCTCGGCTGGCAAAGATTAGTTTCATCTTCGTGCCAGGGCATGCGGGAGTACAAGGAAATGAGCGGGCTGACAAGCTCGCAGGTGAGGCTACTGTGGAGGGCGGACGCGCCATGGACCAGGCTGACATTCTGAATGCTCTACGAGAAGTGAGACTTTTGCGAGAACCAAGTGATGACTGTGAATCTACAACAATGGCCAGACTGCGGGAGCAGCAAATTAAAAGAGGGGTGGCCAAACAAGAACACTACGCAGGAAGCCAAAGAAGATTGATAAACCAACACAGAACTGGCGTCGTTAGCCGCTATACGCTGCGGGATTTGCTGAGGAGGGGATCTGAGCACTTATGGACTGAATGGTTCGATGTGCAACGAGGATGATCTGTCGACTAACTAACTAACTAACTATGCACCATGGATTGGTCAGAAGAAGTCGCCGTAGGCATTCAGGCAAGCATCCCATTGCTTAGGTAGCGGCGAATGCCGTCCGCAAAAAAGGATTGTGGTTGCTCACTGAACCAAGTGTTTACCGCGTTCATTACGTCTGCATCTGTGTGAAATCATTGCCCCATGAGAGCTTTTTTACGAGGTCCGAACAAATGAAAATCACACTGTGACAAATCAGGACTATAGGCTGTATGTTGCAGAATTTCCCACTTTTTCCTTGCTAATGCTTCCTGCACAATCTTTGCGACATGAGGACGAGCATTATCGTGCAACAAAATCACACCACAAGAAAGCATGCAGGGTCATTTATTCTTGATGGCTTTTTGCAGCTTGTCTAGTGTTTGCAAGTAGTGGGTAGAGTTGATGTTGACACCAGGTTCTTTAAAGTCGGCCAACCAATAGCCCTTCATGGTAAAAAAAATGCACTCAGCATAACCTTACCAGCGGAAACTTGTAACTTGAATTTTTTTGGCTTTTGGTGATCCAGCATGCTTCCATTGCATGCTCTCTCTTTTGCTGCTCGGCTCAAAGTGGTGACACCATGATTCATCGCCTGCCACTATGCGGAAGAGAAATGCATCACCCTCCACTCTGTAACGCAGCAAGTGGTTCAAACACCATCCCATGCATTCCTCTTTTTGGTGGTCGGTCAACATCCGTGGTACCCACTGTGAGCACACCTTCCGATATTGCAGTTTCTTACGAACAACCTTTTGAATTATCCCAATTGACACATCAAATTCTTTCGCTAATGAACGTATGCTTCGACAACGGTTCATCTGTACTGCTGCATCAATTTTGGCGATGGCTTTTTCTGTTGCAACAATATGCGCTTGACCCGGCTGCTGAAGATCTGTAGTGAACTGACGTCCTTTCCAAAACATTCATGCCCAGTCTGTCACTGTTGTCTTCGACACACATTTGTTACCATACGCTGCCTGCATTCTTCGATGAATGTCCACTGATCGACATCCTTCAAATGAAAGAAACTGAATCACTGCTCTCTGAGCTTCTTTGGACAGATTTTGGACCAACCCGGTCATTTTCTGAACAGTCAGAAACAGAACCTATGCATCATGGGACGATAAGCACGTGCTCTTTTATTCATTGGTGAGTACTTACCACATAACTATGACATGATCATGTTCAATGTATGCAATTACACGCGATGCGGCATGAACGAATTTCAAATGAACGCCCCTTATACAATAGGCACACATAGTATTATTTGGTGCTCACAGAAGAAGAAGGAAATAGAGATTAGAAGACGCACTAGACAACATAAAATTTGAAAGCTATAATAGTTACCGACCGGGATCGAACCTGTCGCCTCCAAATGATGATGGCGCCTCGCTGCAGGAACAAGTGTACTTCAACGCATGACCAACTAGACACTCCTAGTTGATCACTTGTTCCTGCAGTGAGGCGCCGTCGTCATTTGGAGGCGACAGGTTCGATCCCGGTCAGTAACTATTATAGCTTTCAAATTTTATGTTGTCTAGTGCGTCTTCTAATCTCTATTTCCTTCTTCTTCTTCTGTGAGCGCCAAATAATACTATGTGTGTATATTTATGTAATCATCTTAGTGGCCTCAATGGTTCTCCCCATTTATCCCTTATACAATGTACACACACTGGGAATATACAATGTACACCTACTGGGAATATACAATGTACACACACACTGGGAATATACAATGTCGGTCCTTGTTTAGTCTTTCCTCTTATCTAGAGTTCTTGTTTAGTCTTTCCTCTTCTTATCTATAGTTTTCATTTAGTCTTTCCTCTTCTTATCTATCATTCTTCTTTAGATTTTCCTCTTATCTACACTTCTTGTTTAGTCTTTTCTCTTTTTATCTATAGTTCTTGTGTTGTCTGTCCTCTTCCATCCACTAGCATGAAGATATATAATATTGTGTAGCATTTTCTCTTCTAGCCAGAGGAATTAAGTTGACCTGGCTAAGGCAGTTGCCACGAACTGTGTTGGATAGTGCGCCCCACTGAGTATTTGAACCCAGGTCTCCCAAATGGCAGCCAGCATTCTAGCCCCTGGCCAGGCACTCATCAATATATTCTCAACATTCTTGTAAAAAGCCAATTCACTATTGCTCCAATTTCTTCACCATTTCATTACCTAATGTCAAACACTAGCACCCATATTAAAAATCAGATCACATAAAATGTTATAGTAGGCGGATATGTGTACATACTTCTGTGTACACTAGATATTTCATTATCTTTGTGTTGCACCTTCCACCAGATGTCACTGTGCTTATTTATCTCTGTGTCGCACCTTCCACCAGATATCACTGTGTACACTAGATATTTCTTTAACTCTGTGTCACACCTTCTAATGGATGTCACTGTGTACTCTAGATATGTAAAGCAATTGACCTGGTTGATAGTTATGCCTTTACAAAATTTAAAGCACACTGGAATGTGTACTTTCCAGGAAACTACCACGCATTCACTTAACGTTTAATGATAACCCATGGATTCTTTTCACCCCCCCCCCCCCCCCCCTCTCCAATTACCTTGTCTAGAATACTTTCTAAACCACTGTAAGACTCAACTGTGAGAATTGTACTGCAGTAAAGTCTTCAAGGAAAGGCCAGATGGACACGTAATCAGCCTGCTACTGGGACTCTTTGCTGGCTGTTGAAGATGACGGAGCACATATGGGAATGTCCCAAGTGCGATGTCAGTTCTTGACTCAACTCAACTCAACTCAATAGTGAGCATTGAGTCTACCAGCTACACTTGCTCCCGCTCTGATCAATGCTTAGTCTAGTTTCCCCACATACCTTTCCATCCTCCTCCTATCACCTTGTCTAGAATAGTTTCTAGACCACTGTCAGACTGCCGTGAACACTGTCTACCTGCTACAGTTGCTCCCACTCTGATCCATGCTTAGTCTAGTTTCCCCACATACCTTTCCACCCTCCTCCTATCACCATGTCTAGAATAGTTTCTAGACCACTGTCAGACTGCCGTGAACACTGTCTACCTGCTACAGTTGCTCCCACTCTGATCCATGCTTAGTCTATTCCCCACATACCTTTCCACCCTCCTCCTATCACCATGTCTAGAATAGTTTCTAGACCACTGTCAGACTGCCGTGAACACTGTCTACCTGCTACAGTTGCTCCCACTCTGATCCATGCTTAGTCTAGTTTCCCCACATACCTTTCCACCCTCCTCCTATCACCATGTCTAGAATAGTTTCTAGACCACTGTCAGACTGCCGTGAATACTGTGTCTACAAGCTACAGTTGCTCTTGTTCTGATAAATGCTTAGTCTAGTTTCCCCACATACCTTTCCACCCTCCTCCTATCACCTTGTCTAGAATAGTTTCTAGACCACTGTCAGACTGCCGTGAACACTGTCTACCAGCTACAGTTGCTCTCATTCTGATCAATGCTTAGTCTAGTTTCCCCAGTTACCTTTATCAGATTCAGCACCGGTCGTATCAGGCTCAGAACTTGTCACTGTGCTCTCATGAGGTGACAGATGACTCAGTTCTCCGGAGCTGGGTGTCAAGGGACTTGCTTGAGAATTGCGTGGGCTGACTGATGGACTCCCACTGTAGCCACTTCCAGCCACATTCACACTGAGCTCATTTTCTTTCATCATTTTCATGGACTTGTAGGGAGTAGCTGAAACAGCGCACAAAGGCACATCTTCTGACACAACACATAATAATGAAATCAACATTTAGTAGATGAAATTTAAGCCAATCCTATTCAATGAACGGATTAAATGCTACATCTAAGAATGACATTCCTGTCACTGAAAAGATTCACTAATTTTGCTTAGAGGAGATGCAATCACTCAACAGATAGAACAAAGATCACATCTAGAATTCAAATGAGATGCATCTCACTTAAGGGATGAATGACAATCTGTGGCTAGACACCCAACCAAGTCAACAAGTCACCATGAAGACAAAGACAGCTGTATCCTGCTGAATCTTTGCGCGTGCGCGTGCGCACGCACACACGCACGCACACACACACACTAATAACTTCTGTAAATAAACCACACAACCTCTGTACACAAACCACACAATTTATGAACACAAACCACACAACCTCTGTACACAAACCACAGTTTACAAACCACACAATCTATGTATACAAACCCCACAACCACAGTACACAAACCACACAACCTATGTACACAAACCACACAATTTATCAACACCAGGACAAAGTGGCTTGGAAATACAATGCCAACCTCTTGACTCAAACAGACCTGGTATAATTCACGACGAGGGCAGTATGGACTTACAAATATGACAAGGTTGGTCTACTCACCCCTGACTCAGGGGGAGGGGGGGTAGATCGGATACCTAGTCCTCGTGGATCAGAGTGAAAAATAAGAGGACTCAAAAACAAGTTTTAAAAATCCCTTGGCAGTTGGAAGTGTAAAAAATAAACAGGCCAGATTGGCTGCAGCAGAGGCTAAATTTCAAAATTAGAAAACCTACCCATGGACAATATTTATATAATGTGTCTTCTTCTTCTCTTCCCCCATTGACCTCGATGAAGTGTTGGGGGGGGATGTAAAGATCTTTTATACACTTTTTCTGATGCCCTTGGTAAGTTGGTAGTCATTTCTCTAAGATTCTTCTTGATACCATCACTCCATCTTTTACGTGGTCTTCCTCCTGCTCTGTATCCATTATATTTCTTAAATGAGACCCTTTGCTGGCAGGTTAGGAGGTGCACCGTTTTCGTCATTCGCACTGCGAGCGCTAACAAGTCAAGTCGCATTATTCTGTCAAGAAGCCTGATTCGCGGGAAAAATGCCACGAGGAAAATCCAACAAGAAAAACGCTGTTGCCAAGATGAGCAGCGTGGGAGCCGACAACAAGAAGAAGAACGTTGAGAGCCCACCTGCTAGCTGCATCAAAGAGCCTGATACTACAGCTATAACTGAAGCTACTACGAGGGAGAAGATTGACAGCCCAACACAGTCAAGAATCAAGACAGCAGAGAAGAAAGAGGAGAAAGACACCAGAGTCGGAAACACCGACTCAAAAACAGTCCGATGGGTTATCAAGCGGATTCCTGTGGAGCTGACAGATGAAGAAATCCT
Source organism: Cepaea nemoralis (assembly GCA_014155875.1). Lineage (NCBI taxonomy): Eukaryota > Metazoa > Mollusca > Gastropoda > Stylommatophora > Helicidae > Cepaea > Cepaea nemoralis. The sequence continues at coordinate 248,803 of JACEFZ010006214.1, read as the reverse complement.
GAAGCAGCTACGTGAAGAGAATCTTCACATCCGATTCTTGAAGGCGGAGCGGCTTTTCACCTACTCCAAGATACCTACAACCTTGGCAGTAGTGACGTCGGAATGCAGAGAGATGCCGCCCACAGTAGCATTCAACAAGAGAATGCAGCAACCAGAGAGATTCATACCAAGAATCACGCAATGTTCCAGATGTCAAAAGGCCGGCCACAGTAGAGCTACGTGTTACAGTAAGACGGAAATCTGCCGATACTGTGCCGATCACCACGCTTTCAAGGAATGTCCGCTGGCCAAGCTGGACACGGACTTCCGAGCTCCCAACAACAAAAGAAAGTGCGCCAACTGCCTGGGCAAGCATGGCGCAAGATACTTAGGCTGTCCGTACCTACAGAGACATAGAGACGTCTTAAAAATCGCCATCATCACAAAGACTCCATTCAAGGAAGCAATACAGAGGGGCGAGACAGCCACGGGTATAGCACAAACCGAAAGAGATCAACTTCAAAAGCAGATCGACGAGTTAAAGAAACAAGTCAAGCTATTGCAAACAACGGCACCAACTAGCGACAATGAGAAACTACTTGCCGAAATAAAGGAGATCCAGCGAGACATCAAACAAGAGGTGGAGAATATGAGGCAGATGGTAAAGATAAATGAAGAGATTCTGCGAGACATCAAATCGGCCAGAGAAATTCTAACAATCGAAAGGGAACCAACCCAAAGCAAATCAGCACAAGAAACAAAAAAACACACAGAGAAACCGCAAGAAGACATCCAACAAGAGGACGAGCCGGATCCGCTGGACACAGCCAGCAACCCACCCACGACAATATCGCGTCAGACAGTTGAAGCAAACCAAGACGAGCGCCCTGTAGAAGACACGGAGCGGCCCCGGGGGAGGACTTTGGAAGAGCTACGAGAGTTCCTAAGGAAGGAGCAAATCAGAGACCAGGAATTCGAAAGGTGCTGGATTGAAAGAGAAAAGAAGAAACCAAAAAAACTCAGGCGACCGGTAGATTGGCCACAAAAAATCATAGAAAGAAATACCGACTACCATTACTACATAAAAGATGGAGAGAAAGTACCATGGCTGACAGCGGAGGAAAGAAAGATATGGCCGAAGCTAAAACTCGAAGATGACAAAAAGTACAAGAAGGAAAATAGAAACGTCGAAAAGCTCCTACACAAAATACACAACGAAGAAGACTAAATGACCTAATCAAAAGTCCTTACAAGGACTGCAGCCAGTAAAGCCAGACGAACCAGGAGCCTACACCAACTAAGAAAACCACAACAACAGAAGAGCACAAAGGACAGCCACGGACCGATCCCCCAGCTGGAGGGGGCTTACGAAAAGCCCTTATAAGGACTGCAGCCAGACGAGCCAGGAGCCTACACCAACAAAGAAAACCATAACAACAGAAGAGCACAAAGGATAGCCGCCGACCACTGCTGACGTCACAGACACAAACGCTACATAACCAGTCCGAGATAGGACTCACAAGACAAGACTTAGGGTGAATAAACCCACAAAAACCACGATCCTCAATTATAACCACAGCTGATGAAGCAGGTTAGACGAGGACGAAGTTGGAATTTTTGTTTTTGAAAACTGGAACTGGAACTGGAACCAGGGCATTCTTGTGAGATGGCCAAACCATTTAATCTGTTGTTCTTTAATGAAGCGCATGACTAGTTTCAGACCTAGATTTCTAATCTGCTATTCCTAATTCTATCTGAAGTGCATGACTAGTTTCAGACCTAGATTTCTAATCTGCTATTCCTAATTCTATCTGAAGTGCATGACTAGTTTCAGACCTAGATATCTAATCTGCTATTCCTAATTCTATCTCTCACAGTTACTCCTGCAACTTTTGTAAGGCATCCCATCTCTGTTGTTATGATTTTGCGCTCATTAGTTGCAGTAACTGTTCATGTCAACGTCCATAAGCTGAGGCTATGTTTCAAAATTAGACAGCCTACCGACAAATATTTATTTCTTTTTCTTTTCTTTTGCGCTCGCTCGCTTTTGAACTCAAGCGTAGTCCATACACACCATTTTTTATAGTAGTGATATGGATTGAGTTTTGCGTGTGGGTTAGCTTTGCCTCTTGACAGTGTCCCTCACCATCAGGCGAACCCACTCCGACTTCAGAGGTACTTGTAAGTTACGTCCCCAAGTCAAGGACGACAGGTGAACATTTTAGTCCAGCTGTCCGGTGTAGGGGATGAAACGCTAACCTCAGCATCAGCACACCACTTCGGCCATGCACAAATATTAATATAATATGTGCTTCTAGCACCTGCAAATCTGGACAGCCACAGGTGCCATGGAGTTTATGCACTGTGCTGAGAATCCTTGTGTCCTCTGTAAGGAACTTGGGAAGTAAGGAGGGAGAGGGTGGTGAGGAGAGAGGGGACTGGGCAGAGAGAAAGGAAGGAAGAGAGAGAGGGGGGAAGAGAAAGTATGGCTTAAACATAAAATCTACATTGAAAGATATTCATACCATATTCAGTCCTAGGAACATGTTTACAAATAACCACAGGATGGTATACCCCTCTCCAGCCATGCCTTCCCAGCTTCTAGTCTTATGCTACAATGGAACATTCATGAATGTGTTCATAGTTCAAGTGTGAAATAAAATTAGTGGAACTGCGGTAAAATTGTAGAAATAAAAACAATATAAAATAGCACAAAGTATTGCAGCTTTACAGAACACAGGACGATATGGTGACTGGCCTTCATCAGCAAACAAATACATACACAAAACACAACATATAAACATGAGGAAGACACTATAGTGACTATATTAAGGCATAAGAATATAGTTAGTCTTTCCTCTTGAGCCTAAGGCGGCGCATAGGGCAGAAGTCATGGCTCTCCATGTCTGGCGGTTCGCTGCCACCTGTTGTAGATCCTGGATGTTCACTTGGCCGTTGAATGAGCCTTCTCTGATGATGGTTCTACAGCAGGGTCTCTCTTGGTCTTCCCGTTTTCTTTTCCCTACTGGTGACCATAAGAGGGCTTGGTTGGGGAGTCTTGTCTTGTCCATTCTGAGTACATGGCCGATGTAGTTCCAACGACGGTTTCTTATAAAATTGGATACAATGTCTTGATTTGTCTCTTGTCTTATTTGCGTATTGGTTTTGAAATCTGTCCAGTGGAGGTTTAGAATTCTTCTAAGACATTTGTTCTCAAAATTGTCTAATTTTTTATCTAAAGCTACCGTTGATTTCCAACTCTCACATCCATACGTTAACACTGGAATCACACAAGAGTTGAAGATTTTAAGTTTCATATGTTTGCTGAGTGTCTTTGACTTCCAGATGTTTGACAGTTTATTGAAGGCACTAGATGCCAGTGCGATTCTAGATGATATTTCTGGTGTTGAGTCCCCTGTAGATGTCATTTTGCTTCCTAGGTATGTAAAGCTGTTGACTTTTTCAAGAACATGGTTGTTTAATTTGGTGTCGTCTGAACTGTTGGTAAGATCAATAGTTTTTGTTTTTGCAGTGTTAATTTGGAGACCAATTTGTCCTGAAACATTTTGGAGATGGTTTATTTTCTCTTGGGCATCTAGGTGTGTTGAACTTAAAAGCACTATGTCGTCGGCTAAGTCCAGGTCTTCTAGAATTTTGTCAACCCAATGGATACCCCTATTTGTGTTGCTTGTGCATTCGCGCATGACCCAGTCGATGGCTATTCCAAAGAGCATCGGTGACAAGACACAACCCTGTTTCAATCCCGTTTCCACTGAGAACCAGTCAGAATAAGATGAGAAAAATGGAAAGATAAAAAATAAGAACAGTGAAAAGAAAATGAACAAAATGTACTACTTATCTTAGAATTCCAAGTAGTCACTGTAACGTCTCCCCCATGTTTATATGTTGTGTTTTGTGTATGTATTTGTTTGCTGATGAAGGTTAGTCACCGCAACGTCCTGTGTTTCCCACAACTGTGTTCTATAAGGCTGCATTACTTTGTGTTATTTTATATAGTTTACATGAACATGTTCATGCAGCGCAGGTTCCTGCAGCACTATATTCTATACAAGCCAATGCCAGTTCTACGCACAAGAAGACAGCAATGGATACCCAGCACAATTCTAACAACACAACATAACAATATGTTCTAAGACAGTGGTTTTCAACCGGTGGGGAATCTACCCCCCCCAAGGGAATTTTAGGGTGGGGGGAGGGGGGGGGGGAATTAAGATTATTTCAAGATCACGTTAATACAAGAGCCGATTATTTGATATTGTTTTTCCCTCCATACTTTACGGTTCTGTACTTCTAGCCCTTCTGAAATTTGTTTTATAACTTAAGTAGACCTGCAAATCACATTTTATGTAGATGTCTAGACTCGTTCTAGTATGTGTTATTAAATTTAGCTTCCATTTTTACGTATACTGTGTGTAGTGGGATGGGGAGGAATTTATAGGGAGGAAATACAAAAGGATGGGGGGGGGGGGGGGGGGGGGGAAGAGGAATGACATTCTTAACATATAGTGAAGGGGTGCATGGGCCAAAAAAGGTTGAGAACCACTGTTCTAAGATATACAAAGCCGAATTACCCTTTGTGCCAGGACTCTGCAAGGGATGGCCACTCTTCTCACACCAACCAACGGGGAAGATGTCCCTTGAATCAAAACGGCACCAGTAGTCGAAGGCTCCTCTCCATCCATCAAAAGTCACGTGTATCTGATCTTCATTGATGGCACCAATAGTTGCCGGGCAAATCAGTGCTGGATTTTTTCTGTCCACAGCTTCCAGTTTCTGCCCGACTTGGAAATCATTGTGGGAGGGCATGGACGGCTCCTGAATAATTCATTAAGTAAACTGTCAGATATAAGCTTTCATTTATTTCTCTCCGTCCCTTTCTCTGGAAACTATTTCAACTTTGACAAAAGTGGGGCTTCAAATGAAAACCTTAAAAGTATGACAGAAATTGCAATAACCATGCCATTGTCTTGTAGCCTGTCAATATTGTTGATAAGGATGTCAAGAGTGTTAAGCATGTGACATCACAGTGCAGATGAACACGTCAAGTCATAAGGAGAGTTTAAAGATGACCACCCCACTTTTAACATGCACCAAAGAGGAGCAGTGTTCTGTTATCCATATTTTAATCAATGAAGGGGTGAAACTTATAGAACTTTAACGGTGAATGAAGGTCCAGTATGGTGATGCATGCCTGTCAGTCCAGCAAGTGTATGAATGAAGGTCCAGTATGGTGATGCATGCCTGTCAGTCCAGCAAGTGTATGACTGGAGTAGAAAGTTTCAAAACAGTGTGATATCTGTGACAGACTGTTCGTGACCAGGTCAGGCACACTGAGTAGTGACCCTCAGAGGATTTTTTCTACAGGAATCCAAGCACTTTATCGGCACTGGAGAGCTTGCATTGAACATTTTAGAGTCTTTCTCAAAGTCCTTTGATTCAGAATAATTATCAACTAAAATTGTCTAAAACGATAACAAATGATACATTTCAGGTTTTCATGTGAATCCCCTCATATGTGCACTGTAAAGGGACTTCTATACTGCATGATCTACATACATTTTCATATTAACAGATTGAGAATAAATAGTATACAATAAGATCTAAGCTGACATCCTGACATCTAAGAGATCAATTGATAGCAAAATATCTAAATAAATCTACTGACAGTCTAATATTTACAGATTGGCAGAATGATTTCTAAATTGATTTAATATCATGATCTTAAAAATGACCTCTTAATAGCAAAATCTCTACTTCATTTCCATCATAGCAACAATTTATATCGTCTTTTGCATGTATTTTCTTCTAATATATAAATGTGTTTAAATGCATTCAATATAATGCAGTCAAGCAGACTGAAAATGTAAGTTTATCAAGAAAAAGAAATATGGGTGCCATGTACATTTCTAAGTGGATAACAACCCCATACCACAGAAGTGGTTTACAACAGTACATTATATTTCAGCTATAGTTGTGAAGTCTACCTACAGTTGTGAAGTCTACCTACAGTTGTGAAGTCTACCAACAGTTGTGAAGTCTACAGTTGTGAAGTCTGTCTACAGTTGTGAAGTCTGTCTACAGTTGTGAAGTCTACCTACACTTGTGAAGTCTACCTACAGTTGTGAAGTCTACCTACAGTTGTGAAGTCTACCTACAGTTGTGAAGTCTACCTACAGTTGTGAAGTCTACCTACAGTTGTGAAGTCTATCTACAGTTGTGAAGTCTACCTACAGTTGTGAAGTCTACAATTGTGAAGTCTACCTACAGTTGTGAAGTCTACAGTTGTGAAGTCTACCTACAGTTGTGAAGTCTACCTACAGTTGTGAAGTCTACCTACAGTTGTGAAGTCTACCTACAGTTGTGAAGTCTACCTACAGTTGTGAGGTCTACAATTGTGAAGTCTACCTACAGTTGTGAAGTCTACAGTTGTGAAGTCTACCTACAGTTGTGAAGTCTACCTACAGTTGTGAAGTCTACCTACAGTTGTGAAGTCTACCTACAGTTGTGAGGTCTACAATTGTGAAGTCTACCTACAGTTGTGAAGTCTACAGTTGTGAAGTCTACCTACAGTTGTGAAGTCTACCTACAGTTGTGAAGTCTACAATTGTGAAGTCTACCTACAGTTGTGAAGTCTACCTACAGTTGTGAAGTCTACAGTTGTGAAGTCTACAGTTGTGAAGTCTACAATTGTGAAGTCTACAGTTGTGAAGTCTACAGTTGTGAAGTCTACAGTTGTGAAGTCTACCTACAGTTGTAGTCTACAGTTGTGAAGTCTATCTACAGTTGTGAAGTCTACCTACAGTTGTGAAGTCTGCAGTTGTGAAGTCTACCTACAGTTGTGAAGTCTACAGTTGTGAGTTCTGTCTACAGTTGTGAAGTCTACCTACAGTTGTGAAGTCTACCTACAGTTGTGAAGTCTACAATTGTGAAGTCTACCTACAGTTGTGAAGTCTATCTACAGTTGTGAAGTCTACCTACGGTTGTGAGGTCTACAGTTGTGAAGTCTACCTACAGTTGTGAAGTCTACCTACAGTTGTGAAGTCTACAATTGTGAAGTCTACCTACAGTTGTGAAGTCTACAGTTGTGAAGTCTATCTACAGTTGTGAAGTCTACCTACAGTTGTGAGGTCTACAGTTGTAAAGTCTACCTACAGTTGTGAAGTCTACAGTTGTGAAGTCTACCTACAGTTGTGAAATCTACAGTTGTGAAATCTACAGTTGTGAAGTCTACAGTTGTGAAGTCTACCCACAGTTGTGAAGTCTAGTCTACCTACAGTTGTGAAGTCTAGTCTACCTACAGTTGTGAAGTCTAGTCTACCTACAGTTGTGAAGTCTACCTACAGTTGTGAAGTCTACCTACAGTTGTGAAGTCTACCTACAGTTGTGAAGTCTACCTACAGTTGTGAAGTCTACCTACAGTTGTGAAGCCTACCTACACTTGTGAAGCCTACCTACACTTGTGAAGCCTACCTACAGTTGTGAAGCCTACCTACAGTTGTGAAGCCTACTTACAGTTGTGAAGCCTACTTACAGTTGTGAAGTCTACCTACAGTTGTGAAGTCTACCTACAGTTGTGAAGTCTACCTACAGTTGTGAAGTCTACCTACAGTTGTGAAGTCTACCTACAGTTGTGAAGTCTACCTACAGTTGTGAAGTCTACCTACAGTTGTGAAGTCTACCTACAGTTGTGAAGTCTACCTACAGTTGTGAGGTCTGTCTACAGTTGTGAGGTCTGTCTACAGTTGTGAGGTCTGTCTACAGTTGTGAGGTCTGTCTACAGTTGTGAGGTCTGTCTACAGTTGTGAGGTCTGTCTACAGTTGTGAAGTCTACCTACAGTTGTGAAGTCTACCTACAGTTGTGAGGTCTACCTACAGTTGTGAAGTCTACCCACAGTTGTGAAGTCTACCCACAGTTGTGAAGTCTATCCACAGTTGTGAAGTCTACCTACAGTTGTGAAGTTTACATGTAAGGTCTACCTACAGTTGTGAAGTTTACATGTAAGGTCTACCTACAGTTGTGAAGTCTACCTACAGTTGTGAAGTCTACTTACTGTTTTGAAGTCTACCAACAGTTGTGAAGTCTAATTAATGTTGTAAAGAGAGAGCTTACACGTGAAGTTTGCTCACATTTTTAAAGTTCCACTTGCCTTTTTGAAACAATAATCTGGGGCAAGCACAGCCCCATTCAACGTCCTCTGCAGGAATCCTGGCCAACTGGACGAATTCATACGGAAACCTGAAAAACAAAGGACATTATACTGACATTTAAATTACAAAACAAATAGTCTAGCTGTCAAAGTATGCTGGTTCCTTCTGTCCAGTTTGCAGGTGTTTCTGGGACAGAAAGTGGCGAGGAATGGAGCTGATCACCTCACCTCATAATGCTGACTAAACATGTCAAATCTTAAAACTTCATGCTGATATAGTAGTGTCTGTTATGGAACTACATTAAACTCTTTCTTTCTTCTTCTTCTTCCTTAATTGATTCTTCTTCTTCTTCTTCGTTCATCCGGAGTTTTTTTTCCGGACGTGATTGCGTTGTGCCTGTTTACAGCAGAGCTGCGTTCTTGCGCCGTTAGGCCGACACATCCGACTTCTGCGGGCATTTGTTGACCGGGTTAACCTTCCCGGGGGGTTTCTTAGGACGTTAGACTCTCACTGTTGCGGTGTTATCTCCCATCCCAGCTGGCCCATATAGAACAGCCAAAGGCATCCTGGTCGGCCCTCAAGGGAAGGCAGGGGCAGACCATGGGCATTCCCCGCCATCCAAGGAGGCTTCCATAATTGCAGAGCCAACACACAGCGCTCTGGTACTGGGCTCACCCAAGGAATCGTCACGTCCTGCACATGGCTGCTTAGCCTCACTTCCGTATATTGGGACCTTCCGTTCACCATAGGCTGTTCTTCCAGAAGCCAGAAGAATGCTGTTTGCAGATGACATCCACGCAGTGAGCTTTCGATTCGGACTTTCCACGTAATGGATTTGCTATCCAAGCAATATTCCATTTTGTGCCACTAGGACACTTTTTCCACCTTTTATGAAGCCCACACAGTGAGCTTTCGATTCGGACTTTCCACGTAATGGATTTGCTATCCAAGCAATATTCCATTTCATGCCTCTGGGAGGCTTGTGTAACCGACATGCCTGTGGTATGAAGTGTGGCAGTCTAAATACTTCTTAATGTACATTTAAATGTCAACCTGAATACAGTTAAAGTAAGCTGCAGTCGACTTGAGCTTGTTGATATCTCCATAGAGCTTGTCCTCGAATGAAGCAGGTGTGGGCCAAAATATCTTTCTCTGTTCTGCATATATTGGGCACTCTTGCAGCAAATGTTTAGCTGTCATTTTACCAGTTCCACAATTACATTCATCTGTATCTCCTATCTTTAGTTTGTTGAACAAGTGGTATTTCAGCCTGTTATGTCCTGTGCGGAGTCTGAAGATTGCTACTTGTTCTCTTCGGTCGAGTTTGTAATATGCATCATCCTTCTGGTGGCCTGGATGCTCTGATTCCCATTTGGTTCTATAAGTGCTTTTTATCAACCTCTTTGCCTCATTATAGGTTATGTCTATGTCAGGCTGTGGTAGTCGTCCGCCCTCTTTTGCCAGTCTGTCAGCCTCTTCATTTCCAGGTATACTGCAATGTGATGGGATCCACTGTATTATAACTTTTTTGGATTTCTGGCATAGACCATGGAGTGCTGCTCTTAGGTCAGCTAGTTCTGTGCTGTTTTTGCTCTTCAGTATTGAGACAGCTGACTTTGCATCTGTGAAGATAGCTATTTGCGTCTCTTTATTTTCCTCCATCAAGAGCATTTCTGCTGCAGTTTTCAGAGCCTCTACCTCCGCTTTGAAGTTACTTGAGAACTTTCCAGTTGCCACTGAATGTGTTTTTTTCACTCCATTTTTTAAATTTAGGAGAATTCCTCCTCCTCCATTCTCTACTGAATTTTTGGCTGATCCAATTGCTGCTTGGGTAATGTTCTTTTATGTAGTTTAGGGTTATTTCTCTTCTTTCGGTTTCATGCTGAGTGTTCTTTTTCTCAATACCAGGAATGTTTTCTATCATCTCAGGCAGTTGCTGCTGTCTCCAAGCTGGGAACTTGTCTGCATTGTAAATGGGTTTGACTGTTGATATGTTAAGTATGGGATCTGCCCTAATCTTTCGTTTTGCAGTTTCTACAAAGTTGCTACGCTTCAGTCTTCCCTTTCCAAAACCACTAAACCTTTTATACATAGGGTGGTCTGTCAATCTTCTAAATTTTTCAGCTTGTTGCTGGGCTCTGCTATCTCTTCTATCCTGCATTGGTTGTAAACAAGTGATCTTTTCTAATTCATTAATAGGCGTTGTCTTCAGGCTTCCAGTTATGATTCGCATTCCTTGATTTTGGACTCTACTTATTTTGTTAAAGTTTGACTTAGCTGCTGTTGCCCAAGCTGCAATGCCATATTCCAGTACTGGCCTCACCCGTCCAGTATATAACTTCTTGAGAACTTTCTCATCTGCTCCCCACGTTGTACCAGCAAGCTTTTTCATGATTGCCATTCTTTGCCTTGCTCTTGTTCGATTTTTCTCAACCTGTGTCTTCCATGTCAGGCGACGATCAAAGGTGACTCCTAGATAGTTTTGGATTTTCTTCATGGCGCAATATTTTTCCATTCAATACCAGCTTAGGTTGCTGAGTTTTAGTTGAGAGGGAGAACACTGTGCATGTTGTTTTCTCCTCACTTATCTTCACTAGCCATGATTTTGACCAGTCCTCTAGCGCTAATAGGGCTTGCTGTATTCTGCTGTTAGCTGTACTAATATATTCTTCAGATGTCCATATGGCTAGGTCATCTGCAAAGGATGATGTGTGTACTCTGGCTGGAAAATTTTCCGTGATGTCATTTATATATGCTAGGAATAATGTTGGTGAAAGAACTCCTCCTTGGGGGACACCTTGCTCCAATAGCATCATTTTGCTGGTTTGTCCTTGTACTTTTGTCCTGGCAGTTCTGTTCTCAAGGTAGTGGCTGATCCATTTGTACATTTTCCCACAAACATGCATTTTTTGCAGTTTTACTTTCAGTCCTTCCTTCCATACTTTATCAAATGCTTTTTCTAAATCTATCCAGACCGCTAGTGTGTGCTTTTTCTCTTGGAAGGCATCCTCTATTTCCTGAGCTATATAGGTTATTTGATCTTCAGTGGATCTGTACTTTCTGAATCCTGCTTGGTGAGGTGTTAAGAGTTGGTTTTCTTCCAGATGCCATGTTAGCCTGCCATTGATAATGCGTTCCATTAATTTTCCTACACAGCTAAGAAGACTGATAGGTCGATAGCCATTTGGTTCTTCCAGGTCTTTTCCTTTCTTTGGGACTGGTATTAGTATAGCTTCCTTCCATGCCTGTGGGACTATTCCCCTCTTCCAGCTGTAATTTAGGACTGCTAGTAGTTTCTTTTTTGCCTTAGTGCCTAGTCCTATTAGCATTTCATTTGTGATTCCATCCTTTCCTGGTGATGTCTTCTTTTTTAGGGTATTCATTGCCTGTTCCATTTCTTCCATTGTTAGATTTGCCATCATATATTCTGCTGCTGTCTCTGTATATCTATGATGTATCTGTTTATCTTTGATTGCTTTCTTCTGTTCGGCTGTAATATCAATGTGGTTTGCACTGGCATAGTGTTCCATTAGTGCATTTGCAGCCTTTTTTCCTGTAAGCAAGGCATTTCCTTGTTTAATTGTTATTTGTTTGTTTCTAGGTCCTTCATTGTTCATGGCTTTCACTAGTTTCCATAGTTTGTTTCCATCCCTGTCAAAATTCAGGTTTTCTGTTTTTTTCCTCCAACAATCTCTTGTTGTTTGATTTACTGTTCTTTTATATTTTGCTGAGATGGCTTTGAGAGAGATGTTCGCTTCAGTTGTTTGTTCTCTCTCTGCGGTCTTCCTAGCATCTTCAACTTTGTCCTCCAAAATTTGTAGTTCTTCAGTCCAGTATGGTTTGTAATTTTTCCTCGCTCCTCTTGGAATAGACTCAGTGGCCGCCTGTATTATTGCTCTGTTTAGACTTTCCACCATTTGCTTCATGTTGCCATATCGTGTATTTATGTTTTCACAATATTTGTCTGTTAGTATGGCAAATCTGTCCCAATCTGCTCGTTTGTAATTCCAACGGGGCAAAGGCTTTTGCTCCTGTGGAACATACTCCATATTTATTACAAGCTTGATTGGTCTGTGGTCACTACCTGCTAATTGGTCAAGCACATGGCGATCGATTTTGTGGAGGATGTCTCCTGTGCAGAAAGCAAAGTCTGGAGTAGAAGTGGTAAGCCATCTTCTGGAGTAGAAGCTCGGTGTGTCATCCGCTTTGTTGAGTAGATGGAGATTTGAGTCTATTTCCCAGTCCTCCACTTCATCTCCTCTTTTGTCAGTATCTGGGTATCCCCATCTTTCTGAACGGCTATTAAAGTCTCCGACAACAATGCAATTTGTGTCAGTTATTTCCATGTTTGAGAGTGTAAGATCCTTATCTGCCGGGCTATACAGATTGTAAATTCTTATTTTCACGTCCTTTATCATTATATCAACACCTATAATTTCCGTTTGGTTGTCAGAGATCACAGATACTTCGCTGCAAGGTATTGTATTTCGTGTAAGTATTACAACTCCTCCTTTGTGTCCTTCGCGGTCGAAACGTGTGGCCTGATATCCCTGAACTGAAAATGTGCGATTGGCGTTGAGGTGTGTCTCTTGAATGCATGCCACATCTATTCTATCTTTATGAAGACGCTGTGTTAGGGAGGCTTTCTTGTTATAAACTCCTTCTGCATTCCATTGTAGTATGTTGAGTGTCCGGGGTGTTTGGTCAATAGCTCTTAACCTACTCCTCTGTGCCTTGACTCCACAGCACAGGGGAAGGTGACCACCAGTAGTCATGGGTGGACCCCCTCGAGGCAGGGGGCCCGGCACTATCACCGCCTGATGGGACTTCACGGGATTAGCACCATAACGATTAATTTTCATCTGTGGCATCATGAAATGATAAAGTTACGTTGCACTTCTTTGTCAAGCCTGTGGCTCAGTACATCCGATTTCGACAAGCATTTGTTCGGGATGCTTTCCCTAGCCTTTGACTGTCCCCAGTCTACCTACAAGGCAGCAGGTTTGTACGTCGCTTGGTCTGGTCCCTCTCCCTTGACCTGTCCGACATGGGTGACCCTACCAGTAGCTGTGCTACCGTCGGCATAGCTCTTGGGGTCATTGGAACGCGCAAGCCCCTCTACCTCGTCAAGGTGGACGCACGGCAGAGGGGCCTTAATTGATTCATTCTTGTGACATCTGGGCGCGTAACATATAGATTACATTCATGTTAACTTTATTTTTTTGTGGTTCTTAATGTTGCTGTTATTATTCTCAAACTCACTGCTTCCCATCTGTCACGAATTTGCAGCCTTTACTTCCCAGAACAATTTTCGGTTCACTTTTGATGGGCCATGTAGAGGATCAACAGACGAACAAAACTGTTTTCTCTATATTCAAGGCTATACTGTCTTGACATAAGCTTGCAAAACCTGCAAGTAAACAAACCACCAGGAATGGCTTTCTATTTGGGAAGTTAATTTGACACCAGTACCGGTCACCCCCAGAGGTTATCAATCCAGCCAGACGGGAGGGCAGACTCAGGGGACTGAATAGTAATTAAAACCAACCAGGCATGACGCAAGCAAACCTGGTTTACCAACAGAGTTGTAAACTGGCTGTTGACCATGAGAACCTAATTGTTCCCTTGACATGACACCTGATAAGCATAGCTAGGAAATCGCCCAACCGCGATGGCTGACCCCATCTGGTAGAGACTAGAGGTGCAAGGTGTGAAATCACTGATAAGACTCAGGAGGCTAATAATTGTCAGACCCACAGGTGTGAAGGCTAGTGTGCATGCAGAAAGAATTTTTATGACTGAACAGACTTGGAGATAATTGCAATTAACATCAGGAGGAGATAAGAAGAATTTATGAATGGAATTCCGGGGAGATAAGTGTCTACTGCTAGGCTAGGTATAAAAACCCCTGCTAGACTTTTTCCCTTTAGATTAAGTCTGACCTCAGAACAGCTCTCACAAGGAGCACCTATGTTACAGATCTCAAGAACGAGTGAAGACTAGGTAGAGCTAGGAATGGCAGGAGTCATAATACCGGCAAGCTGTTTCTTTTTTGAGTCTACTGGAGTGGGGATCTGGACCACAGATCCAGATAGATCAAGTAACAAGATACGTAATGTTTCTCATCACTATCTATATGATGTCATCATCATCATTTTGAATAACATCCAATGTTTAATATGATTAGTAAATAAATGTTGTAGTATTGTAACTCATAGTTCTGTCATTATATTTTTTTCCAATTGTGCATACGTGTTGTGTGTGTACATTGGTGGGGGTTCACTTACACACCAAGGAAAGGAGCAGTCAGGGAGAAAAACCTGTACTAGGATAGTTGTCCTTAAACTTTAACTCAGACTTAAAAATCTATCCTAGCTAACTTTCTCTTTCCTATTCCTTGGCGAATATTCAGCACAGTTCATTTTAATTTTGTAACGAGCCACATGGAGCTGTACGTTGGATATTCAAGGGCCTAATCTATAGTTCAGCCATATAGATTTTGTCCCTAGTCAGTTTCTGACTATTTGGGGTTGCTCGCCAGTGAATAATACTTTCATCTAGCCGGTGGGGCACCCCGACTTCTGACACCATCCTATTAGTGTTTTTCCTGCCTCTTAAGATAACATTAGGGTAACTTCTTCATTGAAGGGAAATGTTCCTCTATATGGCCAGAGAACTGTAGTTTTCCCTGTGCTTAGAAGCAATGTGCCTGTTCTGTTCCACCTATTGATCACTGTTACAGTCAGTTGATGTGCTAATACCATTACGATTCAAAAAACATTTTCCTCATTTGCCAGTACGAGAATATATTATGTGATATCTTATATATAAAAGGCAATGTGTGTGGATGTGTATGTCTGTATGTATGTCCTTTATGCGTTCGCGAACGGCCCATCCGATTGAGATGAAATTTTCTACACGCCTTCCTCTCATTCCAGCGCTGCCAACTGTCATATGTTTGTTTCTTCTTCCTCCTCCTCCCTCCTCCCCCTCCCTAAATACGTACGTAAATATATGATGATGATGATGAAAGAATCCCCGAACCAAAAAGCTAGGAAAAGCGAAGAAAATGACGTGACTACACAGAATCGTCACACGGCAATCATCATCATCATCAAGTCCCGTGCCGGCTGGCGTAGGCGTTCATGGTTCTCCATAGATCTCAGTCTTTGGTTTTCTGGATCAACTCTGCTGCTGATATTCCTCCATGCCACGGCAATATCAATAACAATTCATCTTTTTATGTGTAAGGTAGTTATCTACAGTCATGTAGAAGGGAAGAACAATCAATGGAAGGACCGAAATCAAAGAACCTAGACGAGTATGAATTCGGAATGGCGAACTCCCTCCTCCTCTCTTCTCCTCCCTCCTCCATCCTCCTACTCCCTCCGCCTCCTCCCTCTTCTTCCCTCCTCCTCGTCCCTTCTTCTCCCTCTTCCCCCTCCCTTTTCCTCCTCTTCCGCCTCCCTTTCCTTCCTCCTCCTCCTCCCTCTACCTCCTTCCTCCACCCTCCTCCTCTTCCACCTCCCTTTCCTTCCTCCCCTCCTCATCTCCTTCTCCTCCTCCTACCCTCTTCCTCTCCCTCCTCTTCTTCCCTCTTCCTCCTCCTCCTTCTTCCTCCTCCTCCCTCCTCCTCCTACCCTCTTCCTCTCCCCCCTCTCCCTCCATCCTCCTCCTAATCCCTCCTCTTCCTTCCTCCCTCTTCCCTTTTCCTCCCTCTTCCTCCTTCCTCCACATCCCTCTTCCTCCTCCTCCTCCTTCTACCTCTTCCTCCTCCCCCTCCTCCTGCGTTCTCCTCCTCCTCCTCATCCCTCTTCCTCCTCTTTCCCCCCTCCTCCCTCCTATTCCTCCCTACTCCTCCTCCTCTCTCCGCCTATCTCTTCCTCCCTCCTCGCCCTCCTCCTTATCACTCCTCTTCCTTCCTCCTTCACCCTCCCTCCTCCTCCCTTCACATTCCTCCTCCCTCTACCTCCTCCCTTCACATTCCTCCTCCTCCCCCTTCTTCTCTTCCCTCCTCCTCCTCCTTCTCCCTTTGCCTCCTCCCTCCTTTTCCCTCCTCCTCCCTCTTCCTCCTCCACCCTACTCCTCCATCCTATACCTCCCTACTCCTCCTGTCTCCTCCTCTTCCCTCCTCCACCTCCCTCCTCCATTTACCCAAGACAGACAGACAGACAGACAGATAGTCGGGAACGGGATCTTATATGACTACTTATATGATTTAAATGAGATGCTCTCCACCATGGGCTGGGCCGGGTCAGACAGACAGACAGATAGATAGACAGACAGACAGACAGACAGTCGGGAACGGGAACTTATATGACTACTTATATGAATTAAATGAGATGCTCCCCAACAGGAGTTGGGCGATGCCGGGCCGGGTCAAACAGACAGACAGATAGATAGTCGGGAACGGGAACTTATATGAATTAAATGAGATGCTCCCCATCAGGGTCTGCGCGAAGCAGGGCCGGGTCAGACAGACAGACAGACAGACAGACAGACAGACAGATAGATAGTCGGGAACGGGAACTTATATGACTACTTATATGAATTAAATGAATTAAATGAGATGCTCCCCACCAGGGTCTGGGCGAAGCCGGGCCGGGTCAGCTAGTGTATAATAAACAGTCACAAATGTTTTAGTTACCACCAACAGGACAAGCCAAAACCACAAATAAATTTGAGAAGAGCACAATTTTTAGGTTCTTCTTCTTCTGCTGCGTTCATCCAGTTTTTTTTTTTTTTTCGGATGTGATTGCGTTGTGCCTGTTTACAGCAAAGCTGCGTTCTTGCACCGTTAGGCCGACACATCCAACTTCTGCGGGCATTTGTTGACCGGGTTAACCATCCCGGGGATTTTTAGGTTCTATAGGTGCTGAGGCCGGCTTCGTGGCTTAGAGGTTATGACTTTTCTCCGTAATCTCGTATACTCTCGTAGGTAACGTGATGACGGTGAGAATCAGCAGTGGTTCGAATCGCATCGGTAACTTACGGGGTATGTGAGCCAGCCGCTCAGAAAGCAATGGCAAACTACTGAGTGTAATCTTGCCAAGAAATCAACATACAGCTGAAAGATGCTGGTGTTGACAGCGATGTCCTGTAAAGGATATGCCCAAAAAAAAAAAAAAAAAAAAAAGCACTGAGACAGCAATATAAATAGGTACTCATCTGTAGGAGGAAAAACACCAGTCACTTCAACTTTCTTCTAAGCTTTATAAGCCTACGCAAGAAGCATACAATACTCATATTGGACACCTGCTCTAGGAGAAAGGCAACATAATCATAGGAGCCCGAGATGTTCTCTCTCATAAGGCATTTCATTAGCCACGGTGCAGCAATGCAGCAGGACAGTATGCATGCTGTCATGTCATGTCATTCAGCCCAAATAATCCCTGGACATGTCTAGAATATACCACATAAATCAAGTTTTGTGACTCTCATAGGGCATCTCACCAGCCATGGTGCAACAAGCTAGACAGCATGTATGCTGTCTTGTCATTCGGCCTAAACTGCAGGATATTTCTAGAACAAACCATACCACAAATCTAGCTTTGTGACTTCCCTTAAGCTTTCCAATTGCTGAGAGATTTTAACAAGTGCAACATGCAATCGGGACTTCATTTTTTGTGCCAATATTTGAGATGGTTAGACATCTGAATCAGTACCCCAGGATCAGGAGGGCAGTTTCTCAAGTCTCTTATCTTGTAAAACATTTGAGAATGTTAACTTCCTCAAGTCTCTTATCTTGTAAAATATTTGAGAGTGTTAACTTCCTCAAGTCTCTTATCATTTGTGACCATTAACTACTCAAATCTCTTATTATATAGAACATTTGAGAATGGTAACTACTCAAATTTCTTATTATGTAGAACATTTTGGAGTGTAAGCTTCCTCAAATTCCTTATAGTGTAAAACATTGTTTAAAATTGTATTTGGACTATGTAATGTTCAAATTATAAACACCGTCTAAAACAAGACCAGGCATTTCAAGATAAGAGGAAACGACTGAACGAATGAGTAAATGGAGGTTAGCATGGTCATATGGATAAGACCGCTCACTCTTACACTTCTGGCGGGATCATGCTGAGGTAATGGGTTTAGCCCCTACACCGGATAACTGGACTAAAATGTTGATTTCTCGCCCTTGACTTGAGGATGTAAATTACAAGTACCTCAGAAGTCAGAGTGGGTTCATCTGATGGTGAAGGACACTGGTAACAGGAAAAGCAAATCCACATGCAAAAATCAGTCTAGAGGACTAGAAGTAGTAGCATGTGTATGGACTATGCTTGAGTTCAAAGCGAACGGACACAAGACAAACAAACAAACACAAGACGGACAAACACAAGACAAACAAACAAACACAAGCGTGAATCACCTAAAGGTGGCTGCAACAATCCCTTGTGTTTCTCACAATAGCCAACAGGATGCAAGTCACTGGAGTCGACCAAACGCCAGAAATCATTCTTGTCATCACTGCCATCCAGCCTCAGCCGCAGTCGCGGCCCTTGCATATCAATTACTGTTGCAATACAACTGGAGGTGTTGTTGCGAGGGTCGTTGGCCTCCAGTTTCATGCTTTTCCGGAAGTCATTGGATGGAGGTGTTAGAGTCTGAAAGCAGGCAAACAAGTGAAAGCAAAATCAAATTGTAAACCAGCATAATAATTGAAAGCATAACTCCTCACATCTCCTCTTGTTCCTCTTGTACCTCACGTGTGTCAAGGTGACGCATAAACAGAGGTAGAGTGCCCATCTATGGGCTCCACATATTCAGATTCCCCAGGACTCTGTTATTCCCTCTGTCCCTCGCTTACATGGCCAGCCTCCGGTTCCATTACTAAATGCAGCATTTCCATAAATGTTGATTGAACTCTAGCTACTATTCTACCCTGATCCCTTTGAGATACAAATCGACTTTCTAACATAATTTCTTTGAAATCTCCATCTGTTTAGTTTAGTCGTTGGATCAACATCACGGCACACGGGTTTAACCCATAAGTGCTCCGTTTTCCTCCTAAATCAAACCTGAGTCTGGAGAAACTCAGCTCAATGCATGAACTCCGTAGCATCAGAATCTCGATCTACTTCTTATAAATGTTCAAACCACAATAAGATCTCTGCTTTCTACCTCTGTTGTAATTACCATGAGACTTCTACCTACCTCCTACAAGTGTTGTAATTACCATGAGATGTCTACCTCCTACCAGTGTTGTAATTACCATGAGACCTCTACTTTCTACCAGTGTTCTAATTACTAAGAGATCTCTATTCACCTCCTACCAATGTCCTAATTACCATGAGACCTCTACTTACCTTCTACCAATGTTCTAATTACCATGAGATCTCTACCAATGTTCTAATTACCATGAGATATCTACTTCCTACTAACATTACAATTACCATGAGATCTCTACTTCCTACCAATGTCCTAATTACCATGAGACCTATACCTACCTTCTACCAATGTTCTGATTACCATGAGACCTCCACCTAACTTCTACCAATGTTATAATTACCATGAGATCTCTACTTCCTACCAATGTTCTAATTACCATGAGACCTCTACCTAACCTCTATCAATGTTATAATTACCATGAGATCTCTGTCTACCTTCTACCAATGCTCTAATAACCATGAGATCTCTGATTACCTTCAACCTATTTTCTAATTGCCATGTATCTTCCCTCTACCAGTGTTCTACCTACCTTTCACAAATGTCCTAATTACCACAAGATCTAAACTGGCTCCCTTTCAGTTTTAATGTATCATAACTTCACTCATGCACACCAACAATTATACAGCCAACACAGAGACTGGGCAAAACCATAGAATATATTATGTATAACTTTCATCAGATAATCATTACTCAACAGCATATTTTGACCCACTCTAGCTGACCTCTACCTTCTATCTGAATTCCATGGAGATCTACCTACCTTCTACCAGCATCGTAATTATCATGAAATATCTATCTTTTATCATCATTACAATGGCAATAAGATTTCTAACTATCTACTACGTGTCCCAAATTAATATGAGATTTCATGATTCCTTTACACACTTGTAAAATATATCTTCACATCTGCAGACCCAAAACTATGTGGACAATACAGAGAGAAAAAACTCAGCTGTGGTATATGTCATCATCATCATTATATATAAGCATATAATCATTATATATATGAGAGACATTCAGAAAGCAATGCACCACATCGTTTTTCTCAAGAGCTGTTTATTCTAAAAGTATTAAATGTATACATCTAACATTCTAGACTGACCATCTTCCAATCTCCTCAGACTTAAACTAATGAGTAGAAAACAGTGGCAAAGTCTCCAGGCTGATCAAGTGTCACAGAAACACGATCAGGTCTGACCTCAACATCATCATCAGAGAGTGGAAGATCTTCATGGTTGATATCACAGCACGAGAAATTACAAGGTTTATTTTCTCCACCGTGGGAAAAGGCTGACCCATAGAGTCTATTCATAGACAATTATCATCTAATTATCATTACTCAATATAATTGCTTGGAGATCTGTGCCTACCTTCTACCAAGGTTCAAATTGCAGTAAGATTTCTACCTACCTTCTACTGGTGTCCTGATTATTATGAAATAGCTATCTTCTACCAGCATAATAATTACTCCTCAGTCTTAAACTAATGAATAGAAAACACAGGCATCTCTTACACTGACAGTACAAACAATAATCAGATCACATGGCATCTTCACAACAAAGGTCGACTACATGGATCTCCAGAACTGGCAGTTTCTCATCATGATAGTAACATTTTATCCTGACTATCTTCCAATCTCCTCAGACTTAAGCTAATGAGTAGAAAAAAGTGGCATCTCTCACATTGACAATTTAGTCTAACAATAATCAGACCCAGGGCATGTTTGCAACAAAGGTCGACTACATGGATCTCGAGCACTGGCAGTCTCTCGCCATGATAGTAACTGTCTAACATTCTAACATGACCATCTTCTAATCTCCTCAGACTTAAGCTAATGAGTAGAAAACACAGGCATCTTTCAGATTGAGAGTTTAGTCTAACAATAATCAGACCACAAGGCATCTTTGCAACAAAGGGCGACTACATGGATCTCGAGCACTGGCAGTCTCTCGCCATGATAGTAACTGTCTAACATTCTAACATGACCATCTTCCAATCTCCTCAGACTTAAACTAATGAGTAGAAAACGGTGGCAAAGTCTCCAGGCTGATCTAGTGAGCTATAGTATCACCGAGCTATAGTATATATTCATGCAGACGTGCACTAGATAGCCGGACTAGGTGAACAATTGAACCGTCAAGTTTGACCCATGTACACAAACACAAGACACTAGGGAGCCATTTTTTGGGTACCTGAAGTAGCTTTAAGATTAAAACAAGAAACAACTTTCTTAAAGAAAGAACCTGTTCTAATGACCACAGTCTGTCACTAACATGTTTTTCCTAGAAAATGTAATTTATTTTTTTATCATGATCAGATCAGATCAAGAGGCATCTTCACAACAAAGGTTGTTTGTATTGGATCTTCAGCACTGACAATCTCTCATCATGATAGTAACATTTTAACCTACCATCTTCCGGTCTCCTCAGACTTAAACTAATGAGTAGAAAACAGTGGCATCTCTCACACTGACAGTCCAAACAATAATCAGATCACATGGCATCTTCACAACAAAGGTCGACAACATGGATCTCCAGAACTGGCAGTCTCTCGTCATGATAGTACGGTTTAAAAATATACCCTAACCATCCTCCAATTTCCTCAGACTTAAACTAATGAGTAGAAAACAGTGGCAAAGTCTCCAGGCTGATCAAGTGTCACAAAAACACGATCAGGTCTGACATCAGCATCATCATCAGAGAGTGGAGGATCTCACGCTGGTATAACAGCACAAGAAATTACAAGGTTTAATTTCTCCACAATGGGAAAAGGCTGAACCCGAGTCTATCCATACACAATTATCATCTAATCATTACTCAAAGAAACAAACTGACTTCAGCCGATCTCTATCTATCTTCTAGCTTAATTGCTTGGAGGTCTCTGTCTACCTTCTACCAATGTTCAGATTACAATGAGATTTCTACCTACCTTCTCCCAGTGTCATTACTACAGATCTAATACTGACCCCTGTCCACGGTGTAAAGTGTCCTGTCTTCACACTTATACATATAGATTAAAACAAGAAACAACTTTCCTAAGGAAAGTCTCCTCAGACTTAAAACTAATGAGTAGAAAACATAGGCATCTCTTACACTGACAGTACAAACAATAATCAGATCACAAGGCATCTTCACAACAAAGGTCGACCACATGGATCTCCAGCACTGGAGGTCTCTCGCCATGATAGTATGGTCTAACGTTTTATCCTAACCATCTTCCAAACTCCTCAGACTTAAACTAATGAGTAGAAAACAGTGGCACAGTCTCCATGCTGATCAAGTGTCACAAAAACACGATCAGGTCTGATCTCAACATCATCATCAGAGAGTGGAAGATCTTACGCTGATTATAGCTATCTTCTACCATCATCATAATTATAATGAGATTTATCTCTACCTTCTCCCAGTGTCATTACTACAGACCTAAAACTGACCCCTGTCCACAGTGTAAAGTGTCCTATCTTCACACTTATACACTTGAAACTAAGCATATGGTGCAAATCTCAAATTTTTATAGACCAATATGCACACCATCTTCCAATCTCCTCAGACTTAAACTAATGAGTAGAAAACACTGGCAAAGTCTCCAGGCTGATCAAGTGTCACAGAAACACGATCAGGTCTGACATCAGCATCATCATCAGAGAGTGGAAGATCTTCATGGCTGATATCACAGCACACAAAACTACATGGTTTATTTACTCCACTGAAGGAAAAGGCTGAATTATAGAGTCTATTCATACACAACTGTCAACAGATCATAATTACTCTATGTAGCATTTATACTGATCACTATCTATCTTGTACCTTAATTACTTGGAGACCCCAGCCTACCTTCTACAAATATTCAAACTACAATGAGATCTCTACCTCCCTGGACCAGTGTCCTAATTACCATGAGATCTTTATCTACCTTCTATTAATTCTTCTTCTTCTTCTTCAGCTTTCTGAGCCATTGAGGTTCTTTGCTGCAAATACAATCCGTCTCCATTCGTCTCTCTGGTGGACCTTCTCTTGCCAGTCGTTGATTCCACCTTCTATTAATGCCTTAATTAAAATGAGATCTCTGCCTACATTCTACCAGTGTCCTAATTACCATCAGATCTTTTTTTTTTAATGTTGCATATCCCTTACATGATGTTGCAGTCAACACCAGCATTCTTCAGCTGCTGTTGATGTACTAGGCAAGTTTTACGATCTCCCTTGGCCAGGGAGATCTACCTTCTATTAATGCCGTAATTACCATCAGATCTTTATCTACCTTCTAATAATTGCTTAATTACCATCAGATCTTTATCTACCTTCTAATAGTTGCTTAATTACCATCAGATCTTTATATACCTTCTAATAGTTGCTTAATTACCATGAGAGCCCAACTTATCTTCTACCAGTGTCCTAGTCACCATGAAATCTGTATCTGTTAACACCTTCATAATTACTTTGAGATGTTCTCCTACCTTCTACCTAACTTGTCCCACATGGAGCAGAAACCAGAAACTACCCTCTTACTACCCTAGATTCAGTTAACTTGTACATGGACATATACCTGTTTGAAGCATGATGCAGGAGCAGCTTTCGCATCACTGTCCTTGAGGTACTGGTCCCAGGAAAAACCTTGACATGGAGGAGAAGAATCCAAAATGAACTACATACATTAATCAACTGACTGCATATGTAAATACTTCTAAATTAAAATATCATTTTATCACAGATCTTTATGTATAAGAAAACTTTACAATGTTGTGGTCAAACACTTGTGAAGTATTCAGGATACAGATAAGAGTGACCGACAATTAGTTTAATGCTTTATGTCCCCGACAGTTGTTACTTTAGGTTTGTCTATCCCAAAGATGGGATATTAGTGAAGATCATCATCATCATCATCATCATCACACTAGAGATAGGTCCATAAGTGCTCCAATAGTTGAGTTGAGCTAAGAACTGACATCACTGTACTCAGGACATTCCCCATGCGCTCCGTTCCCTCGTTCAACAGCCAGTGAAGAGTCATACTGCTAATGGTTCCATCTGCCATCTGATTCAAAGTTTTTCTGGTCTTACCTGCCAACCCCCTGCCATATCATTCTCTCCACATACAGGTTCTCAGTCTGTTCCCCCCACTTTCTCCACCTGGTCCCACAATAGTCAAATATCCACCAGTGTATGGTGACTGATCGCACCAGTTTTCATAACCGTACTGGCAGGAAGACGTCTAATCTTGCCACTATTGAGGATTGATCTCTAGGCAATTGTGTTGGTATATGATTACTTTTACCGCTGAACAACTCCAGCTCCTACTACAGATGTGAGAATGAAATAACATTTAAAATGAGAGACAAAAAGTGCACAATGTTAAGACAGGTGTGTGCTCAATTCTCAACCCACTGCTAACAGTGTTTCTTCCATCCTGTAGCGCTTAAGTAAACTGCATTTTTCTTCACATTGCTTTATTGAGAAGAGTGTCATGTCACATCTAGCAATGCACCACGGAGCTCAATGTGTTGTGTTCAACTTCAGCATGCAAGTGTGACAGGTGTGCTTCTTCTAGACAGATTCCTTCTAAAGTAACGGGCTCTGTCAACCCATGGGATAGGTTTTTCTTTACTTAACAATTTTGCCAGAGCATCCGCCTCATGATCTACTTTTCGCAATTTCCTATCTTTGTGGGACTTTTGACATTCACAACTTGCAGACATAATCCCTTGTTTTTCACCCTCATCTGAAAAAGCTATGCATTTGCAGTAACCAAGAGACCCGGGGCATCACTAGCGAGCGAATGAAAGTCGTATCATGCCCGTTAATCCAGAAAGTGTATGAGTGGAGTAGGAAGTTTCAAAATAGCGTGACTCCTGTGACAAAGGTCAGGCACACTGAGTAGTGCCTAAAAGAAATTTGTCTACAATCCAAGCACGCTATCGGTGCTGGAAAACTTGCATTGAACGCTGTGGTCACTACATCAAAAATGATACATTGGTTCTTTACTTTTTCAGAATGCATTAAAGGAAAAAACATTTAAGGTTTTCAGATGAAGCCCCCTCATATAAGGAAAAGAAGTAGGTCAGCATGGCCAAATGAATAAGAACGAGTGTTCTTAAACATCCGGTGTGTTGATGCCGAGGTAAGGGGTTCAACCCCTACACTGGACAGTTAGACTAAAATGTTGATGTAGCGTCCTCGACTTTTTTGTGTGTGCATATCCTATTTACAGGACATCGCTGCTGATGTTGATGTCTTGGCAAGTTTACGTTCAGTAGTTTGCAATTGCTTTCTGAATGATTGGCTCCCATACCAACACGTTAAAACCAGCGCGACATGGTCTGATGCCAAATCGGTCGCAACTGTGTTTCGAACACAGGTAAACGGCCTCATGAATCGCGTCCGCAAGACCTTAGCCACGGAGACCGGCGACCTTGACTTGGGGACGTAAATTACAAGAACCTCTGAAGTTGGAGTAGGTTCGCCTGATGACGAGGGACACTGGTAATAGGGAAAGCTAACTCACATGCAAAAATCAGTCTAGTGCTACAAGTAGTAGTGAGTATGGACTTGAGTTCAAAGCAAGCGAGCGAATAAAAAACAATTTACAAAAGAGTCTGTACCTTGTTTCTCCTGCAGGTAGGACCATCCTTTAGCCGAAGATGTTGACATGTCCTCAAGTTGAAGTGTTCATTAAGCGCTGTTCTGTGCTACACCAACTACCTTGTCTGGAAGTATGACCAAGAAACATTTCACACCAACAATTATTTCCAAGTTTACATAAAACACTCTTCTTATTCTGCATTGTATCCATCCGATGGATGGAGAATACGATACACACACATATCGTGATTGTAACTGACTCAGAAAGCATGCTGAGTAGGGTGAGGACAGGCAAGCTTCGTGCAGAGTGGCTTGCTTCGCTTCGGAAGTGACGGGTGACAAGCATTGTCTGGATCTTTTCTCCGGGGCATGCTGGTGTGCTGGGGAATGAACAGGCGGACAGATTGGCTGGCTCTGCAAAACTTGGTGGAGTACTGATGCATAATAAGGCAGACGTGGTTGCGGCCTTGTGGGAGCACGTGTACACCTCGGAGGAGCAAATGGATCACCATGGTCTGGCAAGAATGCGACAGCGAGGGGTGGCGAGGGGATCTGGCCACCGATCGACGTTCAGAGGAAAGGCGAGACGGACATATAATCAGATTGCTACTGGTACTATTAGTGTTGAAACTCTTCGCTGGCTACTGGGGATGGGGACGGAGCGCTTATGGGAATGCCCTGAATGCTGTAATGTCGGTTCCTAAATCAATCAATCAATCCCCCAGTAAAGCAGAGGTCCTCAACACACACACACAGGGACGTCCCATCTGTTGCTATCTCCTGCAGCTCTATCCATGTCTCCCCATGTTACTCCTCTCTGTCTCTAACTCTCCTCTCCATGTCTCCCCATGTTACTCCTCTCTGTCTCTAACTCTCCTCTCCATGTCTCCCCATGTTACTCCTCTCTGTCTCTAACCTCTCTTCTCCATGTGTTTCAGGTCTTCCTCTATGCTGTTTGCCCTGTAGGTTCCAGATTAAAGACATTCCAGTTATTCTATTAACAGGTGGAGAGGGGAGGGGTGGCAAATAGGTCAAGTCGCATACCTTGTGCTCCGAAGGTTGTGAGTTCTTTTCTGGACTCTATCATTCGGTTCACTGGTGCAGTTTTAACAGAAATACTCTGGGGTCATCATTGGAGCTACAAGTTCGCACACTGTGTGACGCTTTGAGTGGCTGCTCTGCAAATAGAGGCCAACCCATATGGGATAAAACCTGTCATATGGGATAAAACCTGTTGCCTTTAAAAACTTTTAACACTATAACAGGTTTTGTGAATGTCTGTCCTATCCAGCACCGCGCATCTTTTCCTCTTGAGTCGCTGGAATTTAGTTCTCTCTATAAGCTCTTGCCGGCTTTGTGGTGAACGAGTTATGGATGCAGTTCACGATCCCACATTCGAAACATAGCTGTGGTCGAATTGGCATAAGACCGCCTTGCGTTCGTTTTCATAAATACAGTATGAGTGTCGGTCGTTCAGACATCAATGGCAAACTACTGAACATAAACTTGCCAAGAAATCACAAACAGCCCAAAAATGCTGGCGTTGACTGCGACGTCCTGTAAAGGATATATAACTAACATGAAAGCTTCTCTTGTCTTTTGTATTCTTATTTTAAAATCTCTATCTGTTCCTCTATTTTTTTTTTTTTTACATTGCTACCTAGTTATGTGCATTATTCCACTTCTTTAAGTGAGGTTTCAACAAGGGGGATCGGGTTATGAATTTATTGATTTATTATCATTATCTGTCTTTCCCGTATTCATTTGTAGACCTGATTGTTGTGATCTCCCACAAGGTGTCTTTAATTTATTTTGCATCTGATTTCATGGGTGATCCTGGAGGACAATGACACCAGCAAATTCCAGATGATCAAATTGCTCTGTCAGAGTCCAGTCAATCCCAGTTCTGGTGTAAGTCCTGAGTGATTAAGAATAAAAAAGGTGACAGGGGTCAAGCATGGCCGAATGGATAAGAGCACCTGCTCTTAAACATCTAGTGTGCTGATGCCGAGGTAGCGGGTTCAACTCTTACATGGGTCAGTTGGACTAAAAAGTCTGAGTGGGTTCACCTGATGGCAAGGAACCCTGGTAACAGGGAAAGCTAATCCACATGCATAAATCAGTCCAGTGCACTAGAAGCAGTTGCACATGTAAGGACTACGCATGAGATCAAAGCCAGCAAACTGTTTTCCTAGGTGGAAGGAAGCAAATTCAGATTACTTTCTCCACATAGCATTATATATTTTTAGAAGAAGACCCTTCTTTCACCTTAGTTGGCCGAGTTATGTTTCTTTCCTGTTCTTTAGACTTGTTTATGGCTGGTTGGGTGTTGCAACCAGTTTTCTATACGTTGGGGTAGTCAACCCAGTGCCAACCCTTCTTAGTCAGTACTTATGGTAGGTAACAGTTTGATGATTTTTTGCTTCCCTCAAGGATCCCGGTAACACATTGGCAACATAAACAATTATAGACACTTTAATTCTACAACAAACTTTTATTTAGACCTCAATGACATGTATTTTGTTTTATTTGCTATCAGAGCTCACTTCAATGCACTCCTGACAAAACCTACGGTGCTTAGTCTACAGCAATAATCAAAATGTTATGCTGTCAATAAAGTACAGAAAAAAGTGAATTAACCATGTTTACATTAGATTAATGCATTCAGTGGATTTTTTAAATGTATGCTGATCAAACTGATACGACCAGTATCATATCAATGACCTTGACTTTCTCAACAAAATCTCTGGTCCCCATGATATGAAACTGGGTTAAACCTACAGCTGTTATAGTTGTCATGGACTAATGAGCGTGACTAAAGCTCACACTAGTATCATGGCGAAAGGTCAGTTTGCCTTGTGCAAGAAACATGTTTTCAACCTGGTCCAGGAGAGAAGGTTCTCTCCTAGCTAGTGACACTTGACTCTGAGACAGTGTAGAAGTCAGACCTGCTCAGACGTGTGATAGGCAATGGCAGAATTCATGCTGTCACCTGAGATGGAGATTTTAGGAATCAAGTGTGATAGTTCTTGAATATAAGTAGCCCCTCTGCCGTGCGTCCACCTTGACGAGGTAGAGGGGCTTGAGCGTTCCAATGACCCCAAGAGCTATGCCGACGGTAGCACAGCTACTGGTAGGGTCACCCATGTCAGACAGGTCAAGGGAGAGGGACCAGACGAAGTGACGCACAAACCTGCTGCCTTGTAGGTAGACTGGGGACAGTCAAAGGCTAGGGAAAGCATCCCGAACAAATGCTTGTCGAAATCGGATGTACTGAGCCACAGGCTTGACAAAGAAGTGCAACGTAACTTTATCATTTCATGATGCCACAGATGAAAATTAATCGTTATGGTGCTAATCCCGTGAAGTCCCATCAGGCGGTGATAGTGCCGGGCCCCCTGCCTCGAGGGGGTCCACCCATGACTACTGGTGGTCACCTTCCCCTGTGCTGTGGAGTCAAGGCACAGAGGAGTAGGTTAAGAGCTATTGACCAAACACCCCGGACACTCAACATACTACAATGGAATGCAGAAGGAGTTTATAACAAGAAAGCCTCCCTAACACAGCGTCTTCATAAAGATAGAATAGATGTGGCATGCATTCAAGAGACACACCTCAACGCCAATCGCACATTTTCAGTCGAGGGATATCAGGCCACACGTTTCGACCGCGAAGGACACAAAGGAGGAGTTGTAATACTTACACGAAATACAATACCTTGCAGCGAAGTATCTGTGATCTCTGACAACCAAACGGAAATTATAGGTGTTGATATAATGATAAAGGACGTGAAAATAAGAATTTACAATCTATATAGCCCGGCAGATAAGGATCTTACACTCTCAAACATGGAAATAACTGACACAAATTGCATTGTTGTCGGAGACTTTAATAGCCGTTCAGAAAGATGGGGATACCCAGATACTGACAAAAGAGGAGATGAAGTGGAGGACTGGGAAATAGACTCAAATCTCCATCTACTTAACAAAGCGGATGACACACCGAGCTTCTACTCCAGAAGATGGATTACCACTTCTACTCCAGACTTAGCTTTCTGCACAGGAGACATCCTCCACAAAATCGATCGCCATGTGCTGGACCAATTAGCAGGTAGTGACCACAGACCAATCAAGCTTGTAATAAATATGGAGTATGTTCCACAGGAGCAAAAGCCTTTGCCCCGTTGGAATTACAAACGAGCAGATTGGGACAGATTTGCCATACTAACAGACAAATATTGTGAAAACAGTAAATACACGATATGGCAACATGAAGCAAATGGTGGAAAGTCTAAACAGAGCAATAATACAGGCGGCCACTGAGTCTATTCCAAGAGGAGCAAGGAAAAATTACAAACCATACTGGACTGAAGAACTACAATTTTTGGAGGACAAAGTTGAAGATGCTAGGAAGACCGCAGAGAGAGAACAAACAACTGAAGCGAACATCTCTCTCAAAGCCATCTCAGCAAAATATAAAAGAACAGTAAATCAAACAACAAGAGATTGTTGGAGGAAAAAAACAGAAAACCTGAATTTTGACAGGGATGGAAACAAACTATGGAAACTAGTGAAAGCCATGAACAATGAAGGACCTAGAAACAAACAAATAACAATTAAACAAGGAAATGCCTTGCTTACAGGAAAAAAGGCTGCAAATGCACTAATGGAACACTATGCCAGTGCAAACCACATTGATATTACAGCCGAACAGAAGAAAGCAATCAAAGATAAACAGATACATCATACATATACAGAGACAGCAGCAGAATATATGATGGCAAATGTAACAATGGAAGAAATGGAACAGGCAATGAATACCCTAAAAAAGAAGACATCACCAGGAAAGGATGGAATCACAAATGAAATGCTAATAGGACTAGGCACTAAGGCAAAAAAGAAACTACTAGCAGTCCTAAATTACAGCTGGAAGAGGGGAATAGTCCCACAGGCATGGAAGGAAGCTATACTAATACCAGTCCCAAAGAAAGGAAAAGACCTGGAAGAACCAAATGGCTATCGACCTATCAGTCTTCTTAGCTGTGTAGGAAAATTAATGGAACGCATTATCAATGGCAGGCTAACATGGCATCTGGAAGAAAACCAACTCTTAACACCTCACCAAGCAGGATTCAGAAAGTACAGATCTACTGAAGATCAAATAACCTATATAGCTCAGGAAATAGAGGATGCCTTCCAAGAGAAAAAGCACACACTAGCAGTCTGGATAGATTTAGAAAAAGCATTTGATAAAGTATGGAAGGAAGGACTGAAAGTAAAACTGCAAAAAATGCATGTTTGCGGGAAAATGTACAAATGGATCAGCCACTACCTTGAGAACAGAACTGCCAGGACAAAAGTACAAGGACAAACCAGCAAAATGATGCTGTTGGAGCAAGGTGTCCCCCAAGGAGGAGTTCTTTCACCAACATTATTCCTAGCATATATAAACGACATCACGGAAAATTTTCCAGCCAGAGTACACACATCATCCTTTGCAGATGACCTAGCCATATGGACATCTGAAGAATATATTAGTACAGCTAACAGCAGAATACAGCAAGCCCTATTAGCGCTAGAGGACTGGTCAAAATCATGGCTAGTGAAGATAAGTGAGGAGAAAACAACATGCACAGTGTTCTCCCTCTCAACTAAAACTCAGCAACCTAAGCTGGTATTGAATGGAAAAATATTGCGCCATGAAGAAAATCCAAACTATCTAGGAGTCACCTTTGATCGTCGCCTGACATGGAAGACACAGGTTGAGAAAAATCGAACAAGAGCAAGGCAAAGAATGGCAATCATGAAAAAGCTTGCTGGTACAACATGGGGAGCAGATGAGAAAGTTCTCAAGAAGTTATATACTGGACGGGTGAGGCCAGTACTGGAATATGGCATTGCAGCTTGGGCAACAGCAGCTAAGTCAAACTTTAACAAAATAAGTAGAGTCCAAAATCAAGGAATGCGAATCATAACTGGAAGCCTGAAGACAACGCCTATTAATGAATTAGAAAAGATCACTTGTTTACAACCAATGCAGGATAGAAGAGATAGCAGAGCCCAGCAACAAGCAGAAAAATTTAGAAGATTGACAGACCACCCTATGTACAACAGATTTAATGGTTTTGGAAAGGGAAGACTGAAGCGTAGCAACTTTGTAGAAACTGCAAAACGAAGGATTAGGTCAGATCCTATTCTTAACATATCAACAGTCAATGCCCATACACAATGCACACAAGTTCCCAGCTTGGAGACAGCAGCAACTGCCTGAGATGATAGAAAACATTCCTGGTATTGAGAAAAAGAACACTCAGCATGAAACCGAAAGAAGAGAAATAACCCTAAACTACATAAAAGAACATTACCCAAGCAGGAATTGGACCCATGCATATACAGATGGATCAGCCAAAAATTCAATAGAGAATGGAGGAGGAGGAATTCTCCTAAATTTAAAAAATGGAGCGAAAAAAATACATTCAATGGCAACTGGAAAATTTTCAAGTAACTTCAAAGCGGAGGTAGAGGCTCTGAAAACTGCAGCAGAAATGCTCCTGATGGAGGAAAATAAAGAGAAGCAAATAGCTATCTTCACAGATGCAAAGTCAGCTGTCTCAATACTGAAGAGCAATAACAGCACAGAACTAACTGACCTAAGAGCAGCACTCCATGGTCTATGCCAGAAATCCAAAAAAGTTGTAATACAGTGGATCCCATCACATTGCAGTATACCTGGAAACGAAGAGGCTGACAGACTGGCAAAAGAGGGCGGACGACTACCACAGCCTGACATAGACATAACCTATAATGAGGCAAAGAGGTTGATAAAAAGCACTTATAGAACCAAATGGGAATCAGAGCATCCAGGCCATCAGAAGGATGATGCATATTACAAACTCGACCGAAGAGAACAAGTAGCAATCTTCAGACTCCGCACAGGACATAACAGGCTGAAATACCACTTGTTCAATAAACTAAAGATAGGAGATACCGATGAATGTAATTGTAGAACTGGAAAAATGACAGCAAAACATCTGCTGCAGGATTGCCCAACGTATGCAGAACAGAGAAAGATATTTTGGCCCACACCTGCTTCATTTGAGGACAAGCTCTATGGAGATATCAACAAGCTAAAGTTGACCGCAGATTACTTTAACTATATACAGGTTGACATTTAAAGGTGCATGAAGACCCAGAGGCATGAAATGGAATATTGCTTGGATAGCAAATCCATTACGTGGAAAGTCCAAATCAAAAGCCCATTGTGTGGGCTTCATAAAAGGTGGAAAAGTGTCCTAGTGGCACGAAATGGAATATTGCTTGGATAGCAAATCCATTACGTGGAAAGTCTGAATCAAAAGCCCACTGTGTGGGCTTCATAAAAGGTGGAAAAGTGTCCTAGTGGCACGAAATGGAATATTGCTTGGCTAGCAAATCCATTACATGGAAAGTCCGAATCGAAAGCTCACTGTGTGGATGTCATCTGCAGACTGCATACTTCTGGTTTCCGGAAGAACAGCCTATGGTGAACGGAAGGCCCAATATACGGAAGTGAGGCTAAGCAGCCATGTGCAGGACGTGACGATTCCTTGGGTGAGCCCAGTACCAGAGCGCTATGTATCGGCTCTGCAAGTATGGAAGCCTCCTTGGATGGCGGGGAATGCCCATGGTCTGCCCCTGCCTTCCCTTGAGGGCTGACCAGGATCTTTGGCTGTTCTATATGGACCAGCTGGGATGGGGGATAACACCACAACAGTGAGAGTCAAACGTCCTAAGAAACCCCCGGGAAGGTTAACCCGGTCAACAAATGCCCGCAGAAGTCGGATGTGTCGGCCTAACGGCGCAAGAACGCAGCTCTGCTGTAAACAGGCACAACGCAATCACATCCGAAAAAAAACTCCGGATGAACGAAGAAGAAGAAGAATATAAGTAGTATAGTTTGTGATTACGTGAACTTATGTAAATGTGTAGAGGTGAATTATATAAATTAAATGAACCGGTCTCTCCCCCGACGTGTCTCCACCTTGCCGTGGTGGGGGAGCTTGCGTGTCCCATTTACCTCATGTGCTTGCCGATGGGTGAAAACTACATATCGAACGGCACATGGGATAGGGACCAGACTAAGAGAGACACAACCTGCTGCTCTGCAGGTGAGACTGAGGATAGCAGTCTAAAATCTAAATCAGGCGCACGAAGGCAGAATATCTTGGTCCGGACAAAACACTAAAGGCTCCCTGTCGAGGGCTGTGGCTGAACGCCTCTAAGCCACAAACCCTCGGACCGGAGAGCCGGGCCGATATCCACCTTACGAAAAATTAAAGGCATGATACTGAGCAAGCTACATGCTCAGGTCTGATACAAGTTCGAAGGCTCTCAGCTGGGGGATATGAGAGATTCCCGGATGAGAGGGCCAGGCCAGTTTCTCGCTCACCGCTGCACGAAGGTAAGGTGCTGAGCCGGCAGCACAAGTAGCCTACCTCGTGAGCGAGTACCAAAAAAAAAGTCAAAAAAGTGCCCCAGCCGAAGAAAATGGCTGCGAAAACTGTGTCTAACTCATAGAGAGTGTAGACAAAAGTGGAAGAACGTCTCAATGACGCAAAATGGAACGCACGGCGAGCGAACCTATTGCGTGGTCCGAAGTCAAAAAGCAAAAGCTTACCGAGTGGGTGTCGCTCGCATTCTGACCGTCCCTGGTGTGTGCTTGAGCGATCAGAGGCAAACGTGTTGCCCAACACATGGAAGTGAGGAACTAAAGCAGCCATGAGCACGGACGTGGCAACTCCTCGGGTGAGCCCAGTCACAGAGCAATATGTGCCGGCTCTGCAATTATGGAAGCCTCCTTGGATAGCGAGGGAATGCTCATGGTCTGCCCCTGCCTTCCCTCGAGGGCCGACCACGATGTCGTTCATCGTTCTATCTTGACCAGCTGAGATGTTAGCGACATCACAACAGACCAACGTGCCTCGAAACCAGAGGAAGGCTAACCTCATTAAAAAATGCCCGCTGAAGTCGGAAGTGTCGTCCTACGGGTGGCAAACTAAAAATTGACACTACGCAATTACGTCCGAGTGAAATGTCTCGTCCGAATGTCTCTCGTGCTAGGAACAGCTCTGACTACCTAGTTTCCGAATGCCGCTCTTGTTCGGAACAGCTCTGACTGGGTAGTTTTCCGAATGTCTGTTGTGCCTGGAAAAGCTCTGATGGGCGCAACGACAAGCACATGTCCGAAAACTCGCTGAGTGGATGCCGTCTGCAAACCTGTCTGGTTTGTGCGGGAATGACCCGGGGAAACGAAGTGACCAATATATTGAAGTGAGGATTTAAAGCAGCCATGAGCAGGACGTGACGATCTCCCTCGGTGAGCCCAGATCCAGGGCGTTATGTGTCGGCCCTGCAACTATGGAAGCAACCTTGGATGGCGGAAAATGCTATGGACTGTCCCTGCCTTCCTTTGAGGGATGACCGTTGTCTTCGACCGTTCAACCTTGGCCAGCATGGTTGCAGATGGCACCACAAAAGTGAGAGTCTCCCAGGAATGCTACCTGGTCAAAAAAGCACGCTAAAGTCGATGTGTTGGCCTACGGGTTTCGGCCCAAGGGCGCATAACAGACACACTGCAATCACATCTGAAAAAACACTCCGGATGAACGAAAAGAAGAAGAAGAAGAAATGAACCGGTCTTACGCTGAGACTGGTGTTCGAAGATGTGTTGTGGCATTAAATGGTCATAGTTTTAATATAATATGGTGGCTTGGTCCACTCAGACCAATGCTCAATCTGTTCAGGAACCAGTCAAACTGTAATCTGGACAATCATCTTCTAACACAACTATCCATGTCCTGACCGATAACATCATAACAGTGTAACCAGTCGTGCGCAACAATCCCTTGTGTCCCGCCAACACGAACACGAATGGGCCATGCCTAAGCACATACACTGGGCCATGACACTTGAGGACACACGCCCAAGCACATATATTGAGCCATGACACTTTCAATGTCAAAGCTGACTGCTGACAACTCAAAATGGTGTTCACAACAAGAGGCCATACTATGCTCATGACATAAGGGTCAAACTAATATACTGGCCAATGGCATAATGAATATATCTGTGAATCACGACAACAAAGTCATTTTACTCTATGGCAATAGTAATTTAAAAATCCTACTGAGGCTTCAACTTGACCATGCAATAGTTTGTAATGTAACAAAGAACAAAGGTTCAGAGTACAAGAGGATCGACTTCATTGCACCGGGTTTTATCCCATATGGCTGTCTCTTTCCGCAAGGTGGCCTGCTGAAAGCATCACACAAAGCACAAACTCCATAGCTCCAGTGACGACTGCCAGGAGTCTCCAAGAAAATTGCGTAAACTGGATGATGTAGATGTAGGCTGGAATCAAACCCACAACCTTTGGTGCACAAGGCAAGTGGCACAGCCAGTTCACCACTAGAGGCTCTCTAGTTTGTAATGTAAGCTAATGACTAATACTATTGCTGTACTTTGTTTCAATATTGTCTGTATCCACACTGTGATTTAAAATATTTAATGATTGTAAATCCCTGGGCTTGTGATGTATTGACATTTAATCCATTGACCCACCTTATCCACACATTCAGTTCATTCAATCCACTGATAGACATAAAACGTGTTGATCGTTTACGGCTTATCCAGCCACAACAAGGATATAGATAAGTAACTGATATATTTATATTTTCATTTATTGTTTTCCATGTAGTTGTGTCTGTGTTTGTTCTGTGCTGATGAAGGCTTTAGCCGCAATGTCAATTTTATTTCTTGTAATCGTGTTCTGCCGGTCTCTCTGGCCGAGGGTTTACAACACTTTCTCCGTAATCCCGTTTATCACACAGTCTCGTAGCGGGTGAGAGCTGGGAGCGGTTCGTCCCCCGCTGGTGACTTGCGGGATAACTGAGCCGGCCGCTCAGAAAGCAATGGCAAACTACTGAGCGTAATCTTGCCAAGAAATCAACAGACAGCTGAAAGATGCTGCTGTTGACAGCGATGTCCTGTAAAGGATATGCGAAAAAAAAATAATCGTATTCTAGTAAAGCTCACAATCTACTTCTCATTTTGTGGTGATTCATTCATGTTTGTAAATGCAATCATAAGAGTAGGAGACTAAGTAGGAACAGACAGATTTAACGTGTCTGTCAATTTCACATAATTGAACAGATAGTTTCCAAGTTTCTCACAATTGTATATACTTAAGCAGACAGTATTCACATTTATGTCAATTTCATATATTTAAACAGAGAGTTTTCGAGTTTCTCACAAATTTTATATATTTAAGCTGACAGTATTCCAGTTTTTCTCAATTTCATAGATTAAAAAGTTAGTTGCATATTCTTTAGAGCAGTGGTTCTCAACCGGTGGGGAATTTTAGGGTTTCCAGGGGAGGAAATGAAGACCATTTCAAGATCGTGTTAATACAAGAACCGATTACTTGATATTGTTTTTCCCTTCATACTTTAGTTATGTACGTCTCATCCTTCTAAAATTATTTTATAAAGTAAGTAGACCCACAAATCATGTTTTATGTGGATGTCTAGACTGTTTTAGTATATGCTATTAAATTTACCTTCCATTTTTACTTATACTGTGTAGGGGTGGGGGATTTTTAGATAGGAAATATGAAAGGGGGGAATGACGTTCTGAAAATATGGTGAGGGGGGGGGGGGGGCACGGGCCAAAAAAGGTTGAGAACCACTGCTTTAGAGGATGTCATAGTCAACTCCAGCATTTTTGGCTGTTTGTGATCTCTTGGCAAGTCTTACATTCAGTAGTTTGCCATTGCTTTCTGAATGACCTGCACTCATACCACCACAAGGCGATCTGCTGCCAAATCGCCCACAGCTGTTTTAGAATGCAGTATTATCAATTACATCTGTAATCCCTTCACCTACAGAGCGGGCTCCACAGATGAAACAATGTTTACAACACAAGACCTAAGGGGGGAAGAATAAATCAGGGACCTGCAACATGCTGCACACTCTTACTGGTCCACGAGTGGGATAGTTAATCGTCTGAAGTGACTTTCTTGTGCTTATATATCACCAAAATTTCTTTTGCATTATAATACATGTCTGCTACCATATCAACAACTTGTAAGCCATAACTGTGATACACCCCTGCTTCCAATTTATCCCCATCCATTTTTGTTTGGTCCAAACCTGCTTTTTGTTTGGTGCTGAGAATGTGTTAAGTTAATGCTTGGATCCAGTTGAAGAAGCACGATAGCAAACACTGGAATATATGGTGGGCCCAGACTAATACAGCATAAAGACAGATTAGAAGAGAATTCATATGAAACAAAAAGGTGACGCGCATCTGTTGCCGTATGTGTACTGTAATCAAATTAGTGAAGACTTACTGGCACTCCTCCTAACGACGGCCCCAAATTATTTAGTGTGAAATGCATCCCTTCCAGGGCCTCATAAGGTCATTTCCGGGGCGATGTATAGCCAATCTCTTACGTCTGAGAGTGTCGTTGTCTGCTAGACACTAGACCGATCGACGTTTGAGTGTGTGGCGGACTGCTAGACCGATCGATGGATACAATAAATGTTTCTGGGCCCAGACAGCCCTCACTGTCATCAGAGTGTATATCCATATCTTGTGCTACCAACGACTGTGAGGGCCCTCCGGGCCCAGACACATTTATTGCATCCATTGATTGGTCTAGCATCCGTGACACACTGAACTGGAAGTGATCGACAACACATTCAATGCTTGTTCCGATATGTATAATTTTTTTCCCCGTGGATATACGGATACAAGAGTTTCGAACATGTTTTCGGACAGTATTTACATCTTTTGTGCGACAATTTCCACATATAACTGTGAAATATTATTGGTATTTCCATTTTCTCAGTTCTATATTTTAGTTCGTATTTTTTATTATATCAGCTAATGAGGCCCTGTAACGGATGCATTTTGCACTAAATAATTTGGGGCCGTCGTTAAGAGGAGTGCCGACTTACTTTCTCCAGAAGTATCACACTACCCAGAGTCAGACACAAGCGATTACTGACGACAAACTCAAACGTACATGATACGAAAGTACGATGATGAAGATAGTATTACTAAGTATTAAGTATTAGTAGATACACCTCATACAGTACACACCTACTGGCGGTGCTATTTGTGATAACTACTAGCTTCCTCATATTAAATCAATTTGGCTTTGATTATTCACCAACCTATGGGCTGACAGCCTCAATATGATTACGTTTACAAAAAAAACAAAAAACAATCCAGTTGTTGAAATTGAAAAACATGGTCTCCTCGAAAGTAAAGAACACTGATGAAGTGCCCCAAATGACAGAAAGATAGCTTTACTGTCGCTGCATATATTTTATAAAACCCCAATGCGATCAAAAATAAACCGGGCAGACTTTTAATACGTACATATAACAGGGCATGTGAATAATTGCCTATTTTCTGGTAAATGATTAAGTGTAAATACTTGGTGGTTGTTTGTTTACAACTGTGCAATCACACTGACGCCATTTTGGCGGACACCGAACAATCTCGTCAGCAGCGAGATCCCCAGGGCCGCCAGAATGCGAACCTCCCTACAATGACACGGATGAATAATTGAATAGTTGTCTGGTTATTACAAGGAGCAGACTAACAACAATGTTTAGACTTTGGGAATTCTCGAATTATATTTCTATGATAGATTGGTGCATTGACTCCTGTCCTGGGTTGTTTTATATTTTGTCGTCTTCGTTAGACGTACTAATGAGGGCGCGTTTCAAGAGACTGTAGTCTGTACCACTACCATATTAATATTAGTATTAGTGTTGGGACTCTTCGCTGGCTGTTGCAGATGAATACGGAGCATGTATAGTAATTTCTCGAGTGCTGTGATGTCGGTTCTTGACTACAATCTCTTCCTTCAACCTCAAGAGACATAAACATATATGTAACATTAATATGTATCTTATTAATTACAACCCTGAAGAGTTGAATATTGATTTTTTTTAAAAATAATGTAATGTGATTTGATTGATTGATTTAGGAACCGACATCACAGCATTCGGGGCATTCCCATAATGTAATGTGACGAAAAGCTTAAACTTATTAGAGGAATTAGATGGTGCAAAGGCGTTTGGAACATGTTATAACCAGGAATGAACTTGAAAACTAAGTGGTAACTGGTAAACTTTAGAGGGGGGCGAAAGAGCAAGGGGAGATAAAGAGATATATGACATGGACATGTGACAATCGGAACAGGAAAACAAATCTAGTTGAAGTAGCGAACCACGACCCTCCGCGCGTATCGGCATGGCACATAATGATAATACGTCTTTCTGTGAGCATGGTGTTGGAGTCTGTTGGCATTGTAATACGTAACACTTATGGGTGACACATCAGCCTATCCCGTCATTCCGTATGTGCCGTGCTGAAGTAAAGCCTGGTTGCATCCTAATAAGCTCTACATGCCTCTCAATATATGTTACATTCCAGTAACAGCCACGTACTTCCCTAACCGGGTTGTGGGTTTAGAGAGGGGTGGAGGAGGCATGAAACAGTGCCCGTTGAGATGGTAATTTGGTACCGGATTTGGGGGGAGGGGGGAGTCGTGCAATAATCTCACTCCTTTAGATGTAATCCCATTTTCTGGACACAGACGGATGACGGTGCATTTGATTTCAGAGTTCAAACCCAAGTCTTCCAAATGATTCAACCAACTACCATAAACCAGCCAATCAACAACGCCTGCAGTCCTCGCAGAAGATGGACCTCGTGCTTCGGGTGCCTGATCTAGAGCTGACATTGACAGTTCATGACTGCACACTCCTGTCTGCCTGATCTAGAGCTGAGATTGACAGGTCATGACTCCCCACTCCTGTCTGCCTGATCTAGAGCTGACATTGACAGGTCATGACTGCCCACTCCTGTCTGCCTGATCTAGAGCTGACATTGACAGGTCATGGCTGCCCACTCCTGTCTGCCTGATCTAGAGCTGACATTGACAGGTCATGGCTGCCCACTCCTGTCTGCCTGATCTAGAGCTGACATTGACAGGTCATGACTCCCCACTCCTGTCTGCCTGATCTAGAGCTGACATTGACAGGTCATGACTGCACACTCCTGTCTGCCTGATCTAGAGCTGACATTGACAGGTCATGACTGCCCACTCCTGTCTGCCTGATCTAGAGCTGACATTGACAGGTCATGACTGCCCTCTCCTGTCTGCCTGATCTAGAGCTGACATTGATAGGTCATGACTCCCCACTTCTTTCTGCCTGATCTAGAGTTGACATTGACAGGTCATGACTTCCCACTCCTGTCTGCCTGATCTAGAGCTGACATTGACAGGTCATGACTCCCCACTCCTGTCTGCCTGATCTAGAGCTGACATTGACAGGTCATGACTCCCCACTCCTGTCTGCCTGATCTAGAGCTGACATTGACAGGTCATGACTCCCCACACCTGTCTGTCTGATCTAGAGCTGACATTGACAGGTCATGACTCCCCACTCCTGTCTGCCTGATCTAGAGCTGACATTGACAGGTCATGACTCCCCACTCCTGTCTGCCTGATCTAGAGCTGACATTGACAGGTCATGACTCCCCACTCCTGTCTGCCTGATCTAGAGCTGACATTGACAGGTCATGACTCCCCAACTCCTGTCTGCCTGATCTAGAGCTGACATTG
The DNA here is from genome assembly GCA_014155875.1 of Cepaea nemoralis. Classification (NCBI taxonomy): domain Eukaryota; kingdom Metazoa; phylum Mollusca; class Gastropoda; order Stylommatophora; family Helicidae; genus Cepaea; species Cepaea nemoralis. Next base: position 207,215 of record JACEFZ010006214.1, on the reverse strand, counting down.
ACAGGTCATGACTCCCCACTCCTGTCTGCCTGATCTAGAGCTGACTTTGGCAGGTCATGACTCCCCACTCCTGTCTGCCTGATCTAGAGCTGAGATTGACAGGTCATGACTCTCCACTCATGTCAGCCTGATCTAGAGCTGACATTGACAGGTCATGACTCCCCACTCCTGTCTGCCTGATCTAGAGCTGACATTGACAGGTCATGACTCCCCACTCCTGTCTGCCTGATCTAGAGCTGACTTTGACAGGTCATGACTCCCCACTCCTGTCTGCCTGATCTAGAGCTGAGATTGACAGGTCATGACTGCCCACTCCTGTCTGCCTGATCTAGAGCTGACATTGACAGGTCATGACTCCCCACTCCTGTCTGCCTGATTTAGAGCTGACATTGACAGGTCATGACTCCCCACTCCTGTCTGCCTGATCTAGAGCTGACATTGACAGGTCATGACTCCCCACTCATGTCTGCCTGATCTAGAGCTGAGATTGACAGGTCATGACTGCCCACTCCTGTCTGCCTGATCTAGAGCTGAGATTGACAGGTCATGACTCCCCACTCCTGTCTGCCTGATCTAGAGCTGACATTGACAGGTCATGACTCCCCACTCCTGTCTGCCTGATCTAGAGCTGAGATTGACAGGTCATGACTCCCCACTCCTGTCTGCCTGATCTAGAGCTGAGATTGACAGGTCATGACTCTCCACTCCTGTCTGCCTGATCTAGAGCTGACATTGACAGGTCATGACTGCCCACTCCTGTCTGCCTGATCTAGAGCTGACATTGACAGGCCATGACTCTCCACTCCTGTCTGCCTGATCTAGAGCTGACATTGACAGGTCATGACTCCCCACTCCTGTCTGCCTGATCTAGAGCTGACATTGACAGGTCATGACTCCCCACTCCTGTCTGCCTGATCTAGAGCTGACATTGACAGGTCATGACTGCCCACTCCTGTCTGCCTGATCTAGAGCTGACATTGACAGGTCATGACTCCCCACTCCTGTCTGCCTGATCTAGAGCTGACATTGACAGGTCATGACTGCCCCACTCCTGTCTGCCTGATCTAGAGCTGACATTGACAGGTCATGACTCCCCACTCCTGTCTGCCTGATCTAGAGCTGACATTGACAGGTCATGACTCCCCACTCCTGTCTGCCTGATCTAGAGCTGACATTGACAGGTCATGACTCCCCACTCCTGTCTGCCTGATCTAGAGCTGACATTGACAGGTCATGACTCCCCACTCCTGTCTGCCTGATCTAGAGCTGAGATTGACAGGTCATGACTGCCCACTCCTGTCTGCCTGATCTAGAGCTGACATTGACAGGTCATGACTCCCCACTCCTGTCTGCCTGATCTAGAGCTGACATTGACAGGTCATGACTCCCCACTCCTGTCTGCCTGATCTAGAGCTGACATTGACAGGTCATGACTCCCCACTCCTGTCTGCCTGATCTAGAGCTGACATTGACAGGTCATGACTCCCACTCCTGTCTGCCTGATCTAGAGCTGACATTGACAGGTCATGACTCCCCACTCCTGTCTGCCTGATCTAGAGCTGACATTGACAGGTCATGACTCCCCACTCCTGTCTGCCTGATCTAGAGCTGACATTGACAGGTCATGACTCCCCACTCCTGTCTGCCTGATCTAGAGCTGACATTGACAGGTCATGACTCCCCACTCCTGTCTGCTATTTTTTTCTTCTTCTTTCCTCTTTGGAGGGTAGTGCGCCACATCTCGTGCTGCATCTCAAAGGTCAGTGTGTCCCTACCTCCTCTAGACAGACTCAATTCAAGGTAACGGGCTCCATCTCCCAGTGGAGAGTTTTTTCGCCCTTATCCGTGAAGGCTAGTTATCCGATGTCACTACCCGACGTGGAAGCGTTACATCATTAGAAAACGGTGTTTGATGGAAGAATTCCAAGCCATATGCCGGGATCAAACCTTGTACCTACAGAACCTGAGACGGATACATAAGATGTGTGTTATTGTTTGCTGTCCAGCTGTTTAGTCTGTCCACATAAAGACACTTTCCGCGACTTTCACACGAAGATTAACCAACAAACTTAAACTGGGAACAAACGGCAAGCGGCAAAGGGTCACCCCATTATGTTCCGTTCCTGTGACGGTGAATATCACACAAATTGTTCCTCACTGCCCCATGCGAAAAGTGGAATAGACAGGAGTCTCCACAAACCAACAGCCCGCACAAGTAAACTAAACATAATGCCGCCGCCAAGATGCCAACACAAAAGTCCGCCACGAAAGATACAGTTCATCGTCGATGGAAGCGGCAGTCACTAGAAAACCAGCAGCCACACACTACTGCATAAGGCAAACCCAGATATACGGAGCTGTGCGAGATAAGGACGTGTGTTAATCCCATAATAACAATAATAGCACACACCAAAGCAGGCGCTCGCTATGGGTCTGTGATATTATCCATCCATCATGTGCCATGCCGATAAGAGTGGGCGGTCAGGTTTTGCCATCTCATTCGATCACCAGAGTCGTGGATCAGCTCCGTGTTTCTGTCTCGACCATGCCACCTGGTCAAGCCATCCAGGTATTTACTTCTAGGTTTTCCCCTTGTTCTTTTCCCCTCGATCGTGCCTGTTGTCACCAAGTTCTCTAATTTATTTCTTCTCCATCCATCCATCATGTGCCATGCCGGTAAGCGTGGGCGGTCATGTTCTGCCATCTCACTCGATCACCAGAGTCGTGGATCAGCTCCGTGTTTCTGTCTCGACCATGCCACAAGGCCAAGCCATCCAGGTACTTGCTTCTAGGTCTTCCCCTTGGTCTGTTCCCCTCGATCTTACCAGTTGTCACCAAATTCTCCAATCCATTTCTTCTCATAACATCTCATCTCATCTCATCTCATCATGTTCCTCTTGTACCTTGCGGTGTCGAGGTGAAGTATAAACTTCGTGAGAGTGCCCGGTTATGGGCTTCGTATATCGACATTCCCATGGATTCTGTTATTCCCTCAGTCCAACGTTTACGTGGTCGGCCTCTTCCTCTGTTTCCATCTGGTCTGTACATCATTGCTTGTTGTGGCATGCTGTTGTTCTCATAACATGCCCAAAAATTTTTGACTGTCTACGTCTAATTTCTCTAATCAATTTACGATCTTCATTTGTTTCTTAAAGGACTTGTTCATTGGTCTTTCTGGCTGTCCATGGTATTCTTTGCATTTTCCTTAGAAACCACATCTCTACAGCCATCAGATGTTTTTCAGCCTGACTGCTCATTGTCCACGCTTCACATCCATATAAAAGTACAGGTTCAATGTAGCATCTCAACACTCTTTTTCTCGTTTCAATTGACATCTTTTTATTGGTCAATATGTTTTTCATCTTGCTAAAGGCTTCTTTTGCCATGGCGATTCTTGTTCTAATCTCTTCAAGGCATCTCCCATCAGATGTTATTACTGTTCCGAGATAATTGTACCTGCTCACTTGTTGAAGAATATTCCCATTTACTTGTATATTACATTGTGGTATTTCGTCCTTCCTAGTGACGACCATAATCTGTGTCTTTTTACAATTTAATTCTAACCCTAGTTGTTCACTGTGTGTAACAATCAATCAATCAATCATGTGCCATGCCGGAAAGCGTGGGCGGTCATGATTCGCCATTTCACTCGATCACCAGAGTCGTGGATCAGCTCAGTGTTCCTGTCTCGTCCATGCCATGTGGCCAAGCCATCCAGGTATTTTCCTCTCGGTCTTCCTCTTGGTCTGTTCCCTTCGATCTTGCCAGCTGTCACTAAGTTCTCCAGTCCATTTCCAGTCCAGTCCAGTGTAACAATCGCATCTACTAAATTTTGCAGGTCCTGTTCATTGTCTGCAATCAAGACTGTATCATCTGCATATCTAATGTTATTGATGCATCGTCCCCCAATGTTGATTCCTTCCATATCTTCAATATTTCTGAAAATACTTTCACTGGACAGGGAAAACAGATCTGGAGACATTACACATCCCTGTCTCACACCCCTTTTAATAGGCTGATATTGGCTTACTTCATTATCAACTCTTATGGCAGCTTGTTGTTTCCAATATATGTTTTTTTACAAGTCTAAGATCTTTTCCATCAATTTGTAGATCTTCAAGCATCCTTATCATGTTGACATGTCTCACTTTATCAAAAGCCTTTGTGTAGTCAATAAAGCAAAGGTGTAGATCTTTGTTTACTTCTATAGAACGTTCGATTATGTTTCTCAGTATATACACAGCAATTCTATTTCTATTTCTTCTCATAACATGTCAAAAACATATTGACTGTCTGCGTCTAATTTCTCTAATCAGTTTACGATTTTCATTTATTTCTTGTAGGACCTGGTCGTTGGTTTTTCTTTCTGTCTATGGTATTCTTTGCATTCTCCCCAGAAACCACATTTCCACGCCATCAGATGTTTTTCAGCTTGACTGCACATTGTCCACGCTTCACATCCATACTAAAGTACAGGCTCTAAATAGCACCTCAACTCTCTTTTTCTCGTAGCAATTGACATCTTTTTATTGGTCAGTATGTTTTTCATCTTGCAAAAGACTACCTTCGCCATGCGATTCTTGTTCTAATCTCTTCAAGGCATCTCCCATCAGATGTTATGACTGTTCCTAGATAATTGTACCGATTCACTTGTTTAAGAATATTCCCATTTATCTGTGTATCACACTTTCGCAAAATCAACACCTGCGAGATGAGATGCCCGAGGAGAGCTGCCAACTTAACAATCCGAGACCGAGTAAGAAATGCTGTTATCAGACCGACTGTGGGATGAACACCTTGTGCCACATTTATCGAAAGACAGAAGATCAAGTGGTTTGGCCATGTCGTTAGAATGCAACACAATCAACAACCATCACTGGTCATACATCAAAGATCATCTGCGACGAGACCAAGAGCACGTCCAAGAAGAAAATGGATTGACGACATCAAAGATATTGTTCAATCACACGGAATGACACTATCCAGTGCCGTCCACCGGGCGCTGGAGCGCAAAATACTCCTCCCCACGACGCTTGACGGCAGAAGTGGAAGAAGATGATGATGATGATGATAGGGCCATCGTATTTTGTACGGAATAGTCTTTCCCTCTCTTAGATTACCTCGCTTCATAGGTCACCGATTGTGAGTTATGTATGGATTTTCTGCCCTGGTCATGCGGGAGTGCGGGGGAAAAAAAAAGGGGGGGGGGGATAAACAGGCTGACAGACTGGCAGGAAATGCACCTCTCGGTGATAGATTACCTATGGACAAAGGACAGGTGATCGGACGCTTGTGGGACAAAGTGGAGAAAGCGGTGGAAAAGACTGAGCATCCGTATGTGGAGAAGAATGATATGGTGAGGGATCGCCAGGAGCTCTGGGTGAATCTCAAGACTGAGAGGGAAGACCAGGATAACTTTTAATCAGATGGCAACTGGAACCATTCGCTGGCTGTTGAACGAGGGGACGGAGCGCTTGTAGGAATGCCCTGAGAGAAATGGTGTTGTTTCTTAGCTCGACTCAACTCAATTCCCTCACTTAGCGAGATCTCACAGAGACGTAGACAGATAAACGCAGACGTCGAACCCTCCGTCCGACCGCGCCCATGACATCAACGTAATTCTTTATCAACTACCCCAACGTTCCCGCATTGTTAACCTCGCGCCTATATATTTTTAACTTGTAAAAGTTAGTTGCTAATCTGTATACAAGACGTTACAAGCAACCCTAGCATTTATTGCCTGTTTGTGATCTACTAGGCAATTGTTACTTTCAGCAGTTTGCATTCATCATCATCATCATGCGCCCTGCCAGCTGGTGTACGCGTTCATGTCTCTTCACAGATCTCGGTCTTTGGTGTTCTGGATCAACTCTGTCGATAATACTGTCTCTGTTATGTGGATATTTATGAATTCTTGCTAAGATTATGTGGCGTTTCCCCCTTGCCTTCCATCCGTCTGGTGGTCTTTTACAACCATTTCCGACTCTCATGATAAGAGAGTGTCCTGCTCTGCTCAGCTGCTGAGTTGTCCACTTATCCCGGTGGATACTCGGTCCACAAAGATTAGTTTCATCTTCGTGCCAGGGCATGCGGGAGTACAAGGAAATGAGCGGGCTGACAAGCTCGCAGGTGAGGCTACGGTGGAGGGCGGACGCGCCATGGACCAGGCTGACATTCTGAATGCTCTACGAGAAGTAACACTTTTGCGAGAACCAAGTGATGGCTGTGAATCTACAACCATGGCCAGACTGCGAGAACAGCAAATTAAAAGAGGGGTGGCCAAACAAGAACACTACGCAGGAAGCCAAAGAAGATTGATAAACCAACACAGAACTGGTGCCGTGAGCCGCTACACGCTGCGGGATTTGCTGAGGAGGGGATCCGAGCACTTATGGACTGAATGGTTCGATGTTCAATAAGGCTGATCTGTCGACTAACTAACTAACTAACTAACTAACTAACTAACTAACTAACTAACCAACCAACCAACTAACCAACCAACCAACCAACTAACTAACTAACTCGGTCCCCAGGACTGCGGTTGCCACACTATGGTGTGTTTCCCATCCTCTACCGCTAGGAGGTGCAGTTGGGCTTTTCCCTTCCTAGAGTTATGGGCCATGATGACCAAAACTCTCCAGTACTTTTAGAGTTTGCATTATAGAGACTTATTTAAAAGGATAGAGAAATGACCACTGTCAAAAATGTCATTTACTGCCAATATAGTACCTCGCGATGTATGGCAGAAAGGGGGGGGGGGGGGTCTTGAGCTTGAGAGATTAAGGCCGCCTGGCTAGTGCAGTCGCCATGAACTGTGCAGGTTAGAGTTTTCTTTCGGCCCCCGACACACACACACAAAAAAAAAAACAACTCCACGCCTTACCGAGTGGAAGATCATTAAACCACACGATATGCAAACGATGCAGTTTTATTGGCTAAAATATAATTGGATCTCCATGAACCAGTAAACTAAGTGGGAAAATAATTCAATTAAATTAAAAACTAATTACCAACAGCAATAGTGCCAAGTCAATGTTGAAAATTACAGTCACTGGAAAGACTAGCATGTATCTTTTATAGGACATCACAATCAGCCCCAGCATCTTTATGCTGTTTATGATTAACTAGGCTGTTTTACGTATAATAGTTTACCATTGCATCCACCTTCGACTCGGTATGTCGAGGAGTTGTGAAACGCGTTCACTGCCCCTGAGTCCCAGCGCTGGCATGAAAATGTCAATATTATTTTTATTCTACTTTGCTATATAATTATCCTACCTTGCTGCAAACATATAGTCCATTCTCGATGGCGCTGAGGACAGGGGGTTGGCAGTTGACCGGAAAGGTCAAGATCATTATCCAGTAGTGATCGAACACTTTCAGTTGCGACCTGACATTGGACTGCACTCCTCGTCGGCTCCATGCTTAATGCTGATCGAGCTGCTTGTCCCATACAAATCGAGATTCGAAGAGCAGAACACATGCAAGATGGGGAAATAAAGTGGCATGGTTGCAAATTCTGAGATAGGAAGAGTATACTGTCAAGCTATTGGCCGTAGAGGTAGGCGCAAGAGGTCTAATCACTAACTCCGTGTACGACATTCTTAAGCAGCCAGGCGTAAAGGGACAAAAGAGCACTCGGGGACGAAACAAACTGTGCGAAGCTGCAGAACAGACTTCGTGCTGGTTCTGGAACAATCAGAATGTCAAGGGGGATAAATCACTGCAGTAGTATAGTTCATGTTTATGTCTGCAAGTCGAAGTATATCATGTCCAAAGTCTAACACCCAAGCTAGAGAACAATATCTCATGTAAGTTTTGGAACGTTTACTGTCTCCTGTCGATTCCGTGGCAATTCCTCCAAATGAGTGCAGTGCACGAGGAGCGGCTGGCCGAGTGGTTACAACGCTGGACTCTCCTTCGGGAGACCCGGGTTCGATCCCTCGGTAAAGTGTGGGAATTTTTTCTGTCGGGGGCAAAAAGAAAATCCTAACCTGCACAGTTCGCGGCGACTGCACTAACCAGGCAGCCTTAATTCCTCAGGCTCAAAGACCCCTCTGCCATACACCGCAAGGTACTATATTGGCAGTAAATGATAGTTTGACAGAGTGCAGTGCACTTGAGAATGGGACTCTGGAACGTAGTCGAAACAACACGTGTCAGCAGTCACCGAGATCAAGGAATGTCGGCCGAAGTAAGTTGCTTATGCTGGTGTAAGTCATCTTGCAAGGACCGCGCTCCGCAGCAAAGACTAGATGAAGGTTTGGGAGTCTGAGCCCACAATCAAGTAGCCTAGGAAAAGAGCTGGCTTCCTAGGGGGGAGAGCGGGAATGTGACTCCTTGGGCCTTGAACGGGGTACGAAGTAGGCAACGATGTCTATTGGTGTTAAAACGAATCGCTAATAGGGAGGAGACGACAGAGGCGAACGGCTTCTCACGGCCGAAGTGCTAGGATATGTGTTGGGGGGGGGGGGGGGCATGAAGCACCGGGTGCAGGATGCTCTCCCCCCCAAGGGCGCGGTGGTTTGGGAGCTGACACATACTACTAATCGTTCCCACTGCTATCTGATTAAAAGTTCTCCTGTTCTTCTCTCTCAGTTTTGAGATTCTTCCAGAACCCCTGTCGATCCCCCGCAATCTCATTCTTTCCACATATGGGTTCTCAATCTGTTCCTCCGCCTTCTCCACCTGGTCCCACAAGCGCACGACCACCTCCCCCTTGTCCATAGGCAAAATTCCACCAAGAGGTGCATTCCCTGCTAGCCTATCAGCCTGTTAATTATGAGAAAGAGAAAGCTGGAAAGGAAGAGAGGCAGGAGGAGACCAAGAGAGAAGATTGTAGACAGTATGACATCATGACATCATGACATGGGGGATCATCTATATAAAAAATGACTGGCAATATATATAGTCATGTTTGTAATGGTGGACCAAAATTAGGAGTGCCATATTTAACAAATTACTATCGACTTCCGGTGCTTTGTCGGACGCAAAGGTGACTTGTTTCAGAGTGTTGTCTTGTCGACAATTTGGTCTGTAAACACTCAAATGGCTGGAAATAAGAGCCCATGGGATCCCTGGAAGATGTACGATACATCACCTGAAGAAATACGTGCAGTGAGGGAACGCGCCAAAATGAGAGAAGAATTAAAAGCTAAATGGACGAAGCAGTATACGAACCCTTGGAAGGGCGCTCACGGGGGTTATTTGGTGAGAACATTGTGTTTTGCATTTCAGTTGAATTTGTTAAAATTTCAGCTTCTGTTCATATGAATACTACTGATGAACATGCTTCGTGACTACTAAAGGCATTTGTTATACTATAAATTCTGCACAATTAGTTATTGAATCTCCTTATCATGCCGTGTGAAGGAGCAGTGGCTTTGGTCATCGTCTTTCCTGGAAACTTTCCATTCCACAGCCTTCTGTCTTGTGTACACTCCCTGACTCAACTACTAATCATCATACCCCAGTCATTTCTCTACATAGATGTTCCTCCATATCAATTATCATGATATCAGACTGTCTACTATCTTCTCTTTTGATCTCTTCCTGCCTCTCTTCTCTTCCAGCGTTTTCCTTCTAATGATGTGCCCAAAGAATGATTAGGTTTTAAGTTTCCATGATTTACTTCTGTACATCCCGTGAACTGTTTTTCTTGCTTTGATTGACAATACACATATATATTGTGTGAGACACACATGTTTTGTGTATTTCAGTTAAAGGATTCATTACGCTGCTTTAACATATTTTTAACTTTTCAATAGCGGAGTGACTGTAACAAAATTTTGTGAATAGTACGAGACACTATACACACAAATTTGTAGCTGGTCACGTGATTATTCGGCTGGTCACATGATGTCTAACTTCCTTTTGACTACATTATTAATGTTTGTGGAACTATCATTGTGTTCTCGGTAGTGTAGTGGTTAGTATCTCCGCCTGTCACGCGGGAGACTGGGGTTCGACTCCCCGCCAGCAATTTTTTTTAATTTTATTTTTAAAATTTTTAATCAATCAATCAGGTGCCGTCTCCACAATGAAGGTTGGCTGCAATGGATCTCCAACACTGTCTGTCTCTTGCCTTGACTGTACATTCTGTCAGGCTGATGTTCGTCCATCTCTTGATGTTATCTTCCCACTTGTATCGTTGTCTACCTCTTGCTCGCTTGCCCTCAACCTTGCCTCCAGTATGGTTTTTATAAGAGTATCATGTCTTTTAACATGGCCAAAATATTTCACTTGCCTCCTCTTTATTTCTTCCATCAACTCTCTCTTCATTCCCAGTTTTTCTAGAACCTCTGCATTTGATTGTTTTTGTTTCCATGAAATACGACATATTCGTCTGTATATCCACATCTCCAGGGCTTCTAAGCGACTTTCTAGTTGCTTGTTTTAGGAACTAAAATATATATATCACTGTACGTAGAGTGTGTCCTTGTTGACAAATATTGTCTTTGTGAGGTTTGAAGAAAAAGAATTTGCAAAAAAAAAAGACAGACAAGAAGAGAGAATAATAGTCTTCTTCAAATTTTTGTGTATAGGGGCTCATACTATTCACAAAATTTTGTGAATAGGGGTTCCCTTTCTATAGTGTGCAGCTGGTGAGATAAGCAACATCATCAGCATGTGCCATGCCGGTAAGCATGGGCGGTCATGTTTCGACATCCTACATGATCAGCAGAGTTGTGGATGAGCTCTGTGTTCTTGTCCCAATCGTGCCATGTGGTCAAGCCATCAATATATTTACTTCTCTGCCTTCCACTTGTTCTTTCCCCCTCAATCTTGCCTGTTGTCAACAAGTTCTCTAGTTTATTTTGTCTCATAACATACCCGAAAAAAATTTGACCGTATGTGCGTCTAATTTCTCTAACCAATTTTCGGTTTTCATTTTCCTCTTGTAGGACTAGCTCATTGGTTTTTTCTGTCTGTCCATGATAATTTTTGCATGTTCCTCAGAAACCACATTCTAACTGCCATTAGTTAGATGTTTTTCATCTTGTCTGCTCATCGTCCACATTTCACATTTATTCAAAAGTACAGTTAGCACTCCAACACTCTTTTTCTCATTTACATTGCAATTTACATCTTTTTATTAGTCAGTATGTTTTCTGTTTTGCAAAAGGCTACCTCCGCCATGGCGATTCTTGTTCTAATCTCTTCACTGCACCTCCCATCAGATGTTATGACTGTTCTGAGATAATTGTACTGATTCACTTGTTTAAGAATATTCCCATTTATCCTTATATTACTTGTGGTATTTCTTTCTTCCCTGAGATGACCTTGATCTCTGTCTTCTTAAAATTTAATTCTAACCCTAGTTTTTCACCATATCTACTAAATGTTGCAGATCCTGTTCATTGTCTGCAATCAATACTGTATCATCCGCATATCTAATGTTATTGATGTTATGTTCCCCAATGTTGATTCCTCTCATATCTTCTAAATTTCCAAAAATATTTTATCTATATAGGGAAAAAAGATCTGGAGACATTACACATCCCATGTCACACACCTCCCTCTCATAATAGGCTGATATTTACTTACTTCATTATCAATTATTATGGTAGCTTGTTTCCAATATATATATATATGTTTTACAAGTCTGAGGTCTTTCCTATCAATTTGTAGGTCTGCAAGCATCTTCATGTTGACATGTCTTACTTTATCAAAAACCTTTGTGTAGTCAAAGATCTAAGTCTTTGTTTACCTCTTTCAATTGCTCTATTAATATTCTCAGTATATACACAGCATTTACTGTGCCCTTGCCTTCTACAAACCCACATTGTTCTTCCCCTATTTCAGGTTGTATTTTCTTCCTTTGCATGACGATTCTTAGCAAAATCTTTGTGATGTGGCTCATTATGCTAATTGTTCGATGTTGATCACATTCCAAGGCTCTTGATTTCTTTGAGATTGCTATAAATATAGATTTACATAATTCAGGAGGTAATTAGTCAGTTAGTCACGGTTCCAACTTCACAGCAAAGGGTCGTCCCATAATGCTCCATTCATGTGCCAGTGAATATCACACAAAATGCTCCTCACTGCCCTACGTGAAAAGTGGAACAGACAGGAGTCTAACAAACCGACAGTCCACACAGGTATACTACACATAATGCCACTGCCAGAATGCCAACACAAAAGTCCACCACGAAAAATACAGATCATCGTTGATGGAAGTCACTAGAAAACGAGCAGCTACACAGTACTGCATAAGGCAACTCAGTTAGTTCAGCAACCAGCTGGCTGCTATTTTTCTGAACATAATTCAGTAGGTATATTTCCAGTATCATATATTGTGTCCATGGTGTCAGGTGTTAGTCAGATATGACTGAGCTACTGTATGACAGTAGATGGTACTACCTGCTTTCTGTTAGCGCCGAACGTTGGGCAGCACTTACCAAACCTGACACCCCACATTTTGCCAATGCCTTCGGGCGGAAAAGCACAATTGGGAGGGTACAAGCCTTACCCTGATGTCGGATAAATAGTTGATGGCTCAACCCCAAAGAGATAAAGGATCCAGAGTTCCTCTTTCTCAATGTGATCCTGCCCGTTAAAATTAATTTAGCTGTTACAGGCTCAATGATTTGAGACCATTAAATAGAGTTTTGGAGAACCAAGGAATACCTCACGGAAAAAATGAAATTTTTACTGAGTATCCCAAATGTCCTTATGGATGGTTCCTTGCCTCTCCTCTACCAACTAAATAATTAATCTAGGGTAATTGCTTACAACAATTTTACTATGACAAGAGAACTCTCAAAAGAGAAAATAACCCGTAATTTTCATAATTTAATATACATATTAATGGATTTGTAGCTTATACATATAATAACATACAACAAGCTATACAGTACAATTACAATATTATGGGCATATTAGTCTCTTAACTAAGTATCCATCTCCTGGCTGTGCCACTGTATCATACGTTGTCCTCGGTGTTATATCCGTTCTTAATTATAAAGATTGGGCCTCTTCTGCTGGCCTAATCTGTGGAAAGAACGAACAAACAAACTTTATTTTAAAAGGGTAACAAATTGGGCACGCAGGCCCGTCTTACATTCGGCCCTTTCAATCACTCATCTTTCATTCATCAAATGTGCATGTTACATTAACATAGGGGAAAAAAACATTGTCAAATGGATTTTGTAAGCATAAACAATGCATATTACGCATGATACATTCACATGAGAAAAAAAAACAAAACATTATCAAATGAAAGTTGTAAACATAAACAGTGCATATTGCAATGTTGTGAGACACATCCCCCATCCACCCTCATATCCCGCAGCCACCAACACATCCCCCACCCACCAAACCTCCCCCACCCACCCACACATACCTCCATGCACTCACACAGAACCAGGGAAACATACATGCCGCCACCCACCCACTGATCCCCCACCCACACACATTTCCCCACCCACACACTTTCCTCAAACAGTTCATATTGCAATGTTGTGAGACATCCCCCATCCACCCTCATATCCCGCAGCCACCAACACATCCCCCACCCACCAAACCTCCCCCACCCACCCACACATACCTCCATGCACTCACACAGAACCAGGCAAACATACATGCCGCCACCCACCCACTGATCCCCCACCCACACACATTTCCCCACCCACACACGCATCCTCACACACCAAGAAAAGAAGAAGAAGAAGAAGATGAAGAAGAAGAAGACGGAGAAGAAGAAGAAGGAGGAGGAGGAGAAGAAGAAGAGGAAGAAGAAACCACACACACATACCCCCGCCAACCCACACATCCCGCACCTATCCACACACATATCCCGCACTCTCACAATTTTCCCCACCCACCCACACACACATCAGCCAACCTACACCGACTCACCCACCCAATATTTGCCACCTCTCAACTACACATCCCCACCTATACACACATCTCCCCACCTGCCCACACATATCCCCCACCCATAACCCCAAAACACACACCTCCCATCATCACACACCCCGCCACCCACATATACCCCACCCACACTCATCCGCTGCTCACACACATCTTCTCACAACTACACTCTTCCCTCACCCATACACTCATCTCTCAAACACATCCACCCACTCACGTACTCATCCATCAACCACTCACACCCACACATCACCCACGCGCCCATCAATACATGCATCTCTCATCTACCCTCCCACCCACACACACCCCAACCACCCAGCCAAACACACATCCCCCATCCTCTCATACATCCTTCAATCACTTGCACATCCCACACCTCCCCCACCTCTCACACATCTCCCCTCCCACTGGTTACAAAGAACTGGGTACACCCTGGTTGGTTTACCATCCAGTTATTGGATCTCGGTAACAGTCAGTGTAGAATATTCTTGAGTGTTCTTTATTGTTTTCCCCGGTGATTTATTATATTAGTATTGGCTCACTGGTGTTCTTCACCTATACCTGGATAAAAGGATATGTGATACCTGTCCTGGAAAGGTGGTGAAAATTGGCAGGAAGTTGCTGTGGAATAGTATTTGGCCTCACTATCTCAGCTGCCTCACTCAGTTAAGTGGCTACTGTATTCAGTCAAGCTGCTACAACTACTTTCACAAAGTGCTGCATTCACAAAGTCAGGTCTGGATAATGACCACTACCTTATTTATCAGAATGACTTCAACATGTCGACACGTTTCATGATCTGAATGAGATGTAATTTCTCATCAGCGATGTCGTAAGCTGAGGATTTTCTTTTCTCGTGTGATTTTGAAACTCTCACTCCTTCCGCTGTTTCAGGTCTTATGTCTCATGTTGGCGAATGAACGAACAGGCCATGTCGCTTTGCGTGCTGCTATTTATACAGTGCCTTTTCCGGTTCACGTTTTTCATTGCCAATGGGTATATTAAATCTTGGATCGTACAATTGTGGAACAATCAATTCGGTTGTGGTGAACTCCGATTTTGTCATCCTGGAAATATTTAACGCGATGTTACGTTTGTGAAAATACAATATATCACACCTGGTGCAAGGAAATGCAACCTAAAGACAAAATGCCATGGCAGGGCAGACCAGGCCCTAAGCCTTGGTTGGCAGCTGGTCTAGGATCAAAGCTCAGACAGGCGGACAGTTAGAGTATTGCTTTGCTGATCTGGCAGCTTCTGCAGCTTGTCTTGTTCCAGATGTATAGGGTGTTACCTTTCCTCTGGAGTGAACTAGGCAGGCCGAGAGAGAGATCATGCTGCATGGGCAACACATGATCTCTATATTTTAGCTCAGGCTTTGTGCTATGGAGGCAATAACTCCATCCCTGGTCTTAACTGGTCTTGGAATCAAAGCGAGAGGCAACTGTTACAGGTTATAATTCCCTGTTAATTGGCGTAGACATGGGGTGCCACGCGTTGCCTCTGACGGTGGGAGACACCTACAGGTGTCACTGATCAGCTACCGCCCGCCTCAAGCTGGGCAGCCCCTGGCCAATTGGGTGCTGATCTGCCACAGCCTGCCTGCTTCAATGGGTGCTTGGGGCTAGGACAAAATCTGAATCGCAGGCTGTAAAACCAATGCACCAGGTACTAATAAATAGAAAAATAGAAACCTCAAGCTACGGCTTGCAACCTGGAACGTGAGAACCATGTGTCCAGGATTTTACACTGACTTGACCAATATTGACGATGTGAGAAAAACGGCTGTGATTGATGCCAAACTCAATCGTCTTAACATTGATATTGCTGGCCTGCAGGAGACTCACCTTGCAGAGGAAGGGTCACTCAGGGAAAACAATTACATCTTTTTTTGGAAGGGTAGAGGGCAAGTAGAAAAAAGGCAAAAAGGTGTGGGCTTTGCAGTGAAGAATTCACTACTGGGAATGATTGAAATTCTAGCAGGAGGTAATGAAAGACTATTATCCCTGCGCTTGGCAATCTCTTGTGGTTTTGCCACCATTATTACTGCATATGCACCAACACTCGCTTCCTCTGATGATGTGAAGGATTCCTTCTATGAGGAGTTAGACTCCGTGATCAAGGCTGTTCAAAAATCCGACTACATTTATATGCTCGGTGATGTCAATGCTCATGTGGGCAAGGACTCGAGTTCATGGCCAGTGTGCCTTGGAAAATACAACATCGGTCGCATGAATGAAAATGGGCAAAGGCTGCTGGAGCATTGCACCAGAAATGACCTATGTATTACAAATTCCTTTTTTAAAACAAAAGAGCTGCATAAGGTCACTTGGAAACATCCAAAATCCGGCCATTGGCACCAGCTGGACTTCATCATCACAAGGAGACAACATCTGAACCATACATCATTGACTCGAAGTTGCCACAGTGCTGACTGTGATATGGATCATTCTTTGGTTGTTGCAAGGGTTAGACTGAGACCAAAGAGAATCTACACAGCTAAACACAAATCTAGCCCCAGGATTAATATTATTAACACTCACGATCCTGAAAAGTGTTTTCAACTTCAACAGCAACTTGAAGACGCTTTCACTGATACACCAGAAAATTGTACAGTAAATGAAAAGTGGGGTCAACTTAAGGAAACTCTTTATAAAACTGCCGTAGGGGTTTACGGCACTGTGGATCATAAGAGGGAGGACTGGTTTGCGGCAAACAGCCGGACTCTGCAGCCCTTGATTGATAAGAAGAAGATAGCTCTCTTAAGAAACTAGGAAAGACCAACACGTAACACTCTGAGTGAACGAACAAACTTTATTTTCGAAGGGTAACAAATTGGGCATGCATGCGCCCGTCTTACATTCGGCCCTTCCAATCACTCATCTTTCGTTCATCAGTGCATAGTGCATTCACATAGGAAAAAAAACATTGTCAAATGAATGTTGTAAGCATAAACAATGCATGTTACCATGTTACGAGACAAATCCCCCACCCTCCCACCCATCCCCTATCCATCTGCGTGTCTCCCACACACACATCCACCACCCAACCACACACATACCCACAGGCACATGCATGACCCCATCCATCCACCCACCCCCCAACCCACACAGACCCCCACATACATCATCTCCCTACCCAAACACACACATCTCCCACCCACCACACATGCAACTACCCATCCATACCCACCCACACATCCCCCACCTTCACACGTCTCCCCACCCACATGCACACATCCTCCACCCATCCCATAACTTACCAACACCCACCCACCCACATATAATGAGTGAGCTAAAGCAAGCTAGGAAGGATGTGCAAAAGGCTGCCAGGCAGCGTGCAAATGATTATTGGATCAAGTTATGTGAGTCCATTCAAATCGCAAGTGATAAGGGAAACATCAGAAGCATGTATGAAGGAATAAAGAAAGCCTGTGGTCCAATGATCAAAAGAAGTGCACCATTGAAAACCTTGACTGGAGAAATCATCACTGATAAGAAACAGCAGATGGACAGATGGGTAGAGCACTATTTGGAGCTTTACTCAAGTGAGACCAAACTAGTGGATGATGCCCTCAACGCCATAGAGACCCTACCAACTCTTGACCACCTGGACACACTTCCCACCACAACAGAAGTTAAGTGCGCTATAAATGAACTTGCATCTGGCAAGGCTCCAGGTAAGTATGGGATTCCAATAGAGGTTATCAGGAGTGGGCAAGACACACTCACTCTACAGATCCACCAGCTAATAGAGCTATGCTGATGAGAAGGACAAGTCCCACAGGATTTCAAAGATTCAAGCATCATAACACTGTACAAGAACAAGGGCGATCGGAGCGACTGCAACAACTATAGGGGTATCTCACTTCTGTGTATTGTTGGAAAAGTATGTGCCAGAATTGTTCTGCGCAGACTTCAAGTCCTAGGAGATCAAGTCTGCCCTGAATCACAGTGTGGCTTTCCGACAGAACCGGTCTACCATTGATATGATATTCTCATTGCGACAGATGCAAGAAAAATGCCGTGAACAAAATCAACCACTGTTTATTGCCTTCATCGACCTCACAAAGGCATTTGATTTGGTCAGTCGTGAGGGTCTGTTCAAGGCACTAAAGAAGATTGGCTGCCCACCAACTCTTCTGTCCATTGTGGAATCGTTCCACATAGGCATGAAGGGTATAATCAAGTTTGATGGTGCAACTTCTGAAGAGTTTGAAATCAAGAGTGGAGAAGGTTGTGTACTAGCTCCCACCCTCTTTGGAATATACTTTTCACTTCTACTGAAATATGCCTTTCGTGATCAGGATGGTGGTATATACATTCACTCACGCTCAGATGGCGGCCTCTACAATGCTCAGAGATTGAAGGACAAGACCAAAATTAGGAGGGTTCTGATCAGAGAGCTGCTTTTTGCAGATGATGCTGCAGTTACGACCCACTCTGAGGAAGAATTACAATGTCTGCTATCTGCATTCTCCAATGCTTGTTCTGAATTTGGTTTAACAATTAACAAAAAGAAGACACAGATTATGTCACAAGGTGCACATGGGGTACCATCAATCTTTATTGACGACGCCGAACTAGAGATGGTAGACCATTTTACATATCTAGGATCAGTGGTAAATAGCAAATTATCCCTAGATCAGGAAATCAACATCTGGATTGGTAAGGCAGCAACAACAATGAACAGGTTAAGAAAAAGAGTCTGAGAGAACAGGAAGCTTACTGCCAAAACAAAAGTCCTTGTCTATCAAGCCTGTGTCCTTAGTACTCTTCTTTATGGCAGTGAAACCTGGTCAACTTACTCACACCAAGAGAAACGTTTAAACAGCTTTCATATGCGGTGTCTGCGAAGAATTCTTGGTATTAAGTGGCAAGACAAAATCACAAATACTGAAGTATTGGAAAGATCAGGTTGTGTGACGGTTTATTCCATGCTCAGTCTTCGTAGACTTAGATGGATAGGACATGTTAGGAGGATGGATGATGGTAGAATACCAAAGGACATCTTTTTTGGTGAATTACAGATGGGTAAGAGATCTCAGGGTCGGCCTCTACTACGATACAAAGATGTGTGTAAGCGGGACATGATTGATACAGGCATTGATAATGCACATTGGGAGCAAGTCGCCAATGAACGTGTTGCATGGAGGGCAAACATCAGAAATGGAATAAAGACAAAGGAGAAAATTATTGCAGATAAGTCACACACAGAGCGTGTGAGACGTAAGATGGTGCATGATGGTGGAAATGATCACGTGTTCACATGCACCCACTGTGGACGAACATTTACAGCGCAAATTGGCCGTATCAATCACATTCGCTACCGCCATGAGTAATAGTTATTATGCCTTTTTGAAGCACAAACTATCGTCTGTCAAGACGGCAAGATGCCAATGATATTGTGTCCATCAGTCTAGTGACTAGGTCTATTCCATATTCTTCTAAGGCATTGGTAATTTCTGGTGTCATTTTGTCTTGACCCAGGGTCTTGCCAGTTTTCAGATGGTTAAGAGCATTTTGAACCTCCATCCTCAGAATTGATGGTCCTTCAATATTATTCAGAAGGAAGTGAGCATGGCTGAATGGATAAGAACACATGTTCTTAAACAACTGGTGTGCTGATGCTGAGGTCAGGGGTTCAACCCCTACACGGACAGCTGGACTAAAATGTTGACCTCTCGTCCTTGACTTTGGGACGTAAATGACAAGTACCTCTGAAGTCAGAGTGGGTTCGCCTGATGGCATGGGACACTGCTAAAAGGGAAAGCTAGTCCACATGCAAAATTGAGTCCAGCTCTACTAGAGGTAGTGAGTATGAGCTACGCTTGAGTTAAAAGCGAGCGAGTGCCACAAAAAAAAAATTCAGAATATCATACTGGTCCTTTCTTGTATCATTATAAAGGTCTTTCACATAATCTGACCTTCATTCATTCATTCATTCATTCATTCATTCATTCATTCATTCATTCATTCATTCATTCATTCATTCAGTAGCATGTCCCTTGCAGAACCTCGCTCCCATAAAAACCGTCCGGAAAACTTCTCTGTTATAAGCAAGATGTCCCGCGCCCGATACACCCATCTGGAGCATCATCCGCCACATCCTGCATCCATCTTCTCTTTGACGTTTTCTCTTCCTCTCTTCCGGGGCATATACCCCTCCATGATTGTTCTCTCCAAGCTGTGATGATGTTTTAAGTATAATCTGACTATGCGATGTAAAATCTGATCTTTTTCTATTATGATTTTGCCATCTTTGGTTTTTAGGCAACCTGTTGATGTATGTGTTCTTTTCTTAGTGATGTCGTTAATTCTTTTGTGCATTAATTTGGTATTCTGGGCTTGACTGTGACATCCTGTGAAGTAACAGTAAAGAAGTAGTATGCAGTTTTGTAATATACCTGGAAAGAACAGAACAGCAAGAAATGTTCTTAATAGGAACCCTGTTATGAAGAAAAGTTTGGAAAAGGGGACGAGATTTTTATAGAAGAGACAACATTGCAGATATTGACAATCTATGTTAAAAAAAGAAGAAGAAGAAAATTGAGTAGGAGAAGACGCAAAAGAAGACAGGAGGAGGAGGAGAAAATGAAGAAGAAGACAGAGGAGGAGGAGGAAAAAAGAAGAAGCAGACAGGAGGAATGGAAGAAGAATAAGATGGAGGAGGAGAGGAGAGTAAGAAGGAAGAGGAGGAGATGACAAAGAGGAAGAAGAAAAATCACAGAGAATCTAAATTAGAATGTCATTAGCACAACCGAAGAGAAAATAATCCAAATTAGAAATTAATACCCAGCAACCATTTCTGCATTGATTCCATAGGGGCTAACAATAATTACTCGCCGTATTAACTATCTTAACTTGTTCATTGCAGTTTGATCCTGCCGTGCAGCGGTTTCTCTCACTGAAGGTCACGCAGGTTGAGTATTTCAAGGGAACCTACAAGTCAATGTTCGCTGCTTTCGTTTTGTTTGTGTTGCCTGTTGGCTATCTTACTTACGATACAGCTAAACAGAAGGTTGGTCAGTACTTTTAATATAATGCATTAAACATTTTCTGCATAACATAATTAGTTGGCAGATTTGTGGCGCCCATCAACCTGTTTATCTCAAAAAGAACATGAGTACATTATGCAAATGAATATGTTGACAGAGGAAAACGTGCTGTACGCGCAGTTGCTTTTATAACAGTCTCTAATGCATCAGACTTCTTCATTTGTTCACTATAAATAGATTGTTTATGTCTGCAATGTTGTCTCTTCAATAAACATCATTGTCTTTTCTTAAAGTTCACTCAGTGGTCCGTAAAGTTGTTTCCGCTGTTATTTCTCTAGGCCAGAAGGTTTGCCTTGATATGTAATTCTCTAGGCCAGAAGGTTTGCCTTGATATGTAATTCTCCAGGCCAGAAGGTTTGCCTTGATATACCGTGTTTGGGGCCGTTTGGGGCCGTTTTAAAGTATGTGATCTTCTGTCTAGGATGCCAGTCTACACGATAAATGTGGCTGTGTTATTGATTGTGTCCTGATCTATGGCACCGAATAATGATTTGCTCTCTTCTGTGGATATGGTAATTCATCAAATTAATATCTTTGTAGATCTGCAAAGAGTTTAGTCCTTGAGTACCCCTCCCCCAGACGTTTCTCCAGTTCCTTTTGACAGTTTATGACCTTCCTTACAAAGGTACTCAAAAGGGTAATTTAGTTGGTTGCTGTCTATTTTCATGCTGGTCAACCCTGCCTCTTCGTCTAGGAACCCTGTCTCTTTGTCTAGGAACCCTGCCTCTTTGTCTAGGAACCCTGCCTCTTTGTCCAGGAACCTTGCCTCTGTCTAGGAACCCTGCCTCTTCATCCAGGAACCCTGCCTCTTTGTTCAGGAACCCTGCCTCTTTGTCTAGGAACTCTGCCTCTTTGTCCAGGAACCCTGCCTCTTTGTCTAGGAACCTTGCCTCTTTGTCTAGGAACCCTGCCTCTTTGTCCAGGAACCCTGCCTCTTTGTCTAGGAACCCTGCCTTTTTGTCCAGGAACCTTGCCTCTGTCTAGGAACCCTGCCTCTTCATCCAGGAACCCTGCCTCTTTGTTCAGGAACCCTGCCTCTTTGTCTAGGAACCCTGCCTCTTTGTACAGGAACCCTGTCTCTTTGTCTAGGAACCCTGCCTCTTTGTCTAGGAACCCTGCCTCTTTGTTCAGGAACCCTGCCTCTTTGTCTAGGAACCCTACCTCTTCATCTAGGAACCCTACCTCTTTGTTCAGGAACCCTGCCTCTTCGTCTAGGAACCACGCCTTCCATCTCTGTTCTTACCAACAACTGTGATGATTAATATGCCCAAAGTGTTTTAGTTTCAGAGACATGCCGCTGTTCTTGATAGAGTTTTCACTGATGCTCAGATCTTGTAGAATTTCCTTCTTTTTCTTGGTTCATGATATTCTTATAACTTTTCAGGAAACAAGTTCACAAGCCCTATTATTATTTGTTTAGTGATCTTCAAATGGTGCAGGACTGACATCCGTAATGTAGCTACAGGAAAGAGACATGATCTCAAAAAATGTAATATGTTTGCTGGTGTTTCTTTTGGTCTGTTAATACTGTTTAGTGCATTGCTGTGAACACTTTACATCTGACTTCTTTTCAACAGCACCCATTATGGAGCCAAGGTTTTCAAAGTTTTCAATTTCCTCATTGTTGATTGTGATGTTTGGTTGGTATATAGTTTTGTCTGCCTCCATGATGAAGTGGTCAAGCTGACCCCTTCACGCTACGAAGGTTGTGGGTTTGTTGAATATCCTCGCTCGGTTCATGAGTGCAGTATTTTGGAGACCCCTGAGAGCTGTTTCAGGAGGTATGCAGATCATGCTGAGTAACACTTTTGGCATGCTGCTCTATGGAAAGAGACTCAGCCATAAGAGATAAACCCAGTGCAATTAAATCAAACCTTTTGCTTTTTATCCTTGTGGAACTACCTCCGAAGTCGGAGTGGGTTCGCCTGATGGTGAGGGACACTGGTAATAAGGAAAACTAATCCGCATGCAAAATTCAATCCAGCACTTCTGAAAGTAGTGTGTATGAACTACGTGTGAGTTCAAAGCGAGCCAGCGGAAAAAAAAAAAATCCTTGTTTAAACACTTTTTACATAATGTATTTGGACATTACTTGTTATTTTACAAGTCCAGAAAAACATTTGGATTCTTGCTGTGTCTCTAGGGTAGACACCTATGGAAGACAATTGACCATGAAAAGGTCTGTGACAGAGACCCATGGAACATACATTCGTACATATTTTTTGTGTGCTCGCTCGCTCTGAACTCAAGCGTAGTCCATAAACACTACTTCTAGTAGAGCTGGACTGAATTTTGCATGTGGATTAGCTTTCCCTACTAATAGTGACTTACGCCATCAGGCGAACCCCCTTCAGAGGTACTTGTAGTTAATGTCCCCTAGTCAAGGACGATAGGTCAACATTTTAGTGTTTTAGTCCAACTGTCCGTTGTAGGGGTTGAACCCCTTACCCTCAGCATCAGCACACCAGATGTTTAAGAATACCTGATTTTATCCATTCGGCCATGCTGACCTACATTTTGAAACAGCTTGAAGTGGGAATGCCAGTTACTAAACTCAGCGTGAGCTTGTAGGAAACGTAACTGGCAAATATTGCATCACTGATTGCTGATTTAGTGCCATCGTACTCAGAACTTGTCCATAAGCAATGTCTCCCTCAGCAAATATTAAAATATATTGATGTTAACTGTTCCTATCGCATGCTGGTTGAACACAATTCTAGCATGTCCACAGAATCTTCTTTCTCTTTCTGACAGTAACATGAATATATTTATGAGCTAGTGACATCTCCAAAGAGTTTGTCCATTTAATTGACTTCATGCAGGTTGAACACAAGTCTAGCATGTCCACAGAATCTTCTTTCTCTATCTGACAGTAACATGAATATATTTATGAGCTAGTGACATCTCCAAAGAGTTTGTCCATTTAATTGACTTCATGCAGGTTGAACACAAGTCTAGCATGTCCACAGAATCTTCTTTCTCTTTCTGACAGTAACATGAATATATTTATGAGCTAGTGACATCTCCAAAGAGTTTGTCCATTTAATTGACTTGACATTAATATAACTATATTCAAGAAAAGAGCAGTCAACTTGAACTTGTGACATCTCTGTAGAGTTTGTCCACACAATCGATATGTAGCACTAGCTGCAGTTTGTGCTCTTGTGTTCCTTAAGTCTGGGTATTGTCGTCGTAATGTATGCTGCATCATTACACAGAAGTCTCCAGGGATGAATAAGAATCCTAGTCTGAATCAGAAAAGGCTTGTACAAAGATGTTTATTATCACTAAGCCTATACAGTGCTTATTTGTGGGAGATGATTAATGCTGAGGGAGACACCACATATGGATGAAGTGAATGTGAACTGTTAAGTTGGCAGGTGACCACATCCATCATAGAAGGAACAGGGAAATAACTCCCAACAATTTTACTCACAAAGATCACCAAAACATCCAAAGTATCTGGCATAAAGATGAATGCTGGTGAAACAAAAGAGGTGATAATTGCCAAGCAAACCTAAAGATAAATGTTAACATACATGGTAAGACTATTGAACCAGTGCTGTCTGTTCGCATTATTACTGTGAATGTCTGTTATGACACAGGAATATGATCTAGGATATAAACTTTATGGACCACTGAGTGAGCTAAATAAAAGACAGTAAAGTTTTACAAGAGAAAACATTGCAAATATAAACAATCAGTTTCAAGTGAGCAGAAGAAGAAGAAGAAGATTTAGAATTGCTGCAGCTAAAGAACATAAAACACGTGTAACATGAAGTAACATCAATTTTGAACTGCAAAAAACAATGATGAATACATACTGGCTGGGTCATAGATGGTGACAACTTATTCTTCTCCTTCCTGTCATCTGACAATGTATCAAAGGCACACAAGCAGTTCATTCCTAGCTCTTCGTGGACTTGCTTATGATTGCTTAGATGTTGCGGAAACAGTTATCTGCAGGATGAGGGAGTCAATCTTGTGCCATTCCTACTTAGTGGCTTCTTATGACCTACATGGTAGGTTCAATTAATCAATCAATCAATCAGGTGCCATCTCCACAATGAAGGTTGGCTGCAATGGATCCCCAACACTGTCTCTCTCTCTCTCTCTCTTGCCCTGACTACATTCTGTCAGTTCGTCCATCTCGTGATGTTATCTTCCAACTTGTATTGTTGTCTACCTTTTACTTGCTTGCCTTCAACCTTGCCCTCCAGTATGGTTTTTATAAGAGTATTATGTCTTTTAACGTGGCCAAAATATTTCACTTGCTGCTTTTTTTTTTCTTTCATCAGAAAGGTAGATTATAGTTTTACTATTCATTGCTTCGTATAGGCCCTGGTAATGCACAAGTGAGAATGAGGTATAGAGATCTGTTATTGAAAATACTGGAGAGCAAAATCCAGGAGGAAAAAAAAAACAGGATATGAAAGAAACTGAAACATACAGGCATGTCAAATATTGGGATTCTGATTGATGTGAAGCTGTAGAGAACTGCTGACAATGGGACAGTGAAGTGAGCGGATCAGACGTGGTCAACACCAATCCTCAGCATCATGAAGAGATGATCATACTTTCTTCATCACAACTGGCATCCCCTAAAGTTTCACTTACACTTTCTAAGACATGGACAAGTGGCGTGGCGTAGTGGACAAGTGGTTGGGGTCAGCCATATTTTTTGCAGCATGCTGGTCACGCATTTGATTATCATTGGTTTATAGGATACTCCCACCTACCACTAATCTGTTCACTTCACAGATTAAGCAGCCTCAGACCTTCAAAACAATGTGTTCCCATAGTGAATTCAAGCATCAATGCCACAAATAGCTTGCACAGTTTATTGCCTGGCATGTTTCAGCAATTACAGGCATCTGCAGCCGGAGTTATGCAGACAGAAAGAATTCATTGCGACTCTTCGATTATCATAGTGATAACAAATGCTTGAAATTGAAACAGTATCACTGACTATATGTATTTATTTCAGCCCAGATAGGATTCATCTGTCCCCCTCATATGATACATAACTGAAATATGAACCTGACAAGATGCTAGTGAAATAGCCAGGCAATAAATTGTACAGCTGATTGTTTGTAGCTTCTGAGTTTAAAGGCTCAGACTTTACAAATCGTCGATGTGGGTATTCATTTGGGCATTGAATCCCGGCTCTCTTGTTGTGTTGGTAAACCAGTCCATTAAATACTTTGCTACTACAGCTTTTATTATTCTTTTTTTATTTCCAGAGACAATTGGAAAAAAGTTTAAGAAACGGAGAGGTCAAGTACAAAGATCGCCAACTGAAATTCATGTATTAGTCATCTGTACCTAGGCAATATAATTGTCGCCTGTTTTATTTTTTGGAAACAATTTGTGTTGACATTTGTGAGCCTGGCTTGTTAAACTCAGCAAGAGGATGCCTTAACTGAATAGTGGTGAATTAATCCTCTTCTTGTTGCTGAGAAAAGTGTGCGGTTTGGATGTATCAAAATTTGCAGTGAATATCTTTGTGTTGTCTGTGAACCACCTTAACCACCTTGTGGTGTCTGTGAACCACCTTGTGGTGTCTGTGAACCACCTTGTATTGTCTGTGAACCACCTTGTGTTGTCTGTGAACCACCTTGTGTTGTCTGTGAACCACCTTGTGTTGGCTGTGAACCACCTTGTGTTGGCCGTGAACCACCTTGTGTTGTCTGTGAACCACCTTGTTTGCTGCTTGGATGTGACAGGCATAAAAAAATACTAGATTATTTTTTTGTTCAGACACGGTTGCCAGATAACTGCTGTGGTTGCCAGATAACTGCTGTGTATGTGACCATAATTTAGATAATTTGTTAATCTGTCTGTGTTAACATTCTACCAAATTAGTTAACCTGTCTGCGTTAATGTTCTGGTTACAGGAGATAAATAATATGATGCTCTGTATATTAAAAGAAGATACATGAATTTTAGATTGTTTTGTTCTTTCTGTTTCCTTGTTGCATGTTGTTTCATTGCAGAGTTGTTTCCATTTACGTATTTGAATTTGAACATGCCCAAGGGGATTAACGCCAAGAAGCAGTTTAACTTTGCTGATTAGAGGAACAGGTGGGACTTGGGTGTGAACATGCAGATGGATTTGACACATTGACCAGACCTCTCAGATCCACCCAGGCTACCAGGGAGTATCTGGGGAGGTGAAGGCTGGGGATGTGCTAGCCACCACGTTATCCTTCGTGTACTGTTTGTGCTATAGAAGTATGAAGCTAACACCATGTAACTATGGTCTTTGACTTTGTGTACTTTACCTTATGTCCAGTGAGTTGAGGTGACCTTGACTTTGTGTACTTTACCGTATGCCCAGTGAGTTGAGGTGACCTTGACTTTGTGTACTTTACCGTATGCCCAGTGAGTTGAGGTGACCTTGACTTTGTGTACTTTACCTTATGCCTAGTGAGTTGAGGTGACCTTGACTTTGTGTACTTTACCGTATGCCGAGTGAGTTGAGGTGACCTTGACTTTGTGTACTTTACCGTATGCTCAGTGAGTTGAGGTGACCTTGACTTTGTGTACTTTACCGTATGCCCCGTGAGTTGAGGTGACCTTGACTTTGTGTACTTTACCGTATGCCCAGTGAGTTGAGGTGACCTTGACTTTGTGTACTTTACCTTATGCCTAGTGAGTTGAGGTGACCTTGACTTTGTGTACTTTACCTTATGCCTAGTGAGTTGAGGTGACCTTGACTTTGTGTACTTTACCTTATGCCTTTTGAGTTGAGATGACCTTGACTTTGTGTACTTTACCTTATGCCTAGTGAGTTTAGGTGACCTTGACTTTGTGTACTTTACCGTACGCCCCGTGAGTTGAGGTGAGTTCAGAACTGAAAATTATAGCGCTCGGGACATTACCATACATGCTCCATCCTCATCTTCAACAACCAGCAAAGAGTCCCATTACTAATGGTATCAGTAGCAGTCTGATTATAAATTATGTGTTCGTCTGGTCTTTCCTCGGAGTCCTGAGTGTCGGTCAGGTCGTCTGGTCAGGCCATGCAGTACCAAAATCTCTAGGCCGTTGCGATCTATCTGTTCTTCTGTACAATAAAATGCTTCTCAAGGCTGTTAATAAGGATCCTTTATTATTTAACATCTAAGAACACTTATCATTATGTGTCGAGCTAGTGAGGTCAGCATGGCTGAATGGAAGAGAGAGCTCGTTCTGAAACTTCCAGTGTGTTGTTGATACAGAGGTAGCGGGTTCAACCCTAATGCCAGTCAGTTGGACTAAAATGTTGACTTCTCGTCCTTGACTTGGGGATGTAAATTACAAGTACTGAGTCGGAGTGGGTTGGCCTGATGGCGAGGGACACTGGTAATAAGGAAATATAATCCACACGCAAGAGTCAGTCCAGTGCACTAGAAGTGGTAGCATGTGTATGGGCTAAGCTTGAATTCAAAGCGATTGAAAACAAAGAAAGAAAAAGAGTGCCCGCTAGTGAGCATGAGTAATTATGGCAGTTCCAAATTGCTGTTATATAGCTGGGGGTGCAGAGTTACGGTGAGTGCCCAACCTTACAAAATACCCCTATGGCTTATACATTTATCACCTCTGGCTACAAAAGTCCAACTCCTGGCCTTCACATGGCAGAACTGTTTTAACTAACAGGAGAAAGGGTCTATGGCGAGTCTCTGGTGCTGTGTGTACGCCCATACGTATCTAAACTCGAATAAGACCACAGTCTATTCCAGCACAGGAAAGGTGCTGAAGACGGAGGCTACCAGCCAGGAGGAACACCACAGAAATGAGGATGCCACGCAATCACGCCATGGGATATATCGATTACTAAACAAGACAGTTAAATTCATAGAAGAGACAACATTGCAGTTATAGATAAATTTCAAGCAAATGAAAGAAGAAGAAGAGTAATTATGGTTTCCGTTTTATATGGTGGCCTGTTCTATTTCCTTTTATATTTTTGCTACCCCAGCCCTGGCATCCATCTCCTTTCTACCATTTATCTATCAAGTGTATCAGTTGTTGCTGTGGTTTAAAGTTTGTCCAAAACATGCCTAAAAATGCTGGACTACCAACGCCAAATTTTCCTAATCAACATCTAGTTCTCATCTGCTTCTCGAATGATTGTTTTCTATCAGGACATTGCATTCTTGGCATTTTCCTCAGAAAGCATATTTTGCTTGCCGTCAGATGTAACTTACCTACTTCATATAAACTGATTTACTTCGGGTAAGAGCAACATTGTCTGTTTGCTAGGACCCCCTAAGGGAAACAAAAGAATAATAACACTTTAACCCAGTATGCAGGTTGTAAGAGGTGACTGAGGAGGGCTAATGTAGGACTAGCTTCCAAATCCTGTTGAACATTTTAGCTGCAAACTCCAACCAGCCATGAGGGCTGGGCAAGAGTTGATTGAGGGCTTAAGTTCCATCGCAGTATAACAGGCAGAAGAAGCAGAGTAATGTAAAAAGTTTGTGGCTTATCATTTACAGTATGTCGCAGTCAACCTCAACACTATTTGGGTATTTTTGATTTCTAGGCAAGTTTACGTTTAGTAGTTTACCATTAATTTCTGACCGAATGGCACACATACCGTTGTATGCAAATCAGCGCAAGGCCGTCTGCTTCCAAATGGCCCACAGCTGTATTTCAAACGCTGTGTGGATGACCAGCACCAGCATGGCAGTGGAAGTGTTGTGGTTACAAGTACACTGCTATGGCTGGATTGTCAAACAACACACAGGCTGATGTGTTAAGTGATTCTATTAGCATGATCTGGAGAGTTGAGTTAGCTAGAGAACACACATTATTTTCAAAGGGCCACACATTGGGCACGTGGGGCTGTTCTACATTCGGCCCTTCCAATCATTCATCTTTCGTGCACCAATTATCTTTTGTGCATGTTACATTCACATAGGGAAAAAAGAAAGTTATGAACATAAATAATGCATATTACCATGTTATGTGGCAGGCAGGCATCCAGCCCCACATACACGCACATGCATACACATACATACAAACCTGCACACATACTTACATCATTTATAAAAACCTTCACAGTTATGCACACACTCAATAACTCACAAATACACGCCCACTCGCATACACATATATTCATTCACAAACTCACTAACACAAGCCTACTGATACATACATATACTCTCTCTCTCTCTCTCTCTCTCTCTCTCTCTCTCTCTCTCTCTCTCTCTCTCTCTCTCTCTCTCTCTCTCTCTCTCTCACCCACATATCCTCATTCATACATACAGCAAAGCACACACATACACTCCTTCCCACACACACATAAACGACACACACACACACACTTTCACACACGCAAATACACTTGTACATCCATAGTCACACACACTTCCTTACATACATACACATATACCCATTCACAATCACAAACACTACATTACGTCCAGTAGTTTGCCAATAATTTCTGAATCACAGACACCCATACCATTGGATGAAAACCAACGCAAGGCCGTCTGATTCCTAATCGCCCGCAGCTGTGTTTCGAACGTGGTATGGGGGATTACGAATTACGTTCATAAGCCCGTCACCACATAACCAGCGTAGAGGTAAAGATAGAAACACTGTTATTGCTTGCATTGTCAAACAACTTGCTTGTGTGTGAAGTGATTCCACATGAATGATCTGGAAAGTTGGCCAAGCGAGACAGGTTTAGCACACCACTTGATCACCGCACATTGCTTACATGCTGAGTGATTATGATGTGGGGAAGTTGAGATGGATTCAACACACTGCTATTGTTTGAGTTGCCAAACTACACCCGTGCTTGTATGTGATCTGGAGGAGGTGTAATGTTTGCAATGTTTGTATACCAATGTTTGTATGCTGAGTGATTCAGTTATCATAGTCTGGGGAGTTGAGACGGGTACTGCACACTGACTTTGCTTGAGTCGCCAAACTGTGCCCATGCGTGTAGGCTGAGTGAATCAGTTAGCATTGTCTTGGCAGTTGAGGCGGGTACTGCACACTGACATTGCTTGAGTCGTCAAACTGTGCCCATGCGTGCAGGCTGAGTGATTCAGTTATCATTGTCTTGGGAGTTGAGGCGTGTACTGCACACTGACATTGCTTGAGTCGCCAAACTGTGCCCATGCGTGCAGGCTGAGTGATTCAGTTATCATTGTCTTGGGAGTTGAGGCGTGTACTGCACACTGACATTGCTTGAGTCGCCAAACTGTGCCCATGCGTGTAGGCTGAGTGATTCAGTTATCATTGTCTTGGGAGTTGAGGCGGGTACTGCACACTGACATTGCTTGAGTCTCCAAACTACATCCATACTTACAAGACTGGCATCTTGCCGTATAGATAGATGATAATTTGTAAAATCGTGTTATATCTCTCAATAGCCGAAAGCCTGGGCTGAATTTAGAGACAATGTGTTGACAATGCAGCATGATCCCTCTCTCGGCCTGCCTAATTTACCCCAGAGGAAAGGTGACACCAATACGTCTGGAACAAGACCAGCTGCAGAAGCTGCTGGATCAGCAAAGCTATGCTCTAACTGTCCGCCTGTCTGAGTTTCAATCCTAGACCAGTTGCCGACCAAAGCTTAGGACCTGGTCTGCCCTGCCATTTAGTCTTTAGGTTGCATTTCCTCGCCCTAAGGTAAGACTTACATCCTCCCAATTGCGCTTCTCCGCCCGAAGCCGTTGGTATAATGTGGAGTGTCAGTTTTGGTGAGCGCCGCCCAACTCTCCGCTCTAACAGAAATCAGGGGTACCGTCTATATACTTACATGCTAAGTGATTTATTTAGCACGATCTGGGAATTGAGGCGTGTTCAGCACACTGACATTGCTTGATCACCAAATTACACCCATGCTGGTATATTAAGTGATTCAAATAGCATCATCTGGAAGTTGAGGCGGGCTCAGGGATCATCTGTTGCTAGAGTAGCCAATCTGCACTCATGCTGGTATTGTTAGTGATTCAGATAGATGTGAAGTGGGGCCTAGGGAGGCAAGTTCAGCACACTCTGTTGGATTTAATCATTGCAGGGAGCCACAGTTTGAAGTCGCCATTGGTGTCCCAGGGCAGGTATGTGTTGCGAATAAGAAAGAGCAGATGACTGTTTGGGTCTGCCTCCATATCAGAGAGTCAACTACTGGATTTAAAAAAAAAGGGTATACAAGACAAGAGGATCGACCTCATAGCACCAGGTTTTACCCCACATGGCTCCCACGGCCTGTCGAAAGAGTCGCACAAAGCACGAACACTGTAGCTCCAGCGGCGATTCCCAGGAATTTCCGAGAAAATTGCACCCATGAACCGAACAATTAAAGCAGAATTAATTCACAAAATCCGACATCGAAATGGCCCAAAGTACCCTTGGCCATTGTTTAAATATAAGGCAAGATACAGTAAACGTGTGTTTACATACGTTCGCAAAGGTGTTTAACCAAAGCAAGGGTTTTAAACTAAATGAACCAATATCAATAGGTACACAGCAACAGCTGAGCTGGACCGATATCCTAGAGGTGTGGTTTCCATTTCTAACATGTGCTAGCTTGGTTCAATTAACGACCAGAACTGCGGGATGTCTACAACATAAGAAATGCACCCTCTGATCCCGTGATAGTAGCTCGGACATCTAACCTTGCCGGACAAGGGTGAACAACCCGGACCAGTCTGCATGTTGAAAATCTATCACCGGTTGGATATCGGAATGAACTGACCATATTGACCCCCCCCCCCCCCCCCTACCGCGTTTCCATCCTGTTTCAGGATATTGCGTCAACATCAGCATCTTTCAGCTGTATGTTGATTCCTAGGCTCATCAGCACATCACGACTTTCTGAGCGACCGGCTCCATACTCTTATAAGTCACTGGCGCGACTCGAACCGCTTCCAATTCTCGTGCGCTCACGTCAACCACGACAGTATTCGGGGTTACGGAGAAAGCTGCTAACACCTCGACCAGGGAGCCCAGCCATATTGACCCCTGCCCAAACTAAATTTCTAAAGTAGAATTCTACCCACACAGGAATATTTACAGCTTGTGATTCTGGAATACATACCTGAATCCTCACCCGTGCTATAGGGTTTGCACTGTTGTGAAGTTCCTCTTGTATGATCTATGGAAAAGTCTGGAACACTAGAGATATTCGTGTGTTATGAGAGTGATCCAGCAGATCAGACAGTATGTAATGGAGGGAAAACAACACAGACAATTTTATTATCAAGCATGATAGTCAGTATGTAATTTTTTTTTTTTTGGGGGGGGGGGGGGGGGGATAGCACAGACAATTTTATTACGAAGTAGGACAGAGAGTGTGTAATAGGGGAAAACAACACAAACAATTTTATTACCAAGCAGGATAGAGAGTATGTAATGCTGGGAAAATACACAATGTTATTACCAAGCAGGACAGAGAGTATGTAATGGGGGGAAAACAGCACAAACAATTTTATTACCAAGCAGGATAGAGAGTATGTAATGGGGGGAAAACAGCACAAACAATTTTATTACCAAGCAGGATAGAGAGTATGTAATGCGGGAAAACAGCACAACAATTTTATTACCAAGCAGGACAGAGAGTATGTAATGGGGGGAAAACAGCACAAACAATTTTATTACCAAGCAGGACAGAGAGTATGTAATGGGGGGAAAACAGCACAAACAATTTTATTACCAAGCAGGATAGAGAGTATGTAATGCGGGAAAACAACACAATTTTATTACCAAGCAGGACAGAGAGTAAGTATGTAATGCGGGAAAACAACACAATTTTATTACCAAGCAGGATAGAGTATGTTGTCACGGGGTGGTTTCATATGTAAAGGTGAGGCACAGCTACTCCATGTCAGGATGTGTGATATACCTTTCAAGGAGCTGGATCGTTGATTATCCTAGGGGTTATGATTATGACCTTGCAGATCCCTCAGACTACTCGCCATTGCCTGTAAGTCGGCACACTGCGTCCAAACCGTCACAGCAACACAAAAGGACATGCACTCAGGAACAAGCCATGGGAACGATGATTAGATGAACTTTATTCTCATCATGAGCCTGTAGTTTTCCACGGATACAAGCACACCCTCCAGCCGGCAGCACTCAGGCCATTTCTACCATACATTTGTAATGGGGAAAAACAACACAGACAAGTTTATCACCAAGCAGGATATAGTATATAATGGGGAAAAACAACACAGGCAAGTTTATCACCAAGCAGGATAGAATATGTAATGGGGAAAAACAACACAGACACGTTTATTACCAAGTGTGATAGAGAGTATGTAATGCGGGAAAACAACACAGACAATGTGATCACCAAGCAGGACTGGCAGGATGTAGGGGAAGAGAAAAAAACAACAAACAGAACAGGCAGAATATAATGGGGGAGAGGGGGGCACAGACAATTTCTTCTTCTTCCTCTTCTTTTGCGTTCATCCGGAGTTTTTTCTTTTCTTTTTCGGACGTGATTGCGTTGTGCCTGTTTACAGCAGAGCTGCGTTCTTGCGCCGTTAGGCCGACATATCTGACTTCTGCGGGCAGTTGTTGACCGGGTTAACCTTATCGGGGGTTTCTTAGGACGTTTGACTCTCACCGTTGTGGTATCATTCCCCCATCCCAGCTGGCCGATTTAGAACAACCAAAGACATCCTGGTCAGCCCTCAAGGGAAAGCAGGGGCAGACCATGGGCATTCCCCGCCATCCAAGGAGGCTTCCATACTTGCAGAGCCGATATACAGCGTTCTGGTACTGGGCTCACCCAAGGAATCGTCACGTCTTGCACATGGCTGCTTGGCCTCACTTCCGTATATTGGGCCTTCCGTTCACCATAGGCTGTTTCTCCGGAAACCAGAAGAATGCAGTTTGCAGATGACATCCACACAGTGAGCTTTCAATTCGGACTTTCCACGTAATGGATTTGCTATCCAAGCAATATTCCCATTTCGTACCACTAGGTTCCAATTCCAATTCTAATTTTCAAAACAAAAATTCCAAATTCGGCCTCGTTCAACCTGCCTCTTCAGCTGTGGTTATTGTTGAGGTCCGTGGCTTTGTGGGTTTATTCACCCTAATTATAAATTATTGTCTTGTAAGTCTTATCTCGGACTGGTTATGTTGGTTTGTGTCTGTGACGTCAGCTGGGGGTTGGTCGGCGGCTATCCTCTGTGATCGTCTCCTCTTGTGGTTTTCTTTGTTGGTGCAGGCTCCTGGTTCGTCTAGTTTGGCTGAGTGTAGTCCTTATAAGGACTCTTTGTTTGATGTTTCGTTATCTTTCGTTTTGTTCTGGGTTTGTGTCACCTTCTCGTAGTTGCTGTTGTATTTTTCATCCATTTGTTTCCAGATGAGTTGCGTTTCCGTATGAAATTTATCTTTCCATGTGCTGAGGTCATTTTCGTATTGTTCGCATCGTAGTCTAGCTTGCTCTTCCCTTTCTTCGTAATCAGCTTCATATATTTTTTCCTCTTCCATAGAGGTATCTTGGCTGGACTACTGGCTTCTGCTTGCTGTTTCTGATTGGTCTGAGGCTTGGCTCTATCATGCGTCTTTTTGTCTCCTTTTTTGTGTGAATTGACTTCATCAGTTTTACGATGTTTTTTTTTATTTGGTGCTTCACCTTGCTTCATCTCATCTGTTGGTTTGGATTGGTGCTGCTTCCTTTCGGCGTTCAGTAGTTCTCTTTCGGTCTTGATCATTTGTAGGATGTCCTCGTTTTCCTTCTTCCTCTTAGCCATGCGCTCCATCTCTTGTTTGATGTAGTGCTGGATCTCTTTCATGTCGGCCAGCAGCTTCTCATTATCGCTGGTTGGTGCTGGCGTCAGTATTGCCTTGACTTGCTTCTTCAGCTCGTCTATTTGGTGCTGCAGTTGGTCTCTTTCAGCTTGGGATATACCCTTGGCTGTCTCGCACCTCCGCCTTGCTTCGTTGTATGGTGTCTTTGTGTCGATGGCAAACTTTAACACGTCTCTGTGTCACTAGGACACTTTTCCCACCTTTTATGAAGCCCACACTGTGAGCTTTTGATTCGGACTTTCCACGTTATGGATTTGCTACAGACAATTTAATATATAGCAGAACAGATAGTATATTGGGGGGTAGGTGGGGGTGGGGGGGGGAACAACAGACAATTATATTACCAAAAAGAATCGACCTCATGAAAGAATGCCCAAAACAGCACCGACACTTGTACTATTAAAGTAATTTATTGTAAAATAGCTGAAACAGAATTATTTCATACACATAAAGATGTTAACATTGAATTAATTTTGCATACAGAGTGCATGCAAGCGTTGCGTTCTTGTGACATAACAGTAGGGTTATATTTGGTTTACAGCATCCGCTTGTCAGATGTGCAGTTCATATTACCATGCGGCCTGCCGTGTTCTCTGATCAACTGCCGTGTTTGTACGCCCTTACCACACACCCGGCACGCTTGAATGAGTGTTGTCAAACTACGCCATGTGAGTTTCTGTATGCAGGCAGCACAGGGTGTATTTTTAATGACTGTTGGGTTTTTTGAAAATATTGCCGTTCTAAGGTTTGTATTCACCTTTTATGTTGCATGAGTTCACAGAAAGAGAATATAAAACTTGGAACAGCAATATTTTCAAAAACCCCACAGTCATTAAAAATACACCTTAGACTTAATGCGCTTAAACTTCAGGCCCTCTGTCGATAGGATAATGGAATCGTTTCCTACACCGGTCAGTTGAACACAAACGTTGGCTTCTCGCTAAGAAATCAAAGGTAAACTGACTGACTATCTGGCAACTTGCCGTCTTTGACAGACGATGGTTATTACAATGGGGTTATACCTCTCCATAGCACAGGAGTTAAAAGTTACTTGCATATCCTTTACAGGATGTCGCAGTCAACACCAGCATTTTTTACTGCTGTGATCTCTTGGCAAGTTTACGTTCAGTAGTTTGCCATTGCTTTCTGAAAGACTGGCTCTCATACCAACACGTTAAAACCCAGCGCGACACGGTCTCCTGCCAAATCGGTCGCGACTGTGTTTCGAACGCAGGTAAGCAGAATTACGAATCGCCCCCGTAACGCCTTTGCCACGAAAACGGCTATAAATACATAGCCAATCAAATTAGTATATGTATTTATTGTTAATTAATATGAAGAAGTAAATATATTGCCAATCAAATCAATATATGTATTTATTGCCAGTATGAACCTATCAAAGCCTGTGACATTGTAGAGCAGTGGCGTCACTGGGGTTGGTGTCACCCAGTGCGGTAAACTCTTGGTGTCACCCCTCTAGACTTTCACCATGGTCTTCTTCCGAGTGTTCCTGTACCATATATAATCGCATATAGTAATGTTTGTAAAATAAGTCAAAAAGTTAATAAGGACATAAGAAAGAAAACAAATTGAACAGTATAACATCAATACTTCAGGTAAAACATAAATAAAGAACTTCGACAAACTCGGACAAAGTTAAATTTTTGTTATTTTGCTATGTCTGCTTTGTCAAATTTGCAATTTTTTTATTTTGGTGTCGCCCCTTGATGGTGTCACCCGGTGCGGCCAGCACCCCCCGCACCCCCCTAGTGACTCCCCTGTTGTAGAGATCAGTAAATTATCATCTGTGACATCATTATAGATATCAGTAGTCATTAGTCACTAGTCACAAGTCGGGGTTCCAACTTCATGGCAAAGAGTCAACCCAAAAATGCTCCGTTCCTATGCCAGCGGATATCACACAATATGCTCCTCACTGTTCATCTCATCATCTCATCTCATCATGTTCCTCTTGTACCTTGCGGTGTCGAGGGCTCCTCATTGTTCTACGTGAAAAGTGGAACAAACAGCATTCCCAACAAATCAACAGCACAAACATACATTTTATCGTTATTATTGTGAGGCAACAATCGTATACTGTTAAAGTCAATTGCATGTCCTTAACACAAGTAGCAATCAACCGCAGAATTTTTGGCTGTGTGTGACTTACTAGGCAATTGTTACGTTCAGTAGTTTCCCATTGCTTTCAGAACGACCGACGATCATGCCATAGACATCAACGCAAGGCAGTCTGCTTCCAAATGGTATGGAGCCGACTCGGTTTGGCGGGATATTATGAATCCCGTTCTCTGCCCCTTAGCCACAGCGCTGGTTCGCATACTGTATTTTAACACATTAAACATCATCATTATCATCATCATTATCATTATAAGCCTTCTCTTCCTCTTCATCATCATCATAAAACCTTATCATAATGAGCACCATGATTAGAAAAAAAAAACTATCTAAGCATCATGGCCATCGCCATTTTCATCATGAAAAATTATTTACACATCATCATCATCATTCTCTTCAACATCAATATTATTATCAACATAATCAGAAAAGTTATTTAAACATCATCATCGATATTATCATCATAATCATCATCATGATAATCATAGATATTATTATCAACAAAATCAAAAAGGTTATTTAAACATCAACTTCATCTATATCATCCTCATCATCAATATTAATACCAAAATAATCAAAAAGTTATTTAAACATCATCTTCATCGATATCATCCTCATCATCAATATTAATATCAACATAATCAAAAAAGTTATTTAAACATTATCTTCATCGATATCATCCTCATCATCAATATTAATATCAACATAATAAAAAAAGTTATTTAAACATCATCATCATCATCATCATCATCATCATCATCATCATCATCATCATCATCATCATCATCATCATCATCATCATCATCATCGTCATCATCATCATCATCATCATCATCATCATCATCATCATCATCATCATCATCATCATCATGAGAACAGTTATCTAAAAATCATCATCATAAAAGCAATTTAAACATCCTCATCTGAAAAGTTATCATCATAATTCAGTTTCTCAGGGATTCTCAAGCTGTCTTCTGGAAGCTTGCCTTGACTTCGTCTTTGGAAACAGTACAGGCCGGAGTTCAACAGCACCAACAATATAAAATGCGCAGCGCAGTGCCAACTGCAATAATTACACAAGAAGCAACGAATACAAATTTGACAAATCAATCACAGCATAAATAATTAAAAGATATGATAGAAGGCATGTGTGCGGTTTTTAAATAAACACACAATGATAGAATCAAACACACGTACTAAAACAAGAGAAGATATGGCAGGAAATGATATTATCAAACACACGTACTAAAACAAGAGAAGATATGGCAGGAAATGATATCAAACACACGTACTATAACAAGAGAAGATATGGCAGTTAATGATATTATCAAACACACGTACTATAACAAGAGAAGATATGACATGAAATGGTATTATCAAACACAAGTACTATAACAAGAGAAGATATGGCAGGAAATGGTATTATCAAACACATGTACTATAACAAGACAAGATATGGCAGGAAATGGTATTATCAAACACATGTACTACAACCAGAGAAGACGGGGTAAAAAGACTTGCACCATTTAGATGAATGCTTGATGTACTTCTAGATCAGTGGTTTTCAAACTTTTGTGGCCCATGCATCCCTTCACCATATGTACAGAATGTCATTTCCCCCTTTCGTATTTCCTTCCTATAACCTGTGTCCCCCACCCCAATATAGTATACGTAAAAATGGAAGCTAAATTTAATAACACATACTAGAAAAATTCTAGACGTCTACATAAAACGTTATTTGCAGGTCTACCTACGTTATAAAACGAATTTCAGAAGAGCGATAAGTACAGAAATGTAAAGTATGGAGGGAAAAACAATATCAAGTAATCGATTCTTGTATTAACGCGATCTTGAAATCATCTTATTCCCCCCCCCCCCCCCCCCGCCCCCGGAAATCCTAAAATTCCCCTCTGGGGGAAATTCACCCCACCGGTTGAC
The DNA here is from genome assembly GCA_014155875.1 of Cepaea nemoralis. Taxonomy (NCBI): domain Eukaryota; kingdom Metazoa; phylum Mollusca; class Gastropoda; order Stylommatophora; family Helicidae; genus Cepaea; species Cepaea nemoralis. The sequence goes on along the minus strand of JACEFZ010006214.1, from coordinate 167,437 downwards.
AACCACTGTTGTAGATAGACATAAATTTAAAGTATTAATAACATGGTTGTAATGAGAAGACTTTCTGCAAAAGACTTTCTACATCTTAATGAATACTCAATGTACTTCTAAATAGGCACTTTAATTTAAAGTATTAACATGGTTGTAACGAGAACGATATTCTGCAAAAGACTTGCTCATCATCATCATGTGTCATGCCGATAAGCATGGGCGATCATGTTTCGCAATCTCGCACGATCACCAGAGTTGTGGATCAGCTCCGCGTTCTTGTCTCGACCATGTCACATGACCAAGCCATCCATATATTTACTGCTCTGCCTTCCCTGTGTTCTTTTCCCCTCATTCTTGCCAGTTGTCACCAAATTATCTAATCTATTTTTTTCATATAATGTGTCACATTATTTTTGGTTACCATCTGCGTATAATTTCTCTAATAAGTGTACGGTTCTCATTTGCTTCTTGTAAGACTTGCTCATTGTTCTTTTTTTCTGTCTGTCCATGGTATTCTTTGCATTTTCCTCAGGAATCACATCTCCACTGCCATTAGTTGGTTTTCAGCTTGTCTGCTCATTGTCCACGCTCCACATACACAAAAAGTATGGGTTCCATGTAGCACCTCAACATCCATTTTCTTGTTGCAATTGACATCATTTTATTGGTCAATTTTAATTCCATCTTGCAACAGGCTACCTTTGTTCTAATCTACATCTTGATGATTGCTCTGACAGATATTTAAATTTTAAATATTAACATCTTGTACTACTAATGGAAAACATGCCCCAGCTGCACCACGGAAGAATCAACACAATATAGAGTGTATTTTTAATGACTGTGCAGTGTCTGAAAATATTGCTGGGTCCAAGTTTTGTATTCACTCTCTGTAAAGTTCATTCAACATAATAGGTAAATACAAAACTTGGACCGGCAATATTTTCAAACACTACACAGTCATAAAAAATACATCGTGTACTACTAACCTGAAGTAGATAGACGACTGCATCACGCTGTGGGGATTGTTGGCATCCCAGGCATGTGTCTCGCTGTGCCCGTACAGAATGATACCTACAGCCCAGAACCAGGAGCCTTGCAACATTGAGAGGTATGCTCTGGCCATGCCTAGAATGACTGAATGGCTAAATCTGAAAGGTAACAGATATATGATGTAGAACGTGCATAAGGCAGTTTGACATTTTAGAACATGATGTACTTGTGAGCATATTCTTCGTTGTTTCACGTGAAGCTTTATAATGAGAGTTAGAGACTACATTTATATGCTCGGTGATTTCAATGCTCGTGTGGGCAAGGAGTTCATGACCTTTGCGCCTTGGAAAATACTACATCGGGCGCATGAATGAAAATGGGCAAAGGCTGCTGGAGCATTGCACTAGAAATGACCTATGTATTTGTCGTGTCCTCCTTTAAAGTGTCGTCCCTGGAGTGAGGAGATCCGACACCCACATTATAATATTTTTTTTTTCCTCTCAATATTCTGGAGAATCCACCAGCTTCCGTCCAACACACTCCATCAGCCTATGGACACCTTTTCCTATCACTCTCACACTGTCGTACTATGCCCCCTTCTCATACTTCCCCAACGCAACATACTCAACAACTCTTGCTTCTAGAAATTAATAAAGAGTAATTTATTAAAATAAAAGTGTAACGTATATGAGACGTGTATGTGAAGAAAATGTGTGACGTGTTCTATAAAGTGTGTAGACTCTGACTCTCAGACAGCAACCCAGTCAGCTGATCCCAGCAAAGATAGACCACAGCACGGTACGTCAGAACATGTACTTCTCACCCGTTGCCGAAACCATCTTGCCGGATACTGCTTTGCCTCTGTAGACCTCTGGTAATCCAATTTCATGAACATCCGAAATAGACACCGGTGGTATTAACAGTTAATCATGGACCGGTTGCACTCTACACAATGTCCGTTCCTAACGTTCCTTAACAAACTGCACAAGTCTTTTGTAGTGTGTACGCAGTTAGTTAGTTAGTTAGTTAGTCGACAGATCATCCTCGTTGCACATCGAACCATTCAGTCCATAAGTGCTAATTACTAATGTTAATTGTTACTGTACTAACACTAGGTACTCTTAGCCGGTTCTCGGTTCGTTACTACTGTCTGATGCTGTGTGGTGCATCAGTATGCATCACTCTCTTTGATGAATCAATTTCCTTCTAGCGTAAGTTACGTTTCTGTATGCAACTTTATTGACTCTTGAACTGGTGTTCTTCAGAATGGGTTTTTTAATTCTTTCCCAAAACTTGTAGAGTTTCCTTGGATCTGGTAGGGAACCTAGGATAGAAACAACACATCTGGTGATAGTACTAGTCACTGATCCCTTCGGCTGAGTGTAAGCCTATCACCTTGCTTAATGATCTTTAGCTAACTAGACTTAGTCACAGAGCAGATTAGCTACCCACCTAGAGCCGAATCAGGCTATGACAAAGAAAAAATCAGCAACCAGAATGCGGAACCCCGCCCACCAGGGACACCTACGGGAAGATCCCAATTATCCCTCATTACTCAATTCTCAACTAGTAAAGCTTATCAACACTTCACTAATCTATTTTAGCTAACAGAGCCAAGTATCACTTCACTACTCTAGCTAGTTTCCACTAACAGTGCTAATCATCACACTATAGTTTAACAAGGCTACTGCCTAAAGTAATTATAACGAATATATTATAATAGGTTATACCTTAAATGGCACTACTGCAGTCCTATCAATCATATCTACATCTGCCATTATAGGCACGTGCAAAATTAAGTCACTAATTAACACACGGTAGATATTATTTCCACTAAGCACTGCAGTGCCCTGGCACTCTGACTAGAGCATTTTTCAAGTCCCCCCTAGTTGATCCCAACTCGGGTTTATATGGCAAACTACCAAAGTTGGCCACGTGACGTTATCCTTTATGCCCCCACACAGGTGGCACCGTGGCAGATCATCCCTTGTCAAGAATCCATTTTCCTGGCTTTAGTCCTGTCAAAGTTGTCAGTAATAGTTTAGATTCTCAAACAAGCCAGCGAGTTTCTGTCGAGTTACAACAAAGAGTTGCAAATAACCCCGTCAATCCTCTCGATGTGCCGGAAACCAAGAATTGACAGATGCACTGTTTTCTCCCTAGTCGGGCACTTCCGACCTGTTGATAAACTGTCAATCTTCTGTTCCGTGGTGACAATCCCAGCAGCCATTTCCGTCTGATGTCCGGCAGTATAGATGACAAACGGAACCATTCCATATCCTAAGCCGACAATCATATGTGATTCTAACTGTTAATGAACTGCCAACTCGATGTATCCATTCCTTCTCACTCACCACCAAATGTGTTTATGGGCTGACACGATGTAACCTGTGCAGCTGTGTTTACTCTGTTAGTACGACTGTTGTGGCCTAGAAAATATACGCCACGCAAACGTCGGTATTATTAGCTGGTTAACTCATGGCGCTCGTGACATAGGCCCCCTCTTAAGAGAGTAGTCCATCTCACTCTTCTCCACCATGAGTTAAATCCAGATGATTCATTCCTCTTCTTCAGGAGCTGGGTGTCTTGACAAGAAATCCGCTCCAACATTCTCCTTCCCAGGAATGTACTCTACTGTGAAATTATACGGTTGAAGTAACAACGACCACCGCATCAAACGTGCGTTGAGCTTCTGAGAAGTAGCCAGGAACATCAGGGGCTGATGATCCGACTGAACCCGAAACTTAACTCCATACAAATATGGCTGAAATTTTTGCACTGCCCATACGAGGGACAAGCACTCTCTCTCTCGACGGTTGAATAATTCCTCTCCGCCTGTAGAAGTTTCTTACTTGCGTATGCCACAGGTTTCAAAACCGAAGCATCGTCTTTTCCTTCCTGTAACAAAGCGGCTCCAATTCCAATCGCACTCGCATCCGTTCTCAACACAAATGGTTTGGAAAGGTCAGGGAGCTGTAATACAGGTTTGCTGACCAAGGCCTCCTTTAACTGACTATAGGCATTCTCACATTCTGGTGTCCAAATGATTTGATCCGGTAATCCCTTTTTCAAGGTTTCCGTCAACGGAGCTCCCAGTTCAGTGAAATGTGGGATAAATTTGTGGTAGAACCCACACAACGAGAGAAAAGATCGCACATCCTTCTTCGTTTTTGGCCTTGGTGCATTTCTGATTTTCTCCAGGTTCTTCTCTTCTGGGACAATGTGTCCTGGAGTGATGGTGTGACCTAGAAATTCCAGAGTCTGGTAACCAATCATGCACTTGGTTGGACGAGCAGTAAGCCCTGCTTCCTTGAGTCTATTAAACACTCTCTCCAAGGATTGTAAGTGGTCATCCAAGCTGTCACTGGAAATCAGAATATCATCCATGAATGAGATGATGGACGGATCCTGTAACGGATCTAGTAAAGTCCTCATCATGCGTGTAAACACACTAGGTGCATTGCTGAGTCCAAAGGGCATGACCTTGAATTCGTAGTGTCCACTGGGTGTACTGAAAGCTAACAGTGGTCGAATCTCCGGTTTGACTGGTATCTGATAGTACCCCCGACTCAGATCCACCTTTGAAAAGTACCGAGCCTTATGGAGCCTAGCGAATAACTGAGTTGGATTCGGCAAAGGTTCCACCTGAAACTGTGTATGACTGTTCAGAAGTCGGTAATCTATACACAACCTGTGTTCTCCACTTGGTTTGCGTAACAAAACTACCCCCGCATTGTATGGGGATGTGGATGGTGCAATCACGTCATCCTCCAGCAGTTTTTTTATTTCCTCCTCCAGGGCCTTTTCTTTAGAGAATGGCACTGGGTAAACCTTTTGGCGAACAGGCTCCTGTGTGGTCAAAGTCATCTCGAACTCAACCAACCTCGTTCGTCCAGGTTTATCAGTCAGTATCTCCTTATGAGACTTGAGAACCTGGGTTATCCTTTCCCTCTCCTGGGAGGTCAGATCAGGGTTCACTTGCACATCCCTATAAGTTTCCTGGTGTACTAAGGGATATTCCCTGCCCTCGCTGGTTCCCACTTCTGTCTCCACTGCAACTGCCATTGCCATGAGGTGAGCTGCCTTGTCTCCTGGTCTCTCTTCGTATTTCCGCAAGAGATTGATATGGAAAATCTTCGACTTTCCCCGGATCCGGATCTGATAGTTGGTTCTGGATATCACCCTTTCCACGGGAAATGGTCCTTGCCAACCTATCTCCAGTTTGTTGTTTCCCGTTGGGAGTAACAACAAGACTTTATCTCCTACCTCTAGAGATCTTTCTTTAGACCTACGGTTGTAGTAAGCCGCATGTCTTTTCCTGGCCTTTTTCAAGTTTTGATTTGCCAGAGTCCATCCCTTGTGGAGTTTTTCTTTCAGTTCCTCCACGTATTGATAGGATGAGATCACTTCTTCTGACGTCCCCTCTTCAGTCCAACTCCTCAACATGGCTTCCAACGGTCCTTTGATTGGACGACCAAACAGCAACGTAGCGGGTGGTAGTCCTGTTGAGCCATGAGGAACTTCCCGATAGGCAAAGAGTGCTGCTGGGATATATTCATCCCACCTATCAGGTTTTTCCTGCGCTAGTTTCCTGAGCATTGTCATCAACGTGCCGTTGAAACGCTCTACTTGTCCATTGGCTTGAGGGTGGTAAGGGCTGGTATGTATGTGGTTAGAGTGAAACACCCTAAATACCTCCTCCATGAGTTTTCCACAAAACTGAGATCCATTATCCGTCAGAATTTGATCCGGAAAGCCTAATCTGGTAAAGGCCTCCATCAGTGCGTCCGCCACTCTTTTCGAGTCAATCGTGGTCAACGGTATGGCTTCACCCCACATTGTACAGCAATCCACCATTGTGAGTATATACATGTTCCTCTTCCTAGTCCTGGGAAGTGGACCCACGATATCGATGGCTACCCTCTCGAAAGGAGAGTTCATGATGGGCATCTCACCCAACATCACCGGTGCTGTCCAGTGTTTCGGTGCCACCCTCTGGCACTCAGGGCATGACTTCACATACCGACGCACATCATCTGTCATTCCCGGCCAATAGTAGTGGCAGGAAATCCGCTGCATGGTGGCGGCAATACCCATGTGTCCACTAAAGGAGATGGTATGCCCCATATGAAGAATCTGGGACCGATGAGCTTTCGGGACGACCAACTGACCGTATAGGTTGTCTCCCCTTCCTGCTCTCCTGTAGAGTATCCTATTCTTCATGTAGTACTGCCCCCGTCCTGGTGGATCAGCACTTTTCTGCAGCTTTTTGTAGCAAGGACGTAAAGTATCATCCTCACTCTGGGCAGTTCGTAGCTCCCCCGGCATTGGGTTAGTCACAATTGCGTCTGCCTCTTCCGTTTTCGTCTGAGAGCGAGTCTGCATTGCTCCCATATGAATTGGCTCCCTGGGCATTCCCAGAAAGACATACCGGCAACCTAGGATGACTGGAAAAATGGGATCGGTCAATACAGCGGCCTTGATGGTGCCGGTGACGTACCTTGACCGAATCTCCACATTAGCAATGGGCAACTTCATGACTACAGCACTCTTCTGTGCAGGCTGTATATCCAAGGTTTCACCTGTGAATTGTTCTGGATGTACCAGATCCGCAGAAATCACGGCCTCCCCGTCCAGTCCTGTGTCGTATAAACACTCCACTTGACGACCGTTAACCTCTACCAATTCCACTACAGGTGGTTTTTCCTGGTCTGGAGTCTCTTCCTCGGCCTCGACCTGTTCGGTGGGCTCCACCTTAGGTTTCCCTGAGCACACGACGAATTGAGTGTCTCCTGACTTTCCCCTGCAGTCAATAGCATTGTGCGTGTTTGACTGACATTGGTTGCACCATTTCCCTGTCCTAGATTTTCTATTGTCGGACTTGAATGAGCTCTCCTGGTGGCGAGCTTCCTTGTTGACCTTGGCATTTTCCGTGACAACCTCCTTGGAAGTCACTTGACATGCTGCAAAGTGAGGGTTCTTAGCCTTCGATTTGCAGTCCCTCGTATTGTGAGAGGGTGACTTACAAATTGAACACCACTTCTCCGACCACGGTCGTTTAGGTGTAGAGCTTGAAGTGCTCTTGCTTCCCTCCTTCTTCTTCTCTGAACTATCCTCTGATTTTTGCCCATAAGGTTCCCACTTTTTGGTTCCTGAGTTTTTGGCTTTCTTCTTGTCATGTTTCTCTTGACTTTTGGTGTTGGTGGAAAGGTTTTCCCCTGCCTCCCCATGTACCTCGACGAACCGTTCTGCTAATTTATTCACGAGGTCAATACGTTCCGCTCCTTGTTCTCCCAGGAACGTCCTGAGAGGTTTAGACATTTGCTTCTTCAGCTGGTCGACCACCATGAGCTCTTCCAGACTCTCATAGTCATGTGCGAACCCAGCCAAATCCATCCACTTATGGAGATAAGATTTAAGACGCAAACTGTAGGCGGCAAACAACTCTCCCGGTTCTCGTTTCGCTGCTCGAAATTTTTTCCGGTAGGTATGTGACGTAACCTCGAATCGTTTCAGCAGAGCCGTCTTTAACTCATCATAATTGTTCTCATGTCCTGGTGGCAGGCGAGTATAAACCTCGTATCCCGTCCCGCGTAATCCCTGGGATAGCTTAAGATTCCATTTGTTACGCTCCAAACCCATAGCAACAGACATAGCCTCGAAGCGTTGAAGGTACTGGTCAATCTTCTCTTTGTCCTCCTCGTAGACCGCTAAAGGAAACTTCATAGCATGGTACCCATGTCCACCTACTGGTGTTGATCCTGGGATGGAGGAACCTCCAACTGCTCCCTCAGTTTCTCCATTAGATTGACTCTTCAACTCGAGTTCCCTCATCCGGTACTCGTGCTCCCTTTTCTGTGCTTCCTGTTCAGCTTCTAATTTCCTAGCTGCTTGCTCAGCTTCAAATTTCCTAGCTGCTTGCTCAGCTTCCAATTCCATCCTTCTCAATTCCAACTCGGCCTTTCGATCTTCCCGTTCTGCTTGACGATACTCTCTCTCCACTTCCTGTATGTAATCCGTTAGAGCAGACCCCGCCAATCCCATTTCTTCCCCCCCTTGCCTTTAATTCTGCTGTGCTAAGTTTAGGGGTGGCCATTATACAGAGAGGTAAGCTAGCAGGTCTAGTACAATATAACTGCAAATTACTATACAGATATATGAACAAGTACTATAAATCTAGATATACCACACACAGCACATTCACGCAGTGACAAGAGTAGAATCAGGACCACAGACCTATGCAGACGTGTGAAGTGTGAACAGGTAAGATATTAGTCCTAACCCCTATCCACATTCACTCTAGCTGGATTCTCCAAAATGATATCTCCCTCTTATAACTAAGGATCCCGTGTCAAAAGACCCCGTTGTCAGAAGATCCCACTGTCAAAGGTTCCTGCTTGCAGGAGATCTCGCTGTCCAAGGATTCCGTTTACGGGAGATCCCGCTGTCCAAAGATCCCGTTTACGAGAGATCCCGCTGTCCAAGGATCACGTTTACGAGAGATCCCGCTGTCCAAAGATCCCGTTTACGAGAGATCCCGCTGTCCAAAGATCACGTTTACGAGAGATCCCGCTGTCCAAAGATCACGTTTACGAGAGATCCCGCTGTCCAAAGATCCCGGACGAGCACCCAATAATGTCGTGTCCTCCTTTAAAGTGTCGTCCCTGGAGTGAGGAGATCCGACACCCACATTATAATATTTTTTTTTCCTCTCAATATTCTGGAGAATCCACCAGCTTCCGTCCAACACACTCCATCAGCCTATGGACACCTTTTCCTATCACTCTCACACTGTCGTACTATGCCCCCTTCTCATACTTCCCCAACGCAACATACTCAACAACTCTTGCTTCTAGAAATTAATAAAGAGTAATTTATTAAAATAAAAGTGTAACGTATATGAGACGTGTATGTGAAGAAAATGTGTGACGTGTTCTATAAAGTGTGTAGACTCTGACTCTCAGACAGCAACCCAGTCAGCTGATCCCAGCAAAGATAGACCACAGCACGGTACGTCAGAACATGTACTTCTCACCCGTTGCCGAAACCATCTTGCCGGATACTGCTTTGCCTCTGTAGACCTCTGGTAATCCAATTTCATGAACATCCGAAATAGACACCGGTGGTATTAACAGTTAATCATGGACCGGTTGCACTCTACACAATGTCCGTTCCTAACGTTCCTTAACAAACTGCACAAGTCTTTTGTAGTGTGTACGCAGTTAGTTAGTTAGTTAGTTAGTCGACAGATCATCCTCGTTGCACATCGAACCATTCAGTCCATAAGTGCTAATTACTAATGTTAATTGTTACTGTACTAACACTAGGTACTCTTAGCCGGTTCTCGGTTCGTTACTACTGTCTGATGCTGTGTGGTGCATCAGTATGCATCACTCTCTTTGATGAATCAATTTCCTTCTAGCGTAAGTTACGTTTCTGTATGCAACTTTATTGACTCTTGAACTGGTGTTCTTCAGAATGGGTTTTTTAATTCTTTCCCAAAACTTGTAGAGTTTCCTTGGATCTGGTAGGGAACCTAGGATAGAAACAACACATCTGGTGATAGTACTAGTCACTGATCCCTTCGGCTGAGTGTAAGCCTATCACCTTGCTTAATGATCTTTAGCTAACTAGACTTAGTCACAGAGCAGATTAGCTACCCACCTAGAGCCGAATCAGGCTATGACAAAGAAAAAATCAGCAACCAGAATGCGGAACCCCGCCCACCAGGGACACCTACGGGAAGATCCCAATTATCCCTCATTACTCAATTCTCAACTAGTAAAGCTTATCAACACTTCACTAATCTATTTTAGCTAACAGAGCCAAGTATCACTTCACTACTCTAGCTAGTTTCCACTAACAGTGCTAATCATCACACTATAGTTTAACAAGGCTACTGCCTAAAGTAATTATAACGAATATATTATAATAGGTTATACCTTAAATGGCACTACTGCAGTCCTATCAATCATATCTACATCTGCCATTATAGGCACGTGCAAAATTAAGTCACTAATTAACACACGGTAGATATTATTTCCACTAAGCACTGCAGTGCCCTGGCACTCTGACTAGAGCATTTTTCAAGTCCCCCCTAGTTGATCCCAACTCGGGTTTATATGGCAAACTACCAAAGTTGGCCACGTGACGTTATCCTTTATGCCCCCACACAGGTGGCACCGTGGCAGATCATCCCTTGTCAAGAATCCATTTTCCTGGCTTTAGTCCTGTCAAAGTTGTCAGTAATAGTTTAGATTCTCAAACAAGCCAGCGAGTTTCTGTCGAGTTACAACAAAGAGTTGCAAATAACCCCGTCAATCCTCTCGATGTGCCGGAAACCAAGAATTGACAGATGCACTGTTTTCTCCCTAGTCGGGCACTTCCGACCTGTTGATAAACTGTCAATCTTCTGTTCCGTGGTGACAATCCCAGCAGCCATTTCCGTCTGATGTCCGGCAGTATAGATGACAAACGGAACCATTCCATATCCTAAGCCGACAATCATATGTGATTCTAACTGTTAATGAACTGCCAACTCGATGTATCCATTCCTTCTCACTCACCACCAAATGTGTTTATGGGCTGACACGATGTAACCTGTGCAGCTGTGTTTACTCTGTTAGTACGACTGTTGTGGCCTAGAAAATATACGCCACGCAAACGTCGGCATTATTAGCTGGTTAACTCATGGCGCTCGTGACAGTATTACAAACTCCTGTTTTTAAACAAAAGAGCGGCATAAGGTCACATGGAAACCTCCAATATCCGGCCATTGGCATCAGCTGGACTTCATTATCACACGGAGACAACATCTGAACCATATATCATTGATTCGAAGTTACCACAGTGCTGACTGTGATACGGATCATATTTTAGTTGTTGCAAGGGGTAGACTGCGACCAAAGAAAATCTACAATGCCAAACTCAGATCTATTCCCAGGATCTATTCTCAACACACAGGTCCCTGGTAAGTGCTGTGAGTTCAAACGGCAACTTGAAGACGCTCTCACTGATACATCAGAAAATTGTACAGCAAGTGAAAAGTGGCCTATACATAAGGACACTCTTTATAAAACGGCGGTATGGGTTTATTACCTGTGGATCAGAGGAGGCAGGATTGGTTTGCAGCAAACAGCCAGACACTGCAACCCTTGATTCATAGAAAGAAACGTCTTAAGAAACAAGGAAAGAACAACTCGAAACACCCTAAGTGAGCTGAAACAAGCTAGGAAGGACGTGCAAAAGGGTTCCAGGCAGTGTGCAAATGGCCATTGGATAAAACTATGTGAGTGCATTCAAAATTCAAGTGATAAGGGAAACATCAGAGGCATGTATGAAGGGATAAAGAAAGCCTGCGGTCCAATTATTAAAAGAAGTGCACCATTGAAAACCTTGACTGGAGAAATCACCACTGACAAGAAACAGCAGATGGACAGATGGTTGGAGCACTATTTGTAGTTTTCCTCAAGCGAAAGCAAACTAGCGGATGATGCCCTCAACGCTACAGAGTCTCTGCCAACTCTTGACCACCTGTACACACTTCCCACCATAACAGAAGTTCAGTGTGCTATACATGAACTTGCGTCTGGCGTCTCCAGGTAAAGATGGGATTCCAATAGAGGCTATCAGGAGTGGGCAAGAAACCCTCACTCTACAGATCCGCCAGCTAATAGAGCTATGCTGGCGAGGACAAGTCCCACAGGATTTCAAAGATCCAAGCATCATACCACTGTACAAGAACAAGGGCGATCGGAACGACTGCGACAACTATAGGGGTATCTCACTTCTGTGCATTGTTGGAATAGTATTTGCCAGAATTGTTCTGCGCAGACTTCAAGTCCTAGGAGATCAAGTCTACCCTGAATCACTGTGCGGCTTCCGACAGAACCGGTCTACCATTGATATGATATTTTCATTGCGACAAATGCAAGAAAAATGCCGGCAACAAAATCAACGACTGTTTACAGCCGTCATCGACCTCACAAAGGCATTTGATTTGGTCAGTCGTGAGGGTCTGTTCAGGGCACTGAAGAAGATTGGCTGCCCACGAACACTTCTGTCCATTGTGGAATCGTTCCACACAGGCATGAAGGGTATAATCAAGTTTGATGGTGCAACTTCAGCAGAGTTTGAAATTAAGAGTGGAGTTAAGCAAGGTTGTGTACTAGCTCCCACCCTCTTTGGGATATACTTTTCACTTCTACTGAAATATGCCTTTCGTGATCAGGGTGGTGGTATTTATAAATACATTCACTCACGCTCAGATGGCGGCCTCTATAATGCTTAGAGATTGAAGGCCAAGACCCAAATTAGGAGGGTACTGATCAGAAAGTTGCTTTTTGCAGACGATGCTGCAATTACAACCCATTCTGAGGAAGAATTACAACGTCTACTTTCTGCATTCCCCAATGTTTGTTCTGAATTTTGTTTAATAATTAGCGAAGAGAAGATAC